>RZGM01000210.1:0-23432 GCA_027886205.1 Fusarium piperis | reverse complement strand
TTAAAGGCCTTATATAATAAATTAAATATAATAATTATTTATAAGCTAAAGAGATAATATTTCTTTTAGCTTTATAATATTAAGATATATAATTATAAGAGCTTTTTTATTTTATAAAGTATATTTAGATAATAAGCTAATAAATAAGTAATTAGGCTTATTAGCTTATTAATAAATAATAATTTATATATTATAAGATAAGGTTATAAGTAAAGGTTTAATAAAAAGTTTATTAAAGTAATCTTAAGTAAAGTCTTATATATAACTTAAGAATAATATAATATATAAATTATATATAATTATTAAATATTATATTAAGTAATTTCTTTAATTTAAAAAAAATAAAGCTTTCTTAATTATTATTTTTAATATTTTAAAATAATCTTTAATAGTTTATATAATATTTATTTTATCTTAGTTTAACTTTAATATAATTATTTATAAGTCTTAGCTAAAACTACCTTATATAAGGCTATATATATTATAATTATATTTTATTTAATAATCTTACTTAGTTATTATATAACTTATAAACTTTATAAAGTTATATTATTTTATAATTTTAAAAAGAAAATTAATAAATTATTTATTAATTATAATAAAATAGCTATTATAAAACTAATATAATATAATAATAAAAAAGAGAAAAATAATAATTAAATAAAGTAATAAAGACTTTATTTATAATATTATTAAGTTATATAAAATTAAATAATTTATTAATAAATACTTAGGCCTATTACTATTTTAGAAATAGCCCTATAAAATATTATAAGATATATTAAGGTATAATAAAGTGCAATAAGGCTATTTAGGGCTAGAAACGAATTATAGAACTTAGTTATCGGTTATTTTTATTGCATTGGATCCCTTGTCTAAACAAGCCAAAGGCACAGAACGTTACATCCGGACACAGGTGGGTTCGTCCAAGCATGAAATCGCGGGCTGGCACAATGGTGCTCAAAACTGTGCACCAGCACCAGGGTGCTTGAAATCGCGCATTGGCACCAAAGGTGCTTAAAACTATGCACCAGCACCAGGTGCTTGAAATCGCGCATTGGCATGAAAGGTGCTAAATCATGTGCCAGCACCAGGGTGCTCGAGAACTCGTGACGAGACCTTCCTTGCAAGTTTTATTGATGATTGTAAAAGCACACGTACATGAGGCTACAGTTTGGTTATAAATCCCCCCCAAGTGAGACAGGCAATCTTCAAGACAAGGCTACCATAACGTCATCATGACGCAGCCCCCATATCGACTGAAAGCATAGACCACATGGTGGAAAAATGAGAATTGTTTACTCAACATCCTCCATAGCGACGCCCTGATGCCGAAAAGATATCACGGTTCTCATTATGCCCGGCACCAAGCAGGAGTTCTGTCCCGCTGTCTCCGAGGTCTCTTCATTGTTCCGGCACCTGGTACAAATCCAGCCTTCGGGAGTGATGCCGTCAGTGCAATAACGACAACCAGGCATCTCGTTGGTCCGTCGGTCCGTCCGTCAGTGTGTGCGCTTTAAGCTGCCGAGTTGTCAGCGCTATTCTGTGTGAATGCTGGGTGTCTTACCACAAGGCCGTTGTTGGGCTATGTTAAGAGAACATGCTGTTGGGTAGCAAACAGTAAAAAAATCCTTCCGCAGTTGGGCAGCGTTGTGGTTTAAGAAAGTTCCCAGAACCTGGCCCAGTGGCAAATCCCTGTGGCAACCCATCATGCCATTGGCAAGCAAGCAATCACGGAGTCCGGGTGATGATTTTTCCGAAACGTGGGAGCTTCAAAACCAACCCCCCGCCTTAAATCTTGGCGACGTCATTCTCAGGCAAAAGATGTTCGAGTCTCTGTTCTCTTGACACTTCCAGCATATGGCTCTACCACCAACATCTGCGGCTGACTCGCTCGAGTATTTCAGACAGCACGGCGTCTATTATCTGGAAGATGCGGTTATTGGAAGTATAGTCAAGGACGTAGACGACCGCGGTTTATCTACCAGCCCCGACAGTTGGCAATATTTCAAAGACGCTGTCCTTGGAAACGCAGTGAGACTGACTTCAGAGGATGGTGTGTTCCTTACTAATTTATCCTAGCAACTACGAAAAATTCTTGAACCATTCCTTGCGCAACCTAACCCGCGACGCTGCCATACATTTGGCCCTCAACCCGGCTTGGTCTTTTGCTTTTGGCCACAACCGAATCAGTCACATCGCCTGGTGGTTTCAATGTGGAGTACCGGTACCAAACTAGAATTGTATCACGGATCCCATACTGGCCCGTTGAAGGCCGCCCCTGCGTCAAACGGCCTGTGGGAAGCACCCTGTGATGACAAGGGCGAGGTGATTCAGATGGTTGAGGGTGGCATGTAAGTTCCCTCCCCCTCCATTTCTCCCAGATTCTAACGCAGATAAGCGCAATCTTGGACGTCCGATTTTTATTTCAAAGGAACGCTGGTTTTACAATTGCATATGGAATGGATCTTGATTAGTCATGTAAAAGTAATGATATCTCCAAAGCAGGCAAATGAGAGTAACAGAATTTACATATCATGATAGGTTTGATAGGCTGTGTCTTGAATATGTACTCCACCATCGAGAAAGTGATTTGGCTTTGAACCTTGCACAGGTTCCATGACTTCACCGCCCGAAGGCAGTAGAGCCGGCTGTGTGGACCACAGCGGTGTTGGAAACTCGGGCATTTGATTGTATTCACCCGAGCCAAAGGGCCAGTATAGTGGATGATGAAAGTAGGGCGAAAAAGGAGGTTGAACCTTGTCATCGGAACTGACCAAGGCAGGCTTGCCAGGGCTGACCAGCTCTCTGGTTGCTATGCCTTGGGATTGTAATGTGTCGTCGTTCGTCGGTCGAGCTGCAGTTCCCAGTCCCACCGTCGGAGTAGATGGTGCGTATTGGAGCATACTTCCATGTGCGGCGGAATGTGATATTTTGCGTTTCTTTGCGCAGTCCGAGCCTGAGTGTGCTGCTTGAACGGCCCGTTTGCCCTTCAGCTCTCTTTTGGCATTTGCCCTCAATGTTTCAACCCGCGTCTTGGTGTATTCCTGTTGATTTTGTGGTCCTTCGGATGTACATTTGTGATTCATGTACTTGTTTCCTTTGGTAAATGTAGTAGAACAATATGGACAGAATTCGTTACAATCGAGGTCTGAGCAGAAACGTTAGCAATCTACATCAGTAGCTCGGAGTGTTGGAAGGACTACGTCTAACGTAATGTCGCACAAGATCTTGATGTCTTGTAAATGTCCTCCTCATCCCCGCACAGTCTTTATGTGTACATTCGAATGGGGTGTTTTGCTGAGATGCAGCAGCCCTTTTGGTCGGTTCGGGTTCCTGTGCTAGGCATACGTCGCTGTCTGGCCCGTCCGGGTTTCCGGGGTCTTGATTCGAGACATTGGGAGCCGTATTTTCGTGCCATTCATGGTCATCGTCGTCACTGGAGGGGTTGTAAACCTTCAGCCCAAGACCACGATGAGCAAGAAGCTCATGTAGTCTGGCGAGCAGGGTCGTGATTTCAGTCTAGCGAGCAGGTCAGACCATCGACAACTGTGACGGGGCAGCCTCGCCCCTCTCACCTGATAATTCCAAGTATGATCCCGGAGCTCTTCCTGTGTCTGGAATTTCATGGAGCACACAAAGCATTGAATGGCATGCTCCGACATGACGCTGGCTACGTAGGTTGAGATTTAACGAGACAAAGTTTCCAGATTAGCTGTCACGACCAGTTCGCAGCCACACACACCCTGGCCCCGCCTCGGATAAAGCTAGAGCCGGTGCCGAGTATCTCCTTCATCTCCTTGACTGCACGGGGGCTACCATTGGGTATTCGTCCCAACTGCTAGAGCACTCACTATCTGAGAGACTGGGGATATTTATGGTATTGCATTAATGTCTTATCGCGTTTCGGGTAAGCAAAAAGAAGACTAACCGTAATAGTCTTGGATCCCTCCAAAATACCCAATGGTAGCCCCTGCGCAGTTAAGGAAATACCAGGGCCACCCGTGCATGTACCCCGTACCAGGTGCCAAAAAATCATCACGCCATCTGTGGGGACCACGATCAACATTGATTGGGCGTGTTGATCCCGCTGACGCTTCGTACTTCAAGTGGTGTTGACCGGGTATGGCCAACACGGCACGGCACGACGGATCGACACGAAATAGGCCATGCCACGCCATCATCTCTGCGCCCGCGCCGTGGCCTAAGAGACGCGCTACTCTGGACTAACTACACAGCCCCGGACGCGTTGGAACAGTATGGGGGGGCCGAGAGGGGACTATAGCGCCGCATGTCTATGTAAGCTGGAGGATCACATGCCTCCTTCTCGAATAGCGGCGTAGTATATCTATAGACTAACGAAAAACGCGTAAATTCCATCGATAAAAAGGAATTGATGACGGGGATGATGTAGGTAGATCCTCGACGCCAAAAGGTACTCGTCTTCTTAGTTTCCAGCCTGCCAACGACCAGAACCTGTCGGCATCACCGTGCAAGGTTGACCGACTGCTAGCCCCTCGCTCTCAATGTTGCTCCGGCCCCCGAATCTTCCTTTCCTCGGCCCACAACTATCCGACGGTATCTACGAATGCTACTGGGACAAGGTTGCGACGCCTGTCGTCAAGTAGTAGAGGGCAGCCATTAGATAGATGTAGGCGTGTCCGAAGGTAGCGAAGATAGTAGAAGAGTGAGAAGGGACACATTTTCTACGAGGAGCGCACAAAGAGAATGGCAGCCAAGTTGCCGGGTCCCTTCTTTCGGCGCGTACGCCTTGATTATTTGAGTTTGAAGAACCAGACATGGTTAGTGGCGGCATGGTCAAATCACGCAAGAATGGCAGGGACTGAGCATCTAATAATATTTCATCTCTCATAATGCCTGTGAAAACTCGTGTCCCAAGGTAGTGGCTGAATCATGAACGCCTGACCCTCCGGGCCCCGCGAATAGGTTTTCTCTCATACTCGCGCCTCTAAGTATCTCAAGACCACATTTC
The DNA here is from genome assembly GCA_027886205.1 of Fusarium piperis. Classification (NCBI taxonomy): domain Eukaryota; kingdom Fungi; phylum Ascomycota; class Sordariomycetes; order Hypocreales; family Nectriaceae; genus Fusarium; species Fusarium piperis. The sequence goes on along the minus strand of RZGM01000210.1, from coordinate 18,439 downwards.
AAGCCTCATACTTGATAACCAAAGAGACTGATTTGGATATTTATCTAAGACTATGCGTAGATATTCGTGCCAATCGTCGTTCTAACCGCCGTTAGTAAACATAGCTATCGAGTATTCCTAGTATATAGGATACCAAGACATAAACTCTTAGTCAATAATAACTAGAACTCCGTTATCCTATATAATAATATTCTTTCTCTAAAAGTCATTATAGGTGAAGATAGGAGTACTATCGCTACGAAGGATAATTAGTAGGATATATTAGTAATACTTAGTCTTATAGGCTATATGCTTATTAGTTTTAAGGGAGTATATTTAAATAATTTAATTTATTAATTTATCCTTAGTTATAAAAGATCCCTTAATCTTATTAATACCCTATATTACTAAAAATATATTATTAAGTAATAGCCCGCTATTAATATTACTAAAAAACCCTAGGTGCTTTAGTTATTAAAGCTAATTAAAGTATGCCTAAAGAGTCTTAGTAATAGAGGTTTTGCGAGCTTAGTTAAGGCTACCCTATAAGTTTAAGAGCGTTATACCCTATATATATTATATAATAATATATATAATAATGCTCTACTTCTCCTGATAATATTAGTAAATAATATAGACTTTAGGAACTAGTATTATTATAGATTTTATAATATATAATATATTATAGGCTTTAATAAGTTAAATATCTATATTAAACTTAATAATAAATCTCTATTATATTCCTATAAGGCGAGCGCCGCTAGGGTTACTAAGTAAGACTTTAGAGCTATTTATATTATTTAGAGTTAGTAGCGGAATAAAATAGTTCTAAGACTAGTCTATAAATAGGATATTATATAATATTAGCTTAGATATAATAAATTTTATGCTAGGTAATAATAATATTATTAGCGACTAAGGAAATACTTCTTATTATTATTAGTTATTTATTATATAAGAAAGAAAAATAAGAGAAAGAAAAAAAGAAAAGAGAGATATTAGTAATTACTAGGCCGGGTTTTTAGCGCCTAATATAACCTACCCACTAAGTCACCGAGAAACAAACTTGATTTAAGGAGAGTAAAAAATAGACTTATATTTATAAGGGCACTTACTAATATACCTTTACCCTTATAAAAAATAAAGTCTTAGTCTTATTAAAAGAGGATAAAATCACCATTAATTACGCAGCCTAAACCCTGCCAAATACCGAGATAGGGCTGGGTTTTTTATTACTTTTTTTTTTTTTTAAGTTTTTCTAATTTTTCTTTTCTCCCTAGCTAAGGCATAGAGACGCGGGATGGATATTAGTACTAGAGTAGGCAATACTAGGGGTAGTACTATTAGAATAATAATAAAATATATAAATAGTCTTAGTAAGGTAGATTAGGTTATATATTAGCGGCGAGTTATATATTTTGTATTTCAGGTCCTATTTACTTATTTATGGTTTTATTCTAAGCGATAGAGACCATAAGCCTAGGCAAAGTTAAAATAGCTAAGATATTAGACTTAAGATAGAGTAAAAGGTAAAAGGCGAGAATGGCCTTAATATAGCTATAATTTAAGCGCTCTAAGACATAGATTATAATATTAAGTTAATTCTCTAAGGTACTCCCTAAACCCTATTTAAGTATCGCTATATTATCTATATCAGTAGTATAACTAGCTCTACTAATAATAAATAGCTAGAGGCATTAAGCTACCTAATAATAGGCGGATATTATAGTATATTTAGGAATAGGGAGTATAGCAGAGCTAATAGAAAGTCGAAATCTATAGTAGATAAGGAGATATATATTAATCCGGGAGCAAAGGATAATAATAAAATAAATAGGCCTTCCTCTTCTATAAAATAAAAACAAAAGACTAAGTCTATTAATAAGAGAAAGAGAACCTTAATAGAGAAAGAGGGGTTAAATATAGATAATAGTCTATGGCTAAAACTTAGATAATATCGCAGAGAGGAGGATTCTTATTAAGGCAGTAAGCCTAGTAAGCGGACTAGCTAACGCAAAGGTAGTAATAAATATAATATTAGGATTACTAACGAAGCAAAAGATAAAAGGTTATTAATATAATTAGTTAAGAAGAGTAATATAAGCAAAATATACATAGTCAAGTTAGAAAATCAATCAATAGAAGCCATATATAGCATTCCTCTACTCTAGCTACTTACTATTAGGACTAAGGACATAGCTAAGAAGTGAACTTGCCATCGACGCCAGTAGCTATAATATCCTCAAAGGCTGCTGCTTCGCGACTATAGTGCTCGTTTGCCCTATAGGTAATATTAATAGGGGTACTAAATTCTAGCTTAGTGATAAAGTAATAGAGGGGGTTATATATTTTAATAATATAGCTATAGTCCTTATTATCGCCTAGATAGCAGCGCATAACCTAGGTATTGCATTTATTCTTATAGGTAAGATATTAAATAATCTCTAATATTTATATATTTATAATATCTAGGTATAAAGGGGTTTTAGTAATAGGGTTATAGAGGTATTATTTATTATATATAAACTTAGTTATCTCTTTAAAGCTTATTATCTCTTATTTTAACCCCTTAGTATATTTAATTAATCTAAATAAAGATAAGGGGATATAAGGCTAAATAATAAAAATAAATCTTTTATAATAAAAAAACCTAAGATATTATTTATTAAATAATATTATTTATTTATTAAATTAATTATTAATTAGTTTTATTTTAATTAATTAATATTAGATTAATAGGTTAATTAAGGGAAGGTTATATAATATAAGAAAAGAAAAGAAAAAAAAATAAAAATAATAATTTATAATAAATAAAATAATTTATAATAAATAAGATAATTTATAATAAATAAGATAATTTATAATAAATAAGATAATTTATAATAAATAAAATAATTTATAATAAATAAGATATTATATTACTTTAATATTACTTATTAATTTATAAGTAAATAATTATAAAATATAATTAAAACTTAATAAAGAGATAATATTAAGTAATAAGCTTTTTTATAAAAAGATTAAGTAATAAGATTTATTTTAAATATTTTTAAAAACTTAATAAAACTTAAAATATAATAAAAGAGCTTATATTAATTATAAGCTAATATAAATAAAAATATATAAAAAATTATAATATTTAATAAAGATATTATTATAATAAACTAGGCTAAGAGCTATTATTACCCGGGGTTAATAATAATATTTATTAACTTAAGGAGGAAAAGAAAAAAAGTCCTCCTTTCTTATAATTTAGCTTAGGTCTAAACCTAGTCTAAACCCTAGCCTAGCCCTTATTATATAATTATATTATATAACTTACCTAAGGCTTAGGCATAGCCCGAGCCTATAATATACCCCTTTCTTCCCTAAAATAATTCCTTTCCCTAGGTCTATCCCCCTTTTTACTAAGCGCTTCCCTCTTTAAGGTTTTATTAATAATAAGGTTTAAATATATATACTTCTTCTTCTCCTCTCCCTTAGCTTAGCCTAAGTATTAGCTAACTAGGGTTATTTATATATATAGCTTATATACCCTTAGATTATTTATTATCTTTTATAGCTTAATATAGGCTTAGCCTAGGTCTATATATTATTACCTTATAAATAGGTATATTTCTTATTAAGTATATATTATTAGTTTATTTTTTCTTTTTTTTTTTATTATTTTTATAATTATTTATTAGCCCTTTTTTTTTATAATACTTAGATATAATTATCCCTTTTTTATAATTATATTTTATTTTTCTTAAATATAGCTATTACTTTTTTATTTTTTTTCCTTATTATCTCCTCTATATAAATATAAAATACCTAAGCTATTTCTCTTATTTTTTCTCTTATTATATTTATTAAACCTTTATATAATTAAATTATTATTATATTATTATTTATATAATTCTTTATTTATTTATTTCTTATTATATTTATTTTTATTATATTATTAATAATATAAGTATTATTATTAATTTACCCTAGGATCCCCTTAATCCTCCCTTTAATAAGAGTTATAATAAAGGTAGTAATTATTTATTATATTATACCTTAGGCGAGTTTCTTATTAAGGGAGACTTTAATAATAAAGACTTAATACTCTTAATAAAACTTAATTTATCTTATTAATAATATATTAATTAGCTCTTAACCTTAGATAAGGCGCTTAATTATATTCTTAGCTAAGGTAAGGCTTATTAAGCTTATTATAATATTAAAAGTACTTATAATTAGGATTATAATCTCTTAGCTATTAATCTAGGCCTATATTGCCTCTTTAATAATATTATTATAGCTATTAAAAATAATATATATATTAAGACTCTTATTATTATATTTCTTCTTAGGTAAAAAGGTAAAGGTAAAAAAGCTATTTTTATTTTTTCTTTTATTTAATTTACTTATTATTAATAATTTATTTTTATTATTACTTTTATTTATTAAACTCTTATTAAATCCCTCTATATACTTAGTTTTACCCTTAATTTATCTCTAATTAAGAGTTAAGGCTTTCCCTTTAATCTTATTAGCTCTTTCTTTATTATTACTTCTTAGATACTTATCCCTAGGTATCGCGGGGCTATTACTAAGTTTATTATTCTCTTATAATTTAATTAACTTATTAATATAATAGCTAATACCTTTAATTAAATATATATTAAGAATTATATAACTTATTTTATTATTAATAACCTCTTTACTTATTATAAATAGGCTTATTAAGAATAAAATAATATTAATATTATTTTAATTAATATCTTAAGGGAGATAATCTAAACCCTTAATTACTTAGCTTAGACCTAAGATAAGTGCTTTATATCCCCTAAGTTACTTATTATAGGTATTATCTTATATTATAATAATTAAGAAGAATATAATAACTAGGGCTATAGTAGGTCTAGTTATAGTTTTAATAGTCTCTTTAGTAATAATAAAGATACTTAAGCTTATTACCTCTCTAGGCTTAGATTAAACTTTTACTAATATCTTATATATTTATTATGCTTTTAGTTAATTAATTAATATTAATTTATTATAGCTCTTTATATAGCATAGGCTATCTTTTATATATATATCTCTTTATTTCCTTTTATAGTCCTTTAATACTTTTATTTAAATAAAGTTTTTTAATAGCTCTTAAGTAGGCTAAATATAACCTTTTTATTTTATAAGGATATTTTAATATTTCTTTTACCTTAATATATTCTTTATTACTAAGATCTCTTTTACTTAGTATTTTATATTTTCTTTTTTATTAAAGTTTATTATTATAAGTTCTAGGCCTAGTCTAGATTTAATAAGTTCTTAGCTAAGGAAAGAATTAATTATTATTCTTTTTATTAAGTTAATATAAAATACTAAGTAAATACCGCGGGGGATATCTAATTTTATTATTAATAATATTAATATATTAATAACCTTATACTTAGCTATAACTTAATCTAATTTCTAACTTAAGTAATTAATCTTTATATTATATAAATTTAGCTAAACCTTATCTTTAACTTAGAATTACTTTATAAATTATTATAAGCTTACTAAGGACTTATATTTTTATTATTATATAAAGGCTATAGTAGCTTATATAAGCTTTATACTTATTTATAGGTATTTTAAGAAAATAATCACTTTTCCTTTTAATAATATCTTACTTTTTCTTATAATTAATATATTTTATATTACCTCTAAGTTAAACTTATATAATAATTTATTTAAGCTTACCCCTATAATTAATAAGTCCTTATTATTTAAGGCTAATTAATATATTAATAAGTATAAGGGCTAATTAAATTATAAAAAAGAAATTATAACTCTTAGGATAACTTATATTTCTTAATTAGCCCTTTTTATATTATTATTTATCTAGGGGTAATAAGCTATTAATAAGAGCTAGGCTATATTAATAATTCTATAAAGTATTATCTAAAATTTACTTAGCTAATTTAAGCTTTTATTTATAATAATACTAAATAAAAACTTATAAAATCGCTATTAATAGTCTTAGAACCTCTCTATATATATAATAATAATTATAAATATTATTACCTTTAGCTATATATATTTAGATAGCTTATTTATAATAATTATTAAGTACCTTAGGTCTCTTTTCTCTTTTATAGATAGGTTTATTATAAAGTCTATAAAGATTTAAGTCTAATAATAATCTAAGATTAAAAGTAATTATAATAAGCCTTACCTTTATTATTAGCTCTTATATACCTTATAATAATAATAATTCTTTATAAATTATATTATTAATTAAGATATATTATCTTAATAATAACTCCTTTAAAAGAATTAAATTATAATATTTTTCCCTAGGTATACTAAGATAAAGGAGTTATATATCTATTAAATTAGGGCTATTATAAGAGGTTCTTATAATAAGACCTAGAGCTTTCCTCTATAAAATAGCGCCTTTTATATATTTAGAGAGTAATCTTATACTTATTCTTATATTAATACTTCTTTTAGGAACTTATAAGCGCCGCTCTTTATAGCCTTAAGCCTATAGAGGTAATTCTTATCTTTGCCTATAGCCTTATTCTAAAGTATCTAGAGGTATTTTTTAATAAATATTATCTTACTTAGCGATAAGGCCTAATATAAGGCTAAATTAAGTCTAAGCCTATTATCTTAATTACTAATTATTACTAATACTTAAGCTAACTTAGCCCTTATAATAATAACCTTAAGGCAATAATTAGCCTTAGTATTTATCCCCTATATAAGCTAATCTCTATTTTATTTTATTTCTATTATAATAAGGTATTAGGCCTTTAAGTAAAGTAACTAGGTTTATATTATAGGCTATAATTAAACTTTAAGAGCTTATTTATTTATTATACCTATTATTCTAAGATCTCTTATATCTTTATAAAATACTCTAAGTTCTTATAATTAATAAGTATAATAAATAGGTTATTTATCTCTTTAAGCTTAATTAATTAAATATATAAGTAACTTATTACTATAAGTAGCTCTTTATTATAAATTATATAATTCCTTTATATAGGTATTAAGAGTACTAAGTAATAGATAATTAAATATAATATACTTATTTTATTCTCTTATAAGAAATATTCCCTTAGCGCTATCTTAAAGTAATTTACTTTTATTATTATTTATTATCTTAGCTTTTATTATATTAATATTAGATATAAGATAAATTATATCTTAAGTTTATTAAATACCTTTTATTTCTTTTTACCTTAATAAAATATAACTCTTTTTTTTATAAGGTAATTTAGGGGTTTTATTATAGCTATAAAGTTATTTATAAATTCGCGGTAAAAGTTAATAAATCTAAGGAAATTATATATATTATAAACCTAAGTTAAGGGCTCTTATTCCTAAATAGCTTATATTTTCTCTAGGTTAAGCTAAACTTTAACTCTAACTTAAATAATATAACCTAAGTATTTAACCTTTATAATTATAAAGATATATTTCGCTAAGTCTAAGTTAAGGCTTATTTTCTAAAATTTCTTTAATATAACTTAAACCTTTTATATATAATCTTTCTTTAAGTTACTTAAGTAAATTAATATATTATTAAGGTATATTATAATAAAGTCCTTAAGGCTATCCCTTAAAGTATTATTAATATATCTTTAAAAAGTTATAAGGGCTCTTATTAAGCTAAATAATATAATAAGCTATTTAAATAACTTAAACTTTATTTTAAATATAATTAAATATTTATTACCTTTTATAATATATATCTTATAAAATGCTATATAGATATTAAGTTTAATAAATTATCTTACCTTAAATAAAAAGTATAATATCTCTTTAATAAAAGATAATAAGTAATAGTTTTAATTTATTACCTTATTAAGTACTTTATAATTAATATAAAAATATTATTTTTCCCTTAGCTTTTTTACTAAGAGGATTAAGGTAGCTATTATACTTAAGCTAACTTAGATCTAATCTTTATCTATAAGCTCTATAACTTACCTCTTAACTTCTAAGAGATAGTCTTATAATATATTATAAAGGGGGCCTTATAATAAGTCTAACTTAGTTTTATTTAGGCTTTTCTTAAGCTTAATCTAATAATTAAATAATCCTTTATATAGGGGAAATATAAAGGCCTTTTTTTTATTAAATAGGTCTATAAAGTCCTTAAGCTCCTCTAAGATTATTATAAGGGAGGTCTTAGCCTCTTTTTCCTTAGATATTATTATTTATATTATTAATATAATCTTCCTTAAGCTTATTATTATAAAAAAGCTTTTATTAGTTTTAAGGCGCTTCTCTTATTAAGTTAGTATTATAAAGACTAAGCTTATTATAGGGGTAGTCTTAATATATATTAGCTATTAAGTAATCCCTTTTATTTTAAGGCCCCTTATTACTTTAATTATAATTTCTCTATATTAATTATAAATATTAATATTATAATAAGATACCTAGGGGAGGCCTAAGATTATATCTCTTATAAGTCTTTATATTATATAAAAGGTAGCTATAGATATTTAATTATTAATATTAATCTTATATTAGGCTAAGTATATAATAAGGGAAAAGGCCTCTCTTTTTTATATTTCTTTTTTTTTAATCTCTATTATAGTCTTTATTTATTATTTCTTTAATAATAATATTAGCTTTAATCTTAGCCTCTAGGCTATATAATTATTAATTACTTTATAATAATTATAATTTATATTAATTTATATATTAATAAACTTTATTTTATTAAAGAGAATTAATATTAATAATAATAAGCTATTTATTTTATTTTTTATTTTATAAAACTCTTTCTAAGGCTTATTAATATATTTCCTTAGTCTTTAAAAATAAAATCTCTTTTACCCCCTTATAAGACTTTACTTAAGGGTATTTAATTTCCTTAGTTATTTAATTTTTTTTTTAATAATAACTTATTCCTTTTTATATTAATTTCTTATATAATTCTCTTAATATTAAGTTTAATTACTAAGGCTAGATAATATTTTTTTATTAAGTATATTTATAAGCTATAATATAAGTAAGCGCTAAAGGCTTTATAAGAGCTAAGTATCTCCTTAGAGACTTATATTATATATTACCTTAAGGGGTTTATGCCTAAGCTATAGCTAAGTTATTTTTTTTTTTTTTATTTTATAATATAAGCTATATTTACTTTAGATATTAATATATCCCCCTTATAATTTATCGCGGGAATATATTATATAATAATATAAATCTTAGATTATTAATACTTTTCTTTTATAAAATAAGATTTAATATTTATTATAATACTCTTATATATAATTATAACTTAATTATAATTATCCTTAAGAATACCTTTATTAATATAATAATTATATATTCTTTTATTAAGAGACTTCTTAAGTTTTATAAGCTTAATATTATTATCTTAATTATTTCCCTTTATTATTATTATAATTTATTTAAAATATATAAAGAAAATAAAAAAGGTCTTATTAAGCCCTTATTTTATTTATTTTAGCTTAATTTAAGCTAACTTTATTTTATAAGGGTTATTATAAAGTATTATTAAGTAATTAAAAAATATTAATAATTAATATCTTAAGGCTATATTTTCCTTAAAGAATATTATAACCTTAATTTAGACCTCTTTTATAAGGTTTTTTTATAAGAATATTTATTAATTCTTTTAATCCTTAATATTTTCTCTTTTTAACTTTAAAATATATTTTATTAATAGCCGCTATACTTTAAATTATTTATTATCCTTATTAAAGGCTAATCTTATATTAACCTTCCTCTAGCGCTTAATTAAGAGTACTAAGACTATTAATAATAAGTTAAGGAGAGATATTATAAGAGGAGGGACCTAAGCTAAAGAAAGGCCTTCCTAGGGCCTATTCCCCTTAATTTAAGCCTATAAGAATTCTATTAATTAAGGTATTATTACCTTTAGCTCTTTATATATTATTTCTTTAATTACTTATGCCTCTAGGCTAAGGTTTAAGGAGTCTATTCCCTCTTTGCCCCCTATATATATATTAGATATATTTTTATTATTATATTTATATATTAATATATATATTTAATATCTAAGGAATTATTTATATCTTAGGCTAAAGGAAATTAATAAATTATAATAAATTAGGCTAAGAGTTATTATTACCTAAGGTTAATAATAATATTTATTAATTTAAAGAGAAAAAAAAAAAAAGTCTTCCCCTCTTATAATTTAGCTTAGGTCTAGACCTAATTTAGACCTTAGCTTAGCCCTTATTATATAATTATATTATATAACTTACCTAAGGCTTAGGCATAGCCTAAGCCTATAATAATTATATATATTTCTTTTAAATTATTATAAATATTAAAATATATTAATTATAATTACTCTTATATTTTTAATAAATTTTTATTAATAAAGATTAATTATATTATAAAAAACCTTAATAATTTATTAATATAAATATTAAAAGTTTTTTATTAAAAATAATAATATATTTTATCTTAGATTAATAAAATTAATAAATAACTTATAAATATAAGTATTTATATATAATTATAAAAGCTTATAAAATAACTCTTAATTAAGATAAAATATCTTTTTAAAATAATAAATAATTAAAATAAATATTCCTTAGCTTTTTTAAAGTAATATATTAATTTTATAAAAAGAGAAATTATTTATATTAAACTTTATATTACTTAAGAAAGGGATTAAAGTATTTTAATTAATATCTTAATAATTTTAATAAAAAAGGCTTTAAAGAGAGAAATCTTTATAGCTTAATATACTTAGTTTTATAAATTTATTAAAAATAATTTTAACTAATACTTTTATAATAATTATATAGCCTAAGTAATATAATAAAAAGGTTATAGGGTTTTTAAGAGATAAATTATAAGTTTATATTAATAATAAGATTAGGTATATAATCTTAAATATAAAAATATTATATTTAAAAATATACTTAATATATTAAGTATAACTAAGTTATATTAATAACTAAGGTAATTAATATATAAGAAAATATTAATAAAGATATTTTATATATTTTTATAATTTCTTAAGACTAAGTATTTATTATATTAGTCTAAGGTTATAAAAGATTAAAAAATAAGAGATATAGGTCCAGAGTCGCAATGTCTATCAAAATATCTAACATTTGAATAAGAGACATCCTATCGCATAAAATTAGCTATGCCACCGTTATATACCTAAAACTTCGCTATGTTCATAACTATTCCTCTTCTAGCGAGGGATCCTCACCGCCTTCCCCGCCCAAAGTGAAGTTATCATAATGCCGATGCTCGAGTTATAGCCGCGTCTTCTTTTGCCCTTTAATACCTCAATTTATAGACAAGAATCTGACTAAGATATTTAACTATACTGCTCTTCTCCTACTATATTAGCTATAAATCAAAGAGTAAGTAAATATAATACCCAAGATATAGTCTAGAGACCAATATCCCGCCGAACCTATTACCAGCGAGGAATCGGCGCTAGCTTCCTCTTAACCTCATATATCAAATAAGGAAGGACACAACTCTCGAGGGTAGCGATAGTCTTAAGAGTAATCTCTCTACTTCCTTTAGAGACTATTATATACCCGCCGGGCCAAAAGACTCTTAATTATCCAGTAGACCGCTCTTATATCGGTTCTAAAGTCTTTCTTTCCTACCTTCCGGCAATACTAGCTTAATAATTCGTAGAGTAATAAGGTCTTAGCGAATAGACTAATGATCCTAAAGAAGCTATAGCGAATCTATCGTAAGGTTAAAAATATAATAAGGACAGCGCTTAATAAGAATTATAAGACCTTACTAAATATCAATGGCACAAATCAGCGGAAGATTATCGAGAAGTTCGGGGCAGAAGGGAAGAAGATACTTAGAGAAGGTCTGCCGGTCAATAATATCGTCACCCTCGATACCTAGGCGGAGATCTTCTAAGATAACCCTCCTGCCGGGCGTCATATCCACCCGCCGGGGGACGAGAGGTTCTAGTAAGGATAGGCTAAAGCTCGAGGGAACGCACCGCTGCCAGGCCATGAGGAGGAGGAGGCGGACTCGCCTATAAGGACCGAGCCGACTATTATCGCAGTTAACGGCCCGACGTAGGTCTTATCTTCTAAGGACGATATTACTATCTTTTCATAGGCGACGAGGGTTCCAGAGATCAACCCAGCGTCTTAGGTGCCGCTACTTGCCTAGATGCCCTAGTCTACGGTAGCACGACCTCCTCCCTAGGCTCGGCAGCGGGCTAGAGGAGATTTAAGTAGCGGTAATACTATCCTTAATAAAGCTCTCAATACTGCTCAGTAAAGAAGACATATTAATGTTTCTTAGGAAGAAATAAGGGATATGCTTATAGATAAGGAAGTTAACCGGCGGCATATAGTCATGCCGCGGCTAGAAGGCTATAAGGATATCGAGAAAGCAGTCAGTGACTATATTCAAGTCTTATAGCCTCAAGGGCTTAAGCTCATGATGCGGGTTATAGATATAATAAGCAGTAATTCAATATATATAGTTATATGGAATTCACTAAGTTCCTTAGAGGCAAAGGAGGCTTAGGTAGTATAGAAAATTAGGTCTCTCTAGTGAGATTATATATCAAGGTAGGAAGGAGTTTAAGCCCAGTAGGATAGGTTATAATTTGCCTACTTTTTATATATAAAATTAACTAATTTAACCCCTTGGCTACCTAACGCTAACTTTTCCTTATAGCCTAATACTCATAGCTCGGCGTGCAGCCAAGTATTATAGCCGGCTTCAACCCCTCAACCCCTCCTTCGCCCACAACTCCGCCATCACTCAACAACATCACCACCTTTATCATCACTACCTTCCTCACCGCCGCTTTCCTCGTCATTAGTCTATTGCCCGGCAACCGCGATAGTCTCATTAAATTCCTCCCTGCTAAAGTCCTAATAGTTCAACCAACCTTTGATCCTTGCCCGCATCTCAGTGCCGCTGTGATACGGCAAGATTCCCTCCACCCGCAGTCTCGCCGCCTGCATCGCGTCTTCCTCTACTTCTAAGAGCTCTTACCACTTCTGGCTTCTAAAGGCATTAAGGTCTATCCCTCCTATTATAATAAAGTTATATAGACCCGTCGTTGCATATATAATTAGCTACTAATCATAGATACTATACTTAAGAGGACTTATACATAGGATCTTAAACTTTCTCTTTAACTTACCAAAAGCCCGCTTAACTCGAGACCATAGCTATACGTGACGAAGGTTATATAACTCCTCTGCGTCTTACGGTATACAATTCCGCCGCCAGAAGTCATCAAGATAATATATCCTACCGGCATACAAGAGCAAAAGACCGGCATAGGCTCCAAAGCCGGCATCGCCAAGGACGAGGCGGTTTCTCTATATCTTATAGAATCCCTCTGCGCTTGTAATCCTAAGAAGGGAAGCGTTATAAATAAAACCTTCAGCGCCGGCTAAGACAAACATAAAGAGGAGGTTATCTAGATCCACCTCCGCCAGCACATTCTGCGAGATCTACTATCTTCGATCTCGCCACCTTCCCTACTATGAGCCAGGGATATAGGCATTCACATAAGTCCCATCTATCACTGCATTAGTGCCAGTAAACTATATAAATCTCTCGTTAAGCTTAATATACCTCAATAACGCCATTAACCTTCTCACGAAGTAATTATATAGCATATAGAAAGGATTAGTAAGTTAATAGAATACCCGGCATATAGTAATCTAACTAATATAGAAGAAGCTCGCGGCGTTCCTCTAAGTCTCCCCCAGAGCTAGGATCCAGACAAAGATTATCACCTTTAACTCTAACGACATATGCCTCCTATCTCACGCTATAATATTAAGCCTTAACTACCTATAGAGGGCCTAGAATATTACTTTTTCTATATAGAATAAGTAGCTAAAGCTATTATCATTAATGAGGAGGAGGTGCTATATATACGCTCGTGAGGCCTCGAGGTTAGAGACTAGGGATATCGCTTAAGAGGCCGCCGGCGGCAAGACTCAATAAACCGGCGGGTATAAGGTCATCATTACTTACACTTAGGCCGCTCTAAGCACTACTATATACCACAAGAGCTCAGTCTCGGTATCATCATCGATAATAAGGCGATATAAGAAGGTAGGATCCCGTGTGATTAGTCTTTAAAGTATAATTAAAGGCATCATAGGCGGTAAGATAACTAAAGATAATATAGATAGAGATTTAAAAGCTTTCTTATAAAGCTTTTAAATTTAATAGCAGAAAATGATATCTATGGTGCCCTCTAGGCCTCATAGGGTAAGTCCAAGACCTCCTATATGAGTGATATATTATAGAATCGATGACGATATATAATTTGCATCTACTGACGACCTAGTTACTTATCCGGGGTTGGGAGCAGTGCTAAATGAGGGATAAAGCCTCTTGGCAGTTATTTAACCGAAATCAGATATCTAGATGCATTTTAATAGACATTGCGACTCTGGACCATATAGTCTTTAAAGACTATAGGGAAAGTAATAGAGATAAAAGGTAAATAAATAATAAAATTAATTTATAAAAAGAGCTAATTAACTAAATAAAATCTTATAAAATAAGAAGAGAAAGGAAATAAATAAATAAGGTTATAAGGTAAAAGGCTAGCTTTTAATTAATACTTTTATTACTTATATTACTTAAAGATCTAAGGAGCTATTTTAAGAGAAAGACTTCTAACTTATATAAATTATAACTCGGAATTTATTAAGCTAATTTAAATAAAAGTTATATTATTAAATAGCTTATTTTCTAAGCTTTAAAATAATTTAAGTTAAACTAGTATTAAATAGCTAAAAGCTAAGTAATACTATAAGATAAATAAAACTTCTAGGGTTTTAAGTAAAGTTATCTAAGAGCTAGATAAAAATACCCTTATATAAGGGTATAGCTTTAATAGTTTATTATATTTAAAATTATTATATAGCTAATTAAAGTTTAATAAACCACTGAGATATTATATTTTAATTACCTAACTTATCTTTCCTTTTTATAGTCCTTTTTTATAACTAAAACCTTCCTCTCTCTTAATAGGTTAACTTACTTTAATAGCTATAATTAAAACCTTCCTCTCTTTTATTAACTTATACTAAGAAGAAGCCTTAGTAATATATCCTTTATAATTATCCCTTTAACTTAATTACCTCTTTAAGTAGCTAATTAAATAGCTATAATAAGCTATTAACCTAGCTTATATTAAAGGACTTATATTAACCTATAAGTAAAATAATCTTAATTAATAAGGGCTATTTATATAGCCTTAATAAAGGGATTATCTCTTATAAGACTTAAGTATATAAGGTCCCTAAGATTTAATAACTTATTATATTATATAAAGCACTTTAATTTTATTAACGCCCTTAAGCGATCTAAGGCTATAAGGAATACCTTATAGCTTAATATAGCTAGCTTAATATAATATTTTAATATAAGTTCTTTTAAGTATTAATTTTAATTAATATAATTAAAAGAGAGGTATTTTATATTATTCTTAAGCTTATATTTATAACTTAAGAACTTAGAAAAGAAAGAAAACCTTTTTTTATATATCTTAGTAGCTTTAATATCCTTTTCGCTAATTATTATTCTTATAATTATAATAATATAAAATTAAAATCTTATTTAAAGATAGATTATTATATAAGGGGTTAAAGTAAATAGCTTTATATTTATTAAGAGGTTATTTAATTTTTTATAATATAGCAAGATATAAGTCTTTTATTAATATTAATAATATATCTAAGATATATAAAAAAAAGGCTAAAAAATAAGGTATAGTATTAATATTAAGATAATAATATTATAAAGTATTAATATTATATATTTTATTATAATTAAAACTTAGTCCTTAATAAGATAATTATATAAAATAAATAAATACCTTTAGTAATTTAATTAGCCTTTAAGAAATCTAAGAGATTTAAAGTTATATAACTCTTTTTAATTAAGAAATAAAGCTAAATTAACTTATATAAAGCTATATTATAAATTCTTAATATCTTACTTATTTAAGCCTATATAGCTTAAGTAAGTTTATATATAAATAATATATATATTATATTATAAGATATTAAAATCCTAGGCTTATATCTTATAGGTTTATTTTTTTAAAATTTTATTTATAAAATACTTTTTAAAGATATAATATCTTATAAATATAAAATTAATATAAGTAAAGTTTAATTACTTTAATCCTTACTTAGTTTATTTATTTTATTAAGCTTTTTTACTTAGGCTATATTATAAATATAATATAAAGTCTTTTTTATTAATTTTATTTTTAAGATTACTTCTTATAACTAAGTATAATAAATAAATAAGCTTAATATATAAAAAGAAATTCTTATTAATATAATATTAAATTAGGTTTTAAATTATATTTTTTTTAAAAGTTTTTAAAAGCTTAAAGTTTTTTTATATATATTAATATTTTTAAGTTTTATAAAAAAAACTTTAATAAATTAAAATCTTAATAACCTTATTAAAAAAAATATAAAAAAAAATAAAATTATTATAAATAAAAAAGGTTTAAAAAGTAATTTATAATATAAAAAATATATATATATATAAGTACCTCTTAAAAAAAAATATAAAATAAGCTTTAAAAAGCTTAAAAAGAATAATAAAAGTTAATCTTAGATATAAAAAAGAGCTATTAAAGAAAAGAAATAATTAAAATAAACTTAAAAAATAATTCCTTTTAAAACTTTATAAAATAGTCTAAGATTATTATATTAAGGGTATAAGTAATATATATATTAAACCTTTATAAATATAACCTTTCTTTAATTATTATATATTAATAAAAGGTAAATCTTTAATTTTAAAGATTTCTTTTTAAAAAACCTTAATTAAAGCTTATTATTATTAATAATTAAGAGTTTAATAAAATCTTAAAATTATATATAATTAATTAATAAATTAATATTAATAAGATTAAATAAATTATTTAAAAAATAAAAGTATAAAAAGCTCTAAGATAAAATAAGATCTTAATAAGCCTTTTAAGGCTTATAAAAAACTTACTTATAAGGCATTAATATATCTTATAATAATAAGCCTAAAATTAAAATATTACCTTTTATATCTTAAGAATATAAAAGTTATTTTATTTAAAAACCTAAGAAAATAAAAATAAAAATAAAGACTTTTAAGATATAGAGATTAATATTATTTCTTAATATAATAAATAAAAGTATAGAAATAGTAATATATAATTAAATAATTATTATTATAAAGATATTTTATTTTTTCTTTAAGAGATAAATAAGAAATAAATTAAATAAATAAATAAAATTTATAATTTTAATAATTATAAGATAAATTAGAGAAATATAAGAAAAGAGAGATATTATTATTTTTTTAGCTTAATTTCTTAAGGGCTTTTAATTATATAATATATTATTTTTTAATAAATATAATAAATATAAAAGGCTTTTTATTATAAATAAAAAAATAAATAAAAAAGTTTTTAAAAAAGAAAATATTTTATATATATTTAAAAAGAAATATATTAAATTTAAACTTAATAAAAATAAATATCTTTTAAAGATTTTTTTTTATTAATATTTTTTATTTTATATATTAATACTTAATATAAATAACTTTATAAATATAAAGTAATAATTATAATTAATATTATAAATAATATAAACTTACTTAATATAAGTTAAAACTTATAATAATATTATAAATATCTTAAAGTTATATTACTTAATTATATAAATTAAGCTAAATAATATAATATATTATTTAATATTAATAAAATAAAACTTTTTTATTTTATAAAAATAAAATAAATATTTATATTAATAAAATAAAATTTTTTTATTTTATAAAAATAAAATAAATATTTATATTATTAATATACTTTATAAATATTTAAGTAATTTAACCTTATTTTATACCTAAGGGGTAAATTAAAGTAATTTAATAAGAAATATATAATTTTTAATATAATTAAGTTATTAAGCTTAATACCTTTTAATATAAAAGTTAATATCTAAATAAGCTTTATAATATCGCTATACTTAATACTTTACTTAAATAAACCTTATTTTATTAAAAATATATTATTAATTTATAATAATAATAAAAATAATAAATTTATTTCTTATTTTAATAATAATAACTTAATTAATATTAATAATACTAAGGTATATTTATAAATATTATATAAAATAATAACCTTTATATAAATTATTTAATATATATACTTAATTATTAACTTAAGTATTAAAGCCTAATAATATATAATTATATTAATATATTTTATTTATATATTAATATTATTAAGGTAAAACCTTATAGAGGCTATAGATTACTTAAAGTAAATTAGCCTTATATAGCTATTAGACCTAAAGAAGCTCTTAGTAGTCTTATAACCCTTATTAAACCTTTAAAGAGTTAACTTAGTTATCTTTAGTTATTATATAATTAAGTAATAAGTCTTTTTTATTAGCTATTAATATATCTTTATTAAGAATTAAAAGTAATA
>RZGM01000020.1:99395-542959 GCA_027886205.1 Fusarium piperis | reverse complement strand
GCATCACCGATATTACAGTGTAAACTGAAGTATTAGTACGACGCTCTAACCAACTGAGCTACGGAAGCCAACCAGATCTGGTTGTGAGGCGGTGTCCGGATCAGGCATCTTGACCCGCCCGCAGGATCAGGGCCTTTGATCAGAGCCTGAGATGTCTGGAAGAGAGGCAGCTGGGTTATGTATGTTGAACATTGCTCGTTCTCATGACTTTAGGCCAATAGGGATAGTTGAGGGGACTTGGGGCTCAGGTCCGGAGTCATCCAAGAGTAGATGGTTTCATCAGCTCGGAGGGTTGCAAATTCGACGGTTGAGCAGAGAACGACGGCAGCGTTGAACTCGTGTATTATTCTTTCTATGCTCATGTGGTAAACTCCAGGGGGGCCTTTTATGCTGTCAACTAAAGACCACGGCCATTCTGGTTTGTAGGTCTGGATCTTGTTGATAGACACTAATATTGGTTTGGCGGTGATCTGACATCCAAGCTATGAGATGGCCAGAGCCAGCTGCAGTCCACAAGAGCCGTGACATCCGAGTTGCTGTCATCGAGGTCTGGGCATTGAGGCGGCTCGGCGTTAACAAATGCAAGCCTCGTGACTATTCCTTCCAGCAGTTGGTAGAGAAAGTCAATAAGATGTGATGACAAGTTTATAGACGATGCAAACTGCTAAACACAACCATAAGCCGGGAGCTGAGAAAGGATTGATAAAGTAATTGGACAGTCAACTCTCAAGACAAGCTTGTAGTAAAGATCACGCCTGTCGATACCTTCTTGGTTGGTTCGCACAACAGAGTTACAGACTTGGGCATGATTGGACCGGAGCTTTGCGGCGAGTGTTGCTCACACTACACTCGCACTGGCTGTCGAGTCTTGTAGCACAGTGTAGAATCCCTCGTATTCTTGGTGGAGCAATGAGTTGGCTATCAAGGAACTCTCTTTCCAGGGGTGACTTGGAGGTGACCTCGATCGCCGCTGGATCTGAGGCTGATTCGAGTAGCTTTTGAGTAGAGATGTCCGTCCCGCACATCATGCTAGAACACACTGGGAAGTGCATTCGTCGTTGATTCTCTTTGGACATGTTCCCTTCAACTTTCACTCTCTCAACATTCTCGTTCGCTCTCCCCTCGTTCTATATCGATACACTCGCTCATAGGTACGCCAACATCACCAAAAGACTCTTGAGCCTGCGACAGTCTCATCTCGCTTTTGTAATGCCCTCTCCCAGTCACCTCTTCATCCTGGCTATCGTCCTCGGCGCGGTCAGCGCAGCCTTTCAGGGCTTCAACTACGGTACCACACTAGCCGACGGGAGTGCCAAGACCCAGGCCGACTTTGAGGACGAGTTTAGGACCGCTGCGTCCCTCGAGGGAACTGACGGCGCATTCACCAGCGCTCGTCTTTACACCATGATCCAGGGGGGCACGTCCGACGATCCCGTCTCTGCCATCTCTGCCGCCATCAAGACCAAAACGAGTCTTCTGCTCGGTCTCTGGGTATCGGCTGGCGACGCAGCCTTTTACAACGAGATGTCAGCCCTGAAGAAGGCTGCCGATCAGTATTGCAGTCAGTTGGATCATCTCGTCGCCGGCATCTCGGTAGGTAGTGAGGACCTCTACCGCAACTCGCCCATAGGTATCAAGAACAAGGAGAACCCTGGCGTCAACCCGGAGACTCTGGTAGACTACATCTCGCAGACGCGCAGGGCCATCAAGGGCACTTGTCTTGAGACCACCCCCATTGGTCACGTCGATACGTGGACGGCCTACGTCAACAGCTCCAACAAGGCTGTCATCGACGCCTGCGACTGGCTCGGCATGGATGCATACCCTTACTACGAGGACACCAAGCACAACCCCGTGTCCGAGGGCGCAAGCCTCTTCCGTGCTGCCAAGGACAAGGTCACGGCCGTGGCCGGGGGCAGGGAGATTTGGATCACAGAGACGGGCTGGCCCATCAGCGGCAAGACGTCTGGCGAGGGGGTTGCCTCTGTCAGCAACGCTCGCACATACTGGAAGGATGTTGGATGTCCCATGTTTGGCAGGACCAACGTCTGGTGGTACACTCTCCTCGACGCCGGCGCCCAGTCGTCGAATCCCAGTTTTGGCCTTGTCGGATCTAGGTTGACCAAGAAGCCGATGTATGACCTCAGCTGCGGGAAGAAGCGCGGGACCTAGGGATAACTGTTACTTCCGGGGCGGCCGGGTCGGGGCGGTCCCGGTTTCGGCCCCGAGAACCCGCCGATGCCCCCGTACCGGACACGGACGGGAGGTCGGGGCTCGACACGGCGTTTCAAGATGAGGTACCGCAGTACAAGGGTATCATTGTACCTACCCAAAGGAGGGATGAGTATAATTCTATGCAGAACCCTAAGTCATGATAAAACTACATAAGAACCATCATAAGAGCTCATAATTTTCCTAACCGGAATCATCCATCTAGCCAAGTAGAAAACAAAATCTACGTCAACTCGTATGAACCGAAATACCTAGATAACTCTGCACTTGGCGTACATATGTGGTGATTATCTCCTTGTTGATGATACCAAGTTAATGGGAGTTGAATAGCTGTTTAAGAAAAGACTATTGAGAATAGTTGACAAACTAATCAAAGTCTTTGAATAGAGTCAAGTCCAGATTAGACTATCAAGTAGAATGTCGCGTGACCAGGGTATGCGATAGCTATCAGATCTTGAACCCTTGAACAAGCTGATATGTACTCACTAGACACAAGATGACACATTGCGGGATAGTCAGCCCGGCAAATAAGAGACGGAATCCTGTTCAAAGGCTAAATACGACATCAATTGATATTACAAAGTCCAGGCCCGACGATCCGATGCCTTGTCCGGCTCCGGCTCCGGCTATCCCATCCCATCTCAGCCCCAGATCAATAGCTCAGCTTCCCCTGCATGCGCCGCCTCAACCACGGCGCGCCACGAGCACAACCACTGAAGCTGGAGGGAAAAGTGGCGACCTGTCTCTGCCCCCTGGCCCCTTCCACAAGGTGTCCTCCACTTGCACCTCTCTACCTAACACAGCATCTACGGATACACACTCCTTCGATCCCTTCTCTTCCCTTCTCTTGCATTGTATTGTAATATTCTTCTTGTCCTTCTCTCCGCATAATTCGTATCCAGCATTATGGCGCTCCCTCGCAAGAGCGTCCTCTTTTCCGCCTTGTGCCTCGCGCTCTTGGTCGGCTTCGTCCTCGCCGGCCATGAGCATGGCCATGAACAGGAGCATGCCGAGAGCCTCACAGGTGTCGACGTGGGCAAGCTGAGCCTCGATGAGCTCGACGCCCAGCTCCAGGTATGGATGATATCCTCTATGCCCCCGTATATCATCGACATGTCTTCTAACTGCAGCTCTAGACCTGCCCCATCGTCAAAGACCTCAACGCTGCGAAGCACGCCCACCACGCCGCAGCTCCCTCCTCCCTCACCGCGCGCCTCTTCGCCGTCCTCTTCCCCGGTTCCCCCGCCGTCAACGCCCTCCTCGCTACTCTCTACATCTCGGGTCCCCCCAACTTCCTCCTCGCCCTATGCCCGACCAACATCGACCCCGCCTCCTTGTCCGTCATGGTCGCCTTTGCCGTCGGCGGTCTCCTCGGAGATACCCTATTCCACCTGCTTCCCGAGATCTTTGTTGGCGAGGACCACGATGAGTCCGTCAAGTTTGTCCTTGTTGAGCCCAACCGCAACCTCATCCTTGGGCTTGGAATCTTGGTAGGCTTCATGACCTTTGTTGCCATGGATAAGGGTCTCCGAATCGCTACTGGTGGGGGGGGACATGACCACTCGCACGGACATGGCGATGCGCACTCGCATTCCGAGGACAAGGCCATCTCGACTGGTGTGGATGCTACCGACTCTGTCGTCAAGTCGCGCAAGAAGGGCAGCGAAGACAAGGGCGCTGTTGTTGCCAATGCCGTCGAGAAGACCGAAAAGGAGATCAACCCCAGTACCAAACTGGGTGGCTACCTCAACCTCATGTAGGCCCCCGATACCGGCATGGGAATCCCACGAGAACATCACTGACATGACTTGCAGCGCCGACTTCACTCACAACATCACCGACGGTCTCGCCATGTCCGCCAGCTTCTACGCATCGCCCACCATTGGCGCTACCACTACTGTTGCCGTCTTCTTCCACGAGATCCCCCACGAGGTTGGCGACTTTGCCCTGCTTATCCAGTCTGGCTTCTCCAAGCGTGCAGCCATGGGTTCGCAGTTCATCACCGCTCTAGGTGCTCTTCTCGGCACTTTGATTGGCATTGCTATTCAGGAGTTTGGCAGCCCCGACAACGACGTGCCTATGGGCCGCAACGAGGGCCTCTGGGGAACTAGCTTGGTAAGTTTACTCAGCCATTTACACTTCTAGGCTCGGCCGTACTGTATGCGAATTTGCTGACAATCCTCTCGCAGACTTGGGGCGACATGCTTCTGCCTTTCACGGCCGGCACATTCCTCTATGTCGGAACTGTGGCCGTCATCCCTGAACTCCTTGAGACCGGCCCCAACAAGGCCCAGGAGCTCAAGAAGACACTGGTCCAGTTCACGGCTGTTGCCTTGGGTGCTGGTATCATGCTGTACATTTCCTGGCACGACTAGATAAGATAGAGGCGTCTGTGTAAAACGGTGTGATTTGGTGTAGATGGCATTCGGTCAAGGGTGTCGGTGTTGGTGTGAAGCGTTGTTGTTGTTGGTGTAGATGTGAGATGAAGATATAATGGCCTCGACTGGTAGAGTCCCGATGATGGGTACTATCGAGGTGACAGACGTTGGTGTATGCATAGTTGAGTAGCTGTAGATGAGCTGTAAGAAGCCGAATACCATAGTCCAAGAGGGACTCGAAACCACCTTCAGACATTATCAAAACTCGATTCGGCATACACACCCGGCGTCTCCTATCCTCGACCTCGATGAAGGGTTAGGGCCCAGATGTATCGAGACATTGGGGCTTGCGTCGGCATAGACTGTCTGGGCGTTGTTCTCATGATCGCCAAGTCTGTGAATGACGACGTCCAAGCTGCCTGATGATGTCTGCCATGTCTCACTAGCTCGAACCTGCTGGCATACCGAGACATCGAGATTGGCTTTGTAGAACTCTCAGAAGCCAAACCTTGTTTTTGAACAAACTCCAGACGTGCCAAGGCGAGGGTGGTCGTTCAAGTGCTTTCTTTAGTGCCAATGCCGCTGCTGCAGGGTGAGTACCAGCGGCTCGTAATGATCAAGAAGCAGCATCACGGGGCTGAAACAAGCATTCCAGCAAGGGCGTAAAATGGATAGAGCGTGACCAAGAATGAGGGGAAGAGGTTGGTGTACACCATCTCTTATTTCTCCAACTGCTGGCGATGGTAAATTGGCGTTCAGAGCTGGCGCCGCTGATGACACAGAATTCGTCATGGAGATCAAGTTTGAAGTCAAACTAACCCTACAGTAGAACCGCAGCACACCAGGGTCATCGGCGAGATTGATAACGAAAGAGTCATTAATCAGCAGTTCACAGTCCTCAAACAAACAAGCCTTTTCCTCGACAACCGACATCCACCAGGCCCTTAGCATGGGAGCCAATCACCGGCTAGGACGGCGGCCCCGGTGCGGTGCTCTCGGAGATGGGTTTGGACCCTGAAAACGGCACATGTCCAGGGCGGCTTCATGCATAGCGGCTGCGCAGTGGATCGCGGGTGAGCGACACGGGAATAGCAGTGATCACTTGCTAAGCATTTCAGAAGCTCTTAGCGGCATCCTTGACCAACTGCAACTGCACGGTCGGCTCCGACGGCGAGAACAGGTGAGCATCAAGGGCCTTTCGGACCTGAACGGAAGATACGGGAGACAACAACGGGACGGAGGAGACAACTCGGCATGAACAAGACAGGGCCTCGTCACAGGAACGCAAATCTGAACCGGACGAGGTCAGAGTTAAACGCCTTGCCTCACGGAGCAGCGGTGGTGGAGTTGGAGGTCCTTTCTCGGGCAGACCTTTCGTTTCGGGACAGCTCCAGAAGTAGGAGCAGAAACGCACGCGCTTGCGTGTGAGCGGACGAGTGGCCAGCAGTCCATGTGCGTGCTGTCAGTCAGCCAGGGCCATGTCGTGATGGGCCACCACTGGCAACGTGGAAGCGGCTCTCCAGGTGAAGCCACTCTCACCTACCGAAGCTGGCCCGTGCATTCTCCCGATGGTGCTTGGCTTCCGAATTAATCCAAGCTCAATACCGGAGCGCGGTTGCTGGGGTGGGGGTTAGTTGCCCCCGTACCTTGGTCTACAGCAAACGTGGTTAGTGAGAGAAAACCCTTCTGGTCGGGTGAGCTAGGCGGGATGGAAGAGTCGACGATATCGGATTTGGGGACCAGAATGGTGGAGATGGGAAATGGCCACCAAGATGAAGAGGTTGGAGGGGAAATGGAAAAGGGGGGTAAGTCGAGAGATTTGACTCACCGACTTTCGAGATCTGAGATGAGGTCAAGTGCCGTGTTCGAAATGGGACATGGCCAAATTCCCCGTTTTCAGTCTTGGGGTCGACAGTTGGCGTGCAGGTTATGCTTATGCTTCATCGGTGTCGCCTCGAAAAGTATCGTGATGCGAAATCGTGGTGTTTTCGTGTTGGGCTGACGCGCCCAGCCGAAACAAGAAGACGTGCATGGGCAGTCAGCCAACCAACTGACACCATCCCATTTCGCGCCATGGCCATGTAAGTGAGCCCAGCAGCGGACAAGGTGAGGAGATCATCTCGGAGGCTAGCCCGATCTCTTAGTCTTCTACTAAACACCAGACTGTCACCCTCAGCATGCATGAGAGCGGGTATACCCAGATGCATCACATGGCGCCGGTCCACTATGTCGGCCTGAGCTTCCCCGTGTCTTTCTGTTCTCTTTGGCTCCCCGCAATTAGACCATAGGTTGAGATCCAGATGGCTTCGCCTCTCATCAGCAGTGCAAGCTCTCGACGGTTGCCAAAGACCCTGGAGTGAGTTGCAGCGTCTCATCTTTTGTCTCAGACAAGACGCGGTGGATCGGTGTGGAATGTGTCCCATGATGCAGCTCTGAATCCTACACTCGCGAGGTTTCCTCTTTGGATGCTGCATCGTGTGTGATGCTGCCTGCGACGGTCCCCGGCCCGGACCTGGGCAAACCAGACTTTTTCCCTCGTAGCCACATTTCCCAAATAAGAACACGTTGTCGCGGCTAGACCAGTCATGTCAACGGCAAGCCCGTTCACCATCGACCATTGGCGGACAGCATCGTGATGAGAGCTGATGGTGGGAGGGGCAATTGGAGAAGGAAGCGAAAGGGGGAGGGGGGAGGCCGGGACCGGGGGCAGTGGCAGAAGACGACGGCGAACTGAATGAGGGCTTGAAGGAAAAACTCACGATGCAGAGACGACGAGGCGCTGTCGTGTCATGCATCGTGCACCTCTGGCAGGTTGTCCGTCCAAGCCCCATCTCCATGTTCCCATCCCCAGGTAATGCCGGCCGGCCCATAAGGAGCAAAGCTTGTCCGCCTTGTCTTGCAGGGGTAGCGTTGTCTCCGTGAAGCTGTTTGGGGCCTGATGGAGAGAAGGGCGGAGTCGAGTTTGCGAGCGCAGCGCAGATGGAGTCTGATGGGCTGCTGTGCTAGCCTTGATTCGAGAACGAAGCACAGACTTCGACGGGACCCCGGCTTTGGGGGGGGTGCGTACGGATACACATGATCGAGTTGCACGTTTCTGGGTGAGCCAGTTCAAAATAGGGAAAAGACGAACAACGGGACGGGGGGCGGATATGCTATGTTTGTCCATCATGTAATAAGAATTGCTTAGCAGCTCTGCTCGCTCGCTCTCCCCTCCCTGGACCTAACCTCCCTGGCCGGTCTTCACGATGGTTCGCCCAAGGTAGGTTGGGGATAGAGAAAAGCGCTGAAACGAGACAGGGCGAGCTGAATCAGAGAATTCCCGTCTCTCCGTCCGTCTGTTTTGTTCGTCTAACTGGGCTGACCGCCGGAGTGAGGCATTCCTGACTGATGCCCACCCTCTGCCGTGCGAGCCGTACATACTCGCTCACTGTGCTCATACCGAATTTCCGATGTGCCGGTATGCGGTTGGCCTATGTCGGATTTCTCTCAGTCATGGCAAGCTGCACGGTTTCTGGCGTTTCTGCGTCAACCCCCAACCCACGGAGGTCAGCTCCGAAGGTGTTTGCGCAATGGTGATGGATGTTGCAACACGGATGGACTGTGGTGGGGATTTGTGAAGTCATAAGGACCGCTTCTTCTCCAGTTTGACGCTTCACCATCATGAAAATATCCAAGGTATCAAGCGTCAGGCCTCGTAAGTGACGTGAAGGATCTCGATAACCATCTCCAAGTTTAGAATTCTCCTGGTGAGCGTGTGTGTGGTGGGTAGGGGAAGACCAGCTCTGAGTGAGGCTCTCTCACTGGACAAGTCTCCGAAACGGGCCGGCTCTCGCTTGGTCTGACTGGGTCAGCCCAGACAGAAACCTCGAGAACCATGCATGGAAGATGGAAGGCATTGGATCGGTGATGATGGGTGGTGGCGGCTAGGTGCCTTGCATTCTCGTGCCTGACGTGCTCGATGGTGTCGTCGATTGCAATGCGCTATGCGATGTCGGTCGAGTCCATGAGTGAGACAGTGTGTGAGAGTCACCAGGGGGATCCTCTACCCGAACCCATTCCCCATCCAACCTCTCTCTGGCCACCATCGTGACCTCGTAGGCCGAGCGGCGGCTCCCGAAACTGTGCATGTCCGTTTCGACTCATGACAGACACCCCGGCTTTGTCGAGATGGGTAATCGCACTGGGTTGGGGGATTACGTGCTTGGAAGGGGACCCGATGGATGGTGAAATAAGAGAATCACATAATAATAGTTCTGAGTGGGCTAATGGAAGAGAGAGGCTCCTCTCAACTATCGATTTGTGTCTTTTTACTCTTTCCCTTTCTCGGCTGGAGATTGTCGAGGAAGGAACAAGGTTGGAGGAGCAGATGGGACGGAAGGAGCCCTACAGGCAGACAACCAGACACCGACGACAGTGAACGATGCTAGCGTCGCGGGACCCTTTCGGCACCGGACACAGATGGTTCCACCATCGGCGCTAGTCATGCACGATGTGTCTAATCCCGGTCTCTGACGGTGGATAACTCTCTAGAAGCCCTGTCAGTTTTTTTCTACTCCACCAGCTCTTTTTTTTTCTTCTTGTGCTTCTTTTTCTGGGCTTGTAAGTGAAGAAACGTGTGTCAGGTACCGGTACAGTACCTACGCAAAAGATGGGGACCTCTCTGGCAGCATCGTGAGTAATCTTGATGCGAGAGGGTCTCATCTGGGGCAACGCTCTGGGTGAAGTTAGAGAGTGCCGGAGCGCCAACAGGCTAAGCTCTATAGACACGTGTGTTTGCTCCCAATGCACGACGTGCCCGTGTCTGCTCTGATATTGCCTAGCTTACACTCTGACCGCTGTGAGGTTTGGTTTGTTGTGCTGTATGTGCGTGGCTGGAGGTGAGAGCTTGTGCCTGGTGATCATCACCACGTCCATGCTTTTCCTCTAGAGCTTCTCCAATTCCATAGCCAGTCCCTGTTACTGTATCCTGCCTGTAGCTTCTCCAACAGTTCCCACCCTTTCCGGAAGAGACAACTCCCTCGTGGGATCTAAAAATTCTTTCTTCTCCAAGTCATTCCCGTGAGCCACACCTTGAGAGTTAGCCTGATGATGTGCTTGAGGTTTATCTGCCGCTTGCTCAAGCCACCGTGATGGCAGCTGTCTACCTAGAATGCCAGCTAGAAAAATGTAAATTTCCCCCTCCTCAATGAGTAATCCACTCAGAACCTCGTCGTCGTCACGGACTATCAAGAGGTTGGTGGGTATAACTTCTGTCCTGGACCCTTTTTTGGCCCTCGTCTGGTCTTTTCGTCTGGGCAATCTTGCGGCCCCCATCAAACCATCATCAAAAGTCTCAAGGCTCCGAGTCTCGACCGCGATCTAGCAACTCGAGGGCCCCAGTGAAAGCACGCGCTCCTCCTCTGGGCTTGGCGGTTGCACACACGCTTCTACCCTCTCCGCACACCCCTGAAACCATCAACCCCCTCCCCTGCAAGCACCTCAGCAGCTTGGACAGGGTCCAGTCGGGTGCCAGACGACGAACCAAAGTAGCGGTACCTGTACCTGTCCCGCGAACGGCCATCCCGCTGCCGCATCTCTATATATATAAATATATATGTCCTTCACCATAGAGAGGCCCTCCTCTGTCATCGTCAACTTGCACATCATACATCACTCTCACGACATCATGTCCTCCCACACATCGGACAACGGACCCAGGAGCAACCGGGCCCGTCCCGCCAAATCTGCCGGCGTCGACATCAAGATCGACCAGCACTGGAGCTCCAAGGCTTACACCTCTGGTTCTACCATTGCCGGCCACGTCGTCGTCAACACCCAGCGCGATGTCGCCTTTGATGACTTTGAGATTGTCTTCACTGGTACCGCCTACACCCGTATTGACTTTGTCAACCAGTACTCCAGTGCTACCTACGCCGCCCGGCCGTTCATGAAGCTCCGGATGCCCATCCGGGATTCAGATTTCCCCAGCCCTCGTGTCTTTGAGGCTGGCCGCACTTATACCATTCCCTTCAACTTTGTCGTTCCCCACCAGCTCACTCTCAGCGCTTGCAACCACCCAGTTGAGCATGGTGGTGTTCGCGATCACCACCTTCAGCTGCCCCCAACCATGGGTTTCTGGGAGTACAATGACCAGTCTCCCGATATGGCTCATATCGAGTATGCTGTCCGCGCCAGTGCATACAAGGACACCGCCGATGAGGGCCGGACTCAGACTCTCGAGGGCTTCCACATGGTCAAGGTGCTCCCCTCGCTTCCTGAGGATGCGCCCCTTGACATTGGTCCCAACGATGAGCGTTACACCCTCTCCAAGACCAAGACCATCCGCAAGAACCTCTTCTCGACCAAGCAGGGCAAGCTCACCACCACGGCATCCCAGCCTGGAGCCATCATGCTCTCTGCCAACTTCCTCAACGCTACAGAGACCAACTTGAAGGTCGACCTCAAGTTCAGCACGGCCTCTGCCGATATCACTCCCCCAAAGATCAACTCCGTCAGCGCCAAGCTGCACTCGACCACCTTTTTCAGCAGCGCCCCGATGAACCACCTCCCCAACCTGGGTGCCCGTATCAAGCACCAGAGCAGCCCTTCCCTCACCTACTCGACCACCACCCCCATCCCCCTCCACCCCGACACCAACATTACCTGGGAGAACGAGGCCCCCGTCTCTCGACGAGACTCTGGATACTCCAGCGGCGCCTGGCACGAGGTTGCCTCGGAGAACGAAGGTGCTGAAGGTGGCCGCAACAAGAAGGCCAGCAAGGAAAACGTCCACCGCTACGCCACCCTCAACATCCCCTTCACCCTGCCCACCGGCGGCAACAAGATCTTCCTCCCTACCTTTTACTCGTGCATCAGCGCCCGCACCTACATCGTCTACCTGACCATCTCGGTCGGACCCATGAACACCAACATCAACCTATTTGTGCCTGTCCAGGTGGCCGTCGAGAACACATTTGAGCCCGTCGACGACGAGCTCCCTACCTTTGACGCGGCCGTGGCAGAGGCCGACGCCGACTCTTACTTCCAGCCCCGACTCATGCAGGTTCCATCTGAGCGCTTCCAGGGCACCAGCACCCTCCCAGGCTACGACGATGCACGACGACGCCAAGTTGCAGTTGCCTAAGAGTTGCCTACAACTAATAAGACGGATAATGGATCATAATGGAGGGGGAGATCTACGCAACTTGACGACATAATGTTTCCTCAAAAGAGGAGGAACAGAAACTTTTCATGACCTGTTTCTGTGGATTCAAAGATTGGATGCATCATTCAGCGAGGAGTTTTAAGGATTTGATTTTCAAAAGCAAGCCGTTTCAGTTTTTGGAGTTTTGAGGCGGTTTTTTGCACAGCATGGATATAGGATGCATCATCAGGAGTAGAAAAAAAGTAAGGGGTTCAAAGAGAGCATTATATATCTATAGCATTGGGCACAAAACAGTTGCCCTTCAGTCGTCTAGAGAAATTGAAACTTGAAATAATCAAACTTGCTTGATCTACAAATGGTGACGACTCTTGTCAAGATGTGCATCTGGAAACATGGATCCTAGTCTAGATCTGGCGGGCGCTATGCGAATTATGCAGGACCAGGGTAGGCATTTCAAACGGTGCGTTGCATTTCTGAATCGTGCACGTCGAGGGGTGCAGGAGTGAAGGGAAACGAGGCCGACAACACCACTCTCGACTCATCACCTCACCAAAAAACCGGTCGGGAACACCGTCGGCTGATGGGATGGACTGGGAGCCACGTGGTATAGTGCATTGGAGGCTGACCTGCATCCGGGGCAGGCAGTCTAGACGGTCATACGCATCTTATTACCGTCTCGTCTTCAGGGCTGGCATAACTCATCATTGCCGTCGTTTCTGTTGTCAATTAAAAGAGCTGATCCGGTGACAGGGTCTCTTTTCCCGAAGGAATAGAAGGAAGGGAAGTCCTTGAAGGGAGCCCTGCCGCTCGAGCCATATCCATCATGGGGTCACGGTGTTGCTGGGCCACGCCGATGTCGGCCCGCCTGAAGACGATGCAATGTCCGGGTTATTGGCGGCTGTCAGGTCACAAGCGCACTTGTCCTTGTCGTGACATAAATCTCGCAAGATGAGCTTGATCTGGCAATCGAGAGATGCAGCCGGCTTAGCTCATGTCAGCAGATCGTCGTGAGTTCACCAGGCATCATGTAAAGCACCCCTCACTTTGTTGGATGGGCACATCACGCTTACTCGATCACGTTCTCATCAACACTGGCTTGTCTTTGACTGCTGCTTGCTGCGTCTCCATCTGGAATTTAGCCTCACTATACACCTTCGACTCTGAAGGTCACCTCTACAAGTAGTTGCCCCTCATGTCCAGTTGCGGCATTCGGTAGCATGCAGAGCTGGACTATCTCGACGAACATGTGGGGAAATATCTTGACTGGCTTTCTGACTTGGCATGGGTACGGTATTACGATCTCTGCTGGTAGTTGGAGCTGATAAGACTCTTTCTAATAACACGCTGGCTTATCGAAATCTAATCTTGCAGAGATGGCCATCCAAGTCTGTGTTGATAGAGATGAGCCCATGTCTTGACAATTATTAGTAGGGATGCGGCCGCCATTAGTTTGCAGTGCATTTGCTGACCAAGTATCATGTCGATGAAATCTTTTTACTAAAGAGCCATGTCGGCAAGATGCAACGCCTTTGATCAGTCCTTTAGAACCAGTATACAAGAGGTTGACTGCGTGTGGTTGGACTTGGACATGACCACAGCCCTTGCACGATACGGACGTAACTACCCGTAAGAATGCAAAAACTAGTCACCACATTTTCTATCAAGGTTGCGCCTCCAACTTGAGAGCGAACCGTAAACCCATCCCTAAATGATCCAGGTGCTGGTCCAAGAGGAGGCTGATCTTGATGGTTGTTGGTTAGATCTACCCTTGGCCCCAGCGCACTCATTGTTCTTCAGCTGCTCGCCGAGACCATGGGGCTGAAAGCCTTACAAGTTTCGAGTCAGCAACTTCTGTTCAATCAGAGCTTGTGATTCCTAGAGTTGACGGGCTTTGCCGTGTAGCTGAGAAGCCCTCCCAAAGGCAAACAACGCCTCGACGCAGGGGCTGCATCTTGGCTTACCACGACATGTATTTTGAGGGGAAAGACGGTGGAAGAATAGCTTTTACGCATAGTCTTGTCGAGTCCAGTCTAGCCTCTTGACTGACAGTGCTAGAGGTCGGGATCTCTCTGGCACTGTACGAGGATGTAGACAGGACTATTGCCTTAGAGGTAACCCTAACAAGGGTATTTCGCCATCGTAGTTCTAATTACGTGATTGGGAGTGGTGAAATATTTGCAGGTTACTTCATCTTAGCAGTTGAAGCTCAGATGTGCTGCAGTAGATGTCAACTAGGTATCCTTGGAGGCTCAGCTTTCAGGACCTGCTCAACCATCTACACTGTGTATAACCAAGGTCAACATCACTGTTTAAGTTCTAGACGAAACATAGAACACAGTCAAACTCCAAGTAAACCTGCAAGGGGCCTCAACGACACTTTCTATTGTTCCTCGTCGCCGGCATTTCGGACTTTGGCTGGCTCCACCTGGCGGATGCGGACGTTGCACAACCCGATTGTCCGAATATCCGGGACAGGGCATCATTGGACGAATGTCTACTTAAGGGCGTCGATGGTCTCCATGTTTCTTGACATGCGTGCATTGCGGCTAGCCAGGGCGATTGTCGGTTCCTCCATCATGACCCAAGGCTTTCCGCGTTGGCCATCATGACAACAGTGCGGTGTTAGCCGAGCTGCATGTTATTGTTCTCCAACACCCTCCAATAACTCATCATATTGTTCTCTACTCGAGATATTGTCTCCCCACGCCACGCGGGATAATGGATGTAGTTCCGTCATCCTGCGACCTCGGTCGATTTGCGCAGAGTGTGGTGGAGCTCAGCTCGTTCGACTCGACTAGATAAAAAGGGCCGCCTTCTTCCTCTAAAAGTCGTATAACCAACAGACACTCTTTTACAGAAACAACAACGACAACGACAAGATCAACTCTACAAATCATGGACGCTCAAGAGTTTCGACAAGTGGCCAAGGCTGCCATCGATGAGAGTAAGTTCAAGTCATGATGCTTCACAACGAAAAGTTGCCCCTCCCCCTCCCCCGCACTCGGAATTCGGAACTTTTCCAGACATGACCAATCCTCAACTTCACGATCTGCGTCCTTGTCCTTTTACTGACATTCAACAAGTCATCGACTGGGATGAGAATGTCGCCTCTCATCGCGTCGTCTCCGACGTGAAGCCCGGATACCTCCGGCCTCTTCTCCCCTCGGCGCCGCCTCAGGACCCGGAGCCGTGGTCTGACATCCATCACGACATCGAGACCAAGATATTTCCCGGCATCACCCACTGGTCCAGCCCACGCTTCATGGCCTTCTTCCCCTGCTCTAGCAGTTACCCGGCCGCTCTCGCTGAGCTCTACTCCAATGCCTTCAATGGCGCTCACTTCAACTGGATCTGTAGTCCGGCTGTCACTGAGCTCGAGACCGTTGTCATGGACTGGCTCGCCCAGGCCCTTGGTCTTCCCGAGTGCTTCCTGAGCGGAGGATCTACCCACGGCGGCGGCGTCATCCACGGCAGTGCCAGCGAGGCCATCCTCACCAACATGGTGGCCGCCCGTGAAAAGTACCTCGCCGCCGTCACCGCCCACCTCCCCGACGACACGGACGAGAAGGAGGAGGCCTTGTGGGAGCTTAGGAGCAAGCTCGTTGCTGTCGGCAGCTCGGGCACTCACTCGAGCACCAAGAAGGCTGCTCAGATCCTCGGCGTCCGCTTCGCCACCGTCCCCGTCTTTGAGGAGGATGGCTTCTCCATGACCCGCGTCGCACTCGAGACTACTGTTTCCGACCTTCGTGCTCTTGGCCTGCATCCCTTCTACCTCACCACGACTCTTGGCTCCACTGATGTGTGTGCCGTTGACGACTTTGAGGCCGTCGCTGAGGCTCTCAAGCCTAGCTCCGACACCCCCAACGAGATCTGGGTCCACGTCGACGCCGCCTACGCGGGAACTGCCCTCCTCCTGGATGAGAACAAGCACCTCGCCAAGGCCTTCTCATCCTTCCACTCCTTCAGCTTCAACCCGCACAAGTGGATGCTCACCACCTTCGACTGCTCCGCCGTCTGGGTCCGTCGCCGCGCCTGGCTCATCCAGGCCCTGAGCATCAAGCCCCCCTACCTGCGCAACCAGTTCAGCGACGACGAGCTCGTCACCGACTACCGCGACTGGCAGATCCCCCTGGGCCGACGCTTCCGCTCCCTCAAGCTGTGGTTCGTGCTCCGGAGCTTTGGCGTCAAGGGGCTTCAGGCTCACGTCCGTCATGGCGTCGAGCTGGGTGAGTCTCTGCAGACCAAGATCGAGTCTCGACCGGATCTCTTTACCGTCTTCACCAAGGCCCGCTTTGGACTTGTCACATTGCGCGTCAATGGATCCTCTGAAGAGGAGATCAACGAGCGCACCGAGGCCGTGTACGAGGCCATCAACGCAGACGGCGAGTTCTTCCTCACAGCCACCATCATCAACCGCAAGTTCGCCATCCGCGTGTGCACGGGCGTGGCAAAGGTAGAGGAGGAGCACGTCCAGCGCGTGTTTGAGGTGCTGGTCGAGCAGGCAGAGGCCCGAGTGCTCAAGAAGAAGCTAGCCAACGGGGTGTCGGATCTCCAGATTGCCAACAAGACCGAGACTCCCTTGGTCAATGGGGCCAAGGCTCAGGCGGCCAAGGCGTAGATGGGTATTTGGAGTTTTGGTGGTATATATATCCTGGGATGAGGTGGGCAAGATGGTATATGTAAAACTGTCTTTCTGTCTTTGTGCTTTCTTCTTTATTGTTGTCTCAAAAGTAGCAACTTGACAATACATTCCTTGCCAGTACATTCTGCTGCCGTGTTCTTCATTGTGCTCATATACTCATGATTCATCGAGAGAACCTCCTCCCTCTCCCATAGTCATAGTAATCATCCTCAACCCCACGCCTACTCCTCGACCTATACCTCCTCCTCCCCCGCTCATCATCGCTCCAATCCCCATCCCTCTCACGCCCATCATGCTTCTTTTTATATCTGTCGAAATCGTAGTTCAGAAACGTCAAGGCACCCAGCAGCGCAAGCACGATGCCCGGCGTCCAGTCGAAGCCGCATTCTTTCTGTTGGATGGGCCGTTGGCGATGGGAAGGCAGTTGTTGTCTTGAAGAGTGGTGTCGATGGCTTCGGGGAGGTTCCGATGCTGTGTCTCGTCTTCTTGTCATGAGAGGCAGCTTTGTAGATGTGGATTTGGTTCAAGAGAGGTGGTATTGAGATTGAGAGATGTCGTTGTCAGTGATTGTGTAGTTGACGAGTAGAGCAAGTCGATATATGTATTCCGTTTGTGCATACATATCCTAGTCATAGAACGTCAATACATGTCGTATTGTCTCTTATCTGCGGCAAGAAAACGGTCCTAGTCGCTAACCGTGCTTCTGTTCAGCTTTATGCGTGGTATGCCTCTCTTTCCCATATCAAGCAGGATCCCAAGTCGTCATTATAAACTTCTCGCCGCCCCCGCAAACAAGCAGGGCTTCTTCCTGTCACGCAGGGCTATGTATGCTTCTTGGCTCAAACCTATCATCTCCAGTTAAATCCTTGGCCGTACCTGTCACCAGTGGCGGTTAGGTCATGGCTGACGCCAGTTGGTGTGACGCCCCAGGGACTAACTCGAAGTCTCATCCATGCTTCATGATGTCAGCCCTGACCTTGGCCTTGGAATATCGTCATCCCGCATGCCAAGAGTCTCAGTCACAAGATCGAAGAGACAAGACTTGCTTCTTTTAATGGGACACATCTTGTCAGACGTCAACTCGTTTGTATTCAACGTCAATCCTAATAGCACAACTCCAACTGAGGCTGTCTATGCTTGCTCTTGTACTCTGGTCTTGAACAACCCAAGTCACCGCAATCAAATACTCGCTCGTCTAGGTGCCATAGTCCGTCTCAACGCCTTCTTGGCTTCCGTTTCTTCTACCAATGGCAAAACTCCTTGATCCCTCATCTTCTGCAAAAACTCTTGTCCATATTTGTATCCCAGCTGAGACAGCTCGTCAAACTTGTGGAAATCAAGTGTCCCGTAGTCATCGATCGGAGGTCGCATATAGATGCATCCTGCCATTGTCTTGGCTCGCTCCAGAGCATCCACGCTCGAGACATACGCCAGCCGCGCCTGGATCTCTGCCAAGGTTGGAGGGTTGGGGTGTGACGAGAATGGATTCCATCGGTTGACGAATGCCCATGCTCCAGAAAGAGAGTCTCCATACGTCTGCGGTGTATCATCATCCAGCGCTCCAACATCGATGGCAAAGATAATGTCCACCCCTAGACCCTTCATGTGTGAAACCGTCAGGTTGTCAACATAACCACCGTCGAGCAGCATGCTGCCTTCATCACACAACGGGGGAAGCAAGCCCGCCAGAGACATGGACGCTCGAATGTACCTCCAGGCATATCCGCTTGTGTGGAATTCGGCCCTGCTCTTGCTGATGTTGGTCGTGTTGCAGTAGTATTCAAGCCAAAAGTCTTCAATCTGCGTGTCGCCAAATGCCTTGAAGATGCCACGGTTGAACTCGTGTCCTGTCGTGTATGATGCTGAAGGATAGGTAAGATCCAGAGCAAACCGCCAGAGACTGGCCATCCGCCCGGCAAACTTCTTGGCAAATCCAAACATTGGCACCACGTCTGCATGTCGCGCATACAGGGCTCCGACAAAGGCGCCGATTGAAGTACCGCCAACCAAGTCGATAGGGATACCGGCTTCTTCCATGGCTCTGATGATGCCAATCTGCGTGATTCCTCGTGCGCCGCCTCCTCCAAGTACAAGTCCAATAGACTTGCCGCAGAGTCGCCGAGCCAGTCGATGGAAGTCACCCTTGAATGTTGTATCAGGGGAGTAGTATGGCGTGTGGTGCACCTTTCTAGATGTGTACTTTTGAATCTCCGCCTGCAACACCTGGACACGTTCCTTGAGCGCCTGGCCTAGTCTCTTGGAAGGAGGATGCACAGGCATCTCGTTTGTCCTGAAGGCCATCTGGATGTGGTAGTGACCACCGTTGATCCACATGCGGTTCTGAAGCCAAGACCGCGTCAGGCCAGGCCGCGAGTATCGCTCAGCGTGCAGCAATACTAGTAGTTTTCGGGCCGTAGACTTCATTCCTAGCATGAAACGTTCATACTCGCCAATGGCTGGGGAGCCCTCGGCGAGTCCAACAAGCAAGATGCTGTCAGCTTGAGTGATGCAGGTCTGCGTCCATGGTGAATTGACATTGGTATCTAGGAGACCGACATATTAGTGAGAGCCTCGACAAACATTGCAAGAAATTGTTTGTAGGATAACATGTTCAGGAAAAAATTAGAGTATAAATGACCAGCATTGGCTTTGCCTCTGGGATGTGAAATTTCTCATCATAATGTGTGAACGCAAAAGAAAGGGGAGACGGCTTACCTGCGACATAGACAACCAGACCGTACTTCTCTTCCAGGTCTGCAAGGTACTGGGAGAGCTTTAGCTTGCCCATCCTGTTGAAGGCATGCTTGCCCAGGTGGTTGAGAATAGCGGCATGGTTCAGAGACGTGGCTCCGTTTGCTGGACCAACCTGTGCGAGGGCATTCATCAGGCGGTTCCCAAACTCGACAACCGGAACCCCTGCTGTCACGGGCAAGATGGCAACTGTGCGAAGGTTCATCGTTGACTTGCGCATCAACGTGTTCGGCCCAGCACCAGCATCCTTGTTGGAAAACTTGGCCGTGTCATCGATCACTGCCCTCATCCGGGACGCAATGATCTTGGAGATCTTGATGGTGATGTTTGGATGTTCCTGCGCTAGGCTGTTGAACAGGGTTCGGGGGAATTTCACCAGCTCCGTGTCTCGGATGGCGTGCAGAGTCCCAGGACGAGCAGTTTCCGTGAGCACCTCAAGCTCGCCAACACTATCTCCCTGTCCAAACTCACCCCGGGCAGTCACTCCGCCGCCCTTGCGGTCTTGCACAAGACGAAGGCGGCCATTGAGAACAATGTAAATGGCCTCACTTTCGTCTCCTTCGTGGAAGAGGACTTGTCCCGCATTGACTTGAACCCATTCCAGAGCAAAGTCGATATGCAGGATGAGACGCGGCAAGATGTTTGTCAGTCTCTTAGCCATCGTCAGGAGAACGATTGGATATCGGTCCACGATTCGCTCCAGAGAAGCACGGGGGAGGAACCCAACATAGACATCCGTCTTGGCAACGACGTCAATGAAGGACCTATAAGACGACACGCTTCCAATGTAGCCAGCCAGGCCACCAGGCTTGACAAGAGCAACGCTTCGGCGGTGCTTTGCTGGGGTGTGATTCTGACTTTCAACCCGATCTCGTGCAGCCTCCGTCCTCGCTAGATTAGGGAATGATCCCATCTCAGATGGATCTGGTGACGAGGGGTCCGGCTGGAGTGAACCGATGCCGTTGGATTGCAAGATATTGTGTGGATCCTCGTCACTGGTTGTGCCAATGTCCAGGAAGCCGTCGACAACATAGTACAGACCCGGATTTCTCTCCCCTTGCTCCACGAGAACGGAGCCTTTAGGAAAGAAGACGATCTCAACCTCGTCTCTCATGTCGTGAGCCAGGGCTTGGGCGTTGACAGGCGCATAGAGAGCCATACCGCTCGATGTCACCGACTCGGTTTCCCCATCCACAGAACCATCATAAGGGCCCATGAATCCAAAGGCATTGTTGTGAGAGTACAAGTTTTTTGATCGACGCTGGTCCAGCGAGACAAGCCTGGGAGATCCCTCCATTGATTCCGGTTCACGGGATGCACTTGCGTTCGAGTCCAAGCCAAGCGACTTGAACATACACTCTAGGATAGAGGCTCGGAAGAGATTATCTTCGTCAACTGACTCTCGCGGATCAATAGTCATACGAGCATGTCGTCTCGAGTCGAACGGGTCATTGAAGAATCGGTCATCCAAGGGGTTGGTCCCTTGCCGTCTCATTGACACTCCCGAAACCGATCGCTGATCAGGAGGGAAACGGCCGCCTCCACGTGCAAGTTGAATATTTGCCAAGAGGTCACCAGGACTCGGGGCATGCGGTGAAGCCCGTTCACGAAGCGGTGCGATGTTGCTGGCAAGGACCGAAGCAGGTCGTTGCTTGGTCATCGACTGCAGTACAGCCTCCTTTCGAAGAGTTGTGCTAGATCTTCGTCGGCGAGTTGCACCAGAATTGTGTAGAGCGATACCCTTGGTCTCTTCTCCCTCTCCTGTGCGTTCCCGTTCGCGGTTAAACTTTTCCTTCAGCCGTTCCAAGGCATCACCCCGCAAGATGTTGGGGAGCTGGCACATTGTGTACTTGACCATGCTCTTCTCCGTCTGTAACACCTCACTAGTGAGGCCAAGGTAGTTGAAAGCTTGCGAGAAAGTGACTCTCTGGAATCTCGAAAGAATGAGATGGACAATGTGCGAAGTGGCCTTTGGGTAGATCTTGATAAGCCTTCGGAAAGCGCTTGCAGGAATAATCGCGATGGTTGTGTCAACGGTAGCACGAGCGATGATGTCGGGGTGGGCCGAGCTCGAGGTCGCCCTTGTGGGCATAGGTGGTCTTCCGGGAGGAGTAGATCCGTCCAGAGACATGGGCGGGATTCTGGCGTTGACAATGTTATCCAGGTTGGGAGTACCGCGCCCGCTGTGCTTCTTTGCCTCGGCATCCATGTCATCGTCCTGAGGGGAGCTGGGCATGGAGATGTGGGCATCTGATGGAACACGGGAGACATTCTCTTTTGAGAAGCTTGGATGCCTAAGCCCACTGCTCTTTGCAGGATGAACATCGTCGTCGTCGTCGTTTGAGCGTAGTCTTACATCCTCTGTAAACAGGGACATGATGGAGAAGAGCGACGACATTGGAGCACCATTGCGAACCTCTGTCAAAAGCTGATAGGTCTGCTGGCCAGGAGGGACATCATCTTCATCAGAAGAGTCCAGGTCGAGACCTCCTCTAGACGCGGCAGCTACACGAGGACTTCGACCCGACTTGACAAAAATCTGGACCAGTCCGTCGACGACGATGCAGAAACCCTTCTCCTCTTCCAAGTTGATGGTTTCGCCAGCAATGAGCTTCCTCGTTTGCATACTCCTAGTCAACTCGTGGAAGACTGGTCGCTCGAGGTAGCCAAAGATCTTGATGGCACTCAAGAACTCGTCCAAGTAATTGGCCAGGCCCGACTTGGTGCCACCTTCGTGGGTATCCGGGAATAAATCGATCTCTGGCTCCTTGCGTTGCGGCTCGGGAGGCAGACGCGAGTACATGTTGAGGATGCGATACCTGACGACCCAGCTCACCGCCGAGACGAGGCCCGCCATGATGAACATGCTGTGGGGATTAGCGACGTGCATCGTGAAGCGCGCAGTGCAACATACAGCGTAGTCGCATTCATGGTGACTGTCCAGCTTGTCGAGAACAAGTGGTACAGGAGGGAAGGAAAATTAATGGTTGCTATCCGGATCACCCAGTAGAGGATGGTCGAGACGATGTGGAAGATGGACCAGATCAGCCATCCAAAGAGGCCTAGCCAGCTGTAGCTGGAGGACTCGTGGGCGGCTGCTGCGGTGGGCATAGCGCTCACGACAGAGGACGCCGAGCTACTGAGGGCGTTGGAGACGCTCTCGGAGACGAGGCCGGCCACGCGGGCGGCATTTGACGGATCAGATGCCATGGCTGAAGATGAGTCTGCTGCGCATCATAGCGTAGCATCCTGGAGAGAGCCGCGTAGCGGAGGGGAGGGGCGGGAGAGAAGGGAGGGAGGGAGATTGGAGAGGCGAAGAGGTTTTATTGTGAACAAGGGAAAAATCAGTGGCTGCTGTCTCACAGCGCAGCTTTTTTAGCTTGTGATTCCAGTGGAGCGTAGTGCGGAGCTCCAGGGGAGCTCGAGTGCCGAGGTTTGACCGGACACCCCCACTAGCCACTGAATTTGCCCATGTGCCGCCTGGAGGGGCTGCTGTCTGCTGCTGCCGTCATTCTCGATTCTTTTTTAGCTGCGTCGCGATACTACCTACGTTTTTTAAAGATCGAGCTGTGTGAGAGTTGGACTAGCTGATACAGGCGGTGATAGTCTGTTTGCTTGTTCCGGCTTGTCATTTTTCTGTGACGGTGTCTGGCTTTACCATGTGCTCTTGATCCCGACATCCCCACGACAACTTTCCAGATGCCCTTTGCGCAACTCGTCCTCGGCAGTCCCGGCTCTGGAAAGAGTACCTACTGCGATGGCAGTGAGTTGGACCTCATGTCAAGCCTTCAGATATCATGCTAATAGATACAAGTGCACCAGTTCCTCGGCGCCATCGGGCGTGCGTGCTCCGTCGTGAACCTCGATCCGGCCAACGACCATACCAACTACCCTGCGGCGCTCGATATTCGCAACCTGATTAAGCTCGAAGAGATTATGAAGGATGATAAACTAGGACCTAACGGCGGCATCCTGTATGCTCTAGAGGAGCTGGAGCACAACTTTGAGTGGCTGGAAGAGGGATTGAAGGAGTTGGGCGAAGACTATATTCTATTCGACTGTCCAGGACAAGTGGAACTGTATACGCATCACAACTCGTTGCGCAACATCTTCTACAAGCTCCAGAAGATTGGCTTCAGGGTGGGTTTCTCCATTATGGTCTCAAAAGTCACCAACTAACCATCTATAGCTCGTCTCGGTTCACCTCTCCGATTCCTTCTGCCTGACGCAACCCTCGCTATACGTCTCCAACGTCCTCCTCTCCCTGCGAGCCATGATCCAGATGGACATGCCACACGTCAACATCCTCTCCAAGATCGACAAAGTCTCGGAATACGAAGATCTACCCTTCAACCTCGATTACTACACCGACGTCGACGACCTGACATATCTGACGCCCCATCTGGAGGCCGAATCGCCGGTGCTGAGAAGCGAAAAGTTTGGCAAGCTCAACGAGGCGATCGGGAATCTGATTGAGAGCTATGGCCTCGTGCGGTACGAAGTGTTGGCTGTCGAGAACAAGAAGAGCATGATGCATATTCTCCGAGTTATTGATCGTGCTGGTGGCTATGTCTTTGGAGGTGCTGAAGGTGCCAACGATACTGTCTGGGCAGTTGCCATGAGGAACGAAACGTCCATGCTGGAGGTGCAAGACATCCAGGAGCGCTGGATCGATCAAAAGGCGGAATATGACCGGATGGAGCGCGAGGCCGAAGAAGAGCAGGCTCGCATCCAGGAGGAGCAGGCCATGGAGATTGAGCAATCCATGCCGCCGCCTCAAGCAGGCACCTTTGACCCTGATTTTGGGGACATGTCGGTGCCGGCAGACAGTGGGATCAAGGTAGTCAGGAAGAAATAAAAAGAAATGATACCCGCTCATCCATCTGCGTCATCCATGGACTCGTCGCCAGACTCGTCGGTGGCGTCGAGCACCATTTCTTCTTGACTTTCGAGCGCGCTGGTTAGGGAGCTCTTGGTGCCAGGTTCCTCCTTTGCTGCGAGGATAAGCTTCTTTGCCTGGCGGATGGCTTCCTCCTCGGCCTTGCGGATGGTTCCACTGACGCGTACAACGCGAAAGATGCATGGCCTGCCATCCTTGACGGGTACATGATCCATAAAGGTCAAGGCAGACCATAGCATCTGGTAGTGGGCTCTCGAGCATCTGAGGATAAAGGTGGATGTAGCCAGAGACAGGTATTTCACTGGGGTGCATGTAAGCATACCACCTGGATTTGGACGTATATAGAGCAATGTCTCACCTGAAATGCTGCCCAATGCTCCAGATCCATAGTCGCCAAACAACGACGCGATCTCAGTCCTTATGCCCTTGAGCAAAGCCTGAGGCGACAGTTTCTCAATGGTAGGCTGATGTCGAACGACGGGATCTGGCAGATTGGTCTTGGCGGGATCAGGCGGGTAGATGATGTTGACAAGGAGATATCGTTCTTTTATGCGAACCATGGTTGCTGAGGCGCGTCAAGCTGAGCTGAGATGTGATGGAGATTGAAGACTGAGAATCGAATCTTTGAGATCCGTGCTAAGCTGGCTTCGGTGATTGACCCACTTATCCCGGGCCAGTGGGGCCGCTCAGCCAGCTTCCCCCGCCATCGATCTTGACCAAGTCATCACTCGCAATCTCTCAACTCGAGCATTTTTAGTATTTTAAAGACATATACATATTGCTTTACACAAATTGCTATCAATTGTTTCAACTGCCGCCTCAACCATGGCTTCTGGTCCCTTAAAGACCACCATCCTCATTGTCTCAACCACGGCGGCCCAGGATTCATCCACAGATGCTTCGGGTCCGATCCTCAGCCAGGTCTTGAAGGATGAGGGTGAGGGCAAGTGGGAGGTCCACGAGACTGCAATCGTCACGGATGATATCCAGGCCATTCAGTCCCGGATAATGGCCTGGACGGACGGGCCAGAACCTGTCAACCTCGTCATCACTACGGGTGGGACGGGCTTTGCAACGGGGGATGGCACTCCAGAGGTGAGACTCTCCAGACTTGTCAAGGTTTTGTATGCTCATGCTTGAGATAGGCAGTTACACCTTTGCTGCACAAACAAGCCCCAGGTCTAGTCCACGGAATGTTGGCGGCATCTCTTGCCGT
Source organism: Fusarium piperis (assembly GCA_027886205.1). Classification (NCBI taxonomy): domain Eukaryota; kingdom Fungi; phylum Ascomycota; class Sordariomycetes; order Hypocreales; family Nectriaceae; genus Fusarium; species Fusarium piperis. The sequence continues at coordinate 517,696 of RZGM01000020.1, read as the reverse complement.
GACCCCTTGTAAGCTGAGTGCTCAATCTCATGTTCCAATTCGAAACTGATCAAGCTTCAGTTGCAATGATGTCGCGCCCAGTGGCTGGAGTCCGCAACCAATCCATTATAATCACCTTGCCTGGCTCACCCAAGGGCGCCAAGGAGAATCTCCAGGCTGTCGTCAAGACTCTCCCCCATGCTTGTCTCCAAGCCTCGGGGGCCAACTCGAGAGCTCTCCATGCCGGGGGAGTCAAGAAACTAGAGTCAGATGCAGGTCTGACAGGTGGAAAGACGCAACCCGCTGCTAGTCACCGTCATGGGTGTCATCATCACGGCCACGGCCACGGTCATGGCCACGGAAACCTCGTCAGGCATACAAAGCCAGAGTCTGCCTTGTCGAATGATCCAACCCTGGGCCCGTCACGTCGATATCGAGAATCTCCCTATCGTATGCTTCCAGTGGACGAGGCTCTCGGGGTCATTTCAAAGCACACCCCTGAGCCAGAGATAATCACGGCACAAGTTGACCAGTCAGTCATCAACTCAGTCCTGGCCGAGGATGTAAGGGCGAGGGAAAACGTGCCTGGCTTCCGCGCTAGTATCGTGGATGGCTATGCCGTCGTAACTCCCAAAGATGGCCAACTGAAAGGCGTCTTCCCCGTCACTGCAGTATCCCATGCAGCGCCCGGAGGAGTTGGTGTTCTGAAGGAGGGTGAACTCGCCAGAATCACCACTGGAGCACCTCTACCCCCTGGAGCCACCACAGTCGTCATGGTGGAAGACACGATCCTCAAGACAATGTCAGATGACGGCAAGGAGGAGAAGGAAGTCGAGATCCAAGTTGAAGGCATCAAGGAGGGAGAAAACGTCCGCGAAGTCGGCAGCGACGTCAAAGAGGGCACCGTCATCCTTAACAAGGGCGAGACCATCAGCGGTGTCGGCGGTGAGATCGGCCTCCTCGCCTCTGTGGGCGTGTCAGAGGCAAAGGTCTACCGTCGACCTGTGGTGGGTGTCTTGTCGACGGGCGATGAGATTGTCGAGTACAACCGCCCAGGTGACTTGAAACTCGGCGAGGTCCGCGATACGAATCGCATAACCCTCATGTCAGCCGTCAAGGAATGGGGTTTCGATGTCATTGACCTTGGGATTGCTAGAGATAAGTCTGGATCTCTGGAGGAGACGCTCCGGGATGGCCTCCGACGAGCAGACATGCTCATCACAACGGGCGGCGTCTCGATGGGTGAGCTGGATCTTCTCAAGCCCACGATTGAGCGTGCCCTCGGCGGCACCATTCACTTTGGACGCGTGGCCATGAAGCCGGGCAAGCCAACGACATTTGCCACGGTTCCCGTAAAGGATAATGCAGGGCAGCGCGTGTCCAAAGTCATCTTCTCGCTCCCTGGCAACCCGGCCTCTGCTCTCGTCACTTTCCATCTGTTTGTGCTCCCGTCCCTTCACAAGCTATCTGGCGTTTCACCGGTTGGTCTTCCAAAGGTCCCTGCCATCGTTTCTCATGACTTCCCGCTCGACCCTCGACCAGAGTATCATCGAGCAGTTGTGACGGTGGGTAGGGATGGCCTCCTCTCAGCCACCAGTACCGGCGGCCAGCGCAGCTCCAAGGTTGGCAGCCTGAGATCGGCCAACGCTCTGGTTTGTCTGCCCAGCGGAAAGGGAACACTTGAAAAGGGGTCCAAGGTGGATGTGCTATTGCTCAGCTCCGTTCAGGGGGCGTAGAGAGCAACCAGGAAAATCAACTGTCCAATGTCATGAGAACTTGTAATTGATCAAAGCATCTAAGGCATAATTGCCCGAAAAAGGCCCTAGTTTTGTATAACTTGAGAAATCCCACCTCGTGATGTACACTCCCGCCTCCAAGGATACTCATACGATACTGGTACAGCCAAAACACGTCCACCCGAGCCAATCTTCCAAACGCCAGACCAAAATATTATTGGCGCAATGCATGCATGCGCTCCATCTCTTGCTGGAACACGCAGAATCGATGCCGGCTGCGAGCGCCGCCGGACTTTGTCCATGTCTAGTTAGGTAGGGGGAGGGTGCGGGTGTGTTTAGTTGGCCTTGCCGAAGGGGTACGCCTTTCCGGAGACCAGGAGGCCGATGATGAGGCCAAACAGGCCGAGCACTGAGCTGAAAATCTCAATGACCAGGATCTTGACGAAGCTGAAACCGGTCAGTAGGGGGCGGCATTTTGAAACTGGGACACCTACAGCGAGGGATCGGCGGCATCAGCGAGAGCAGCACCGCTACCGTTGATGCCAACGGCAACACCGCACACGAGGTTGCACATGCCGACTGTCAGGCCGGACCAGAACAGGGCGTATCCGGTGTAGTATGAGTTGGCTGAGTAGAGCTCCGCGCCCGACACGGCCTCGACCTTGGCGGAGAAGACGATGGCCATAATGACGCCGTAAATGGCGACGACCTCGCAAAAGATGATGGAGATCAAGTTCTTGGTTCGGATGCGCGGCGCCTTGACACCTCCGCCGAGAATCGATGATCCTGTAATAAAGATGCCCCTGTAGCTTGTTAGAGCGGCTGCTCCCTGGATGTATGTTGATGATGATGAGGTACGCACCATGCGGCGCCGACGACAGAGAGGCCGATGCAGAGACAGATACCCAGACTGGCCCAGGCATAAGGTGAAACGGACTCGAGGAACGCGCCGACATCGAAGGACTCGCCGCTACCGGTGAAGAGCATATCTAGACACGGGAACCAATGGGTCAGCCTTCATCTCGATAGTAGTTGTCTATCCCTAGAGGGTCCGCGTACACGCTCCGACGATGGTCACAAAGGACCCAATGCCGCCCAATCCATAGTAGAGACTCATCGCGACGGCTCTTTGCTGTTGTTTCGACGGATCCGATGATTTCGTTGGCGATGGCGGGCGTCGGCGGCTTTTTCGAGCTTTCCGGGGGAGCTCCTGTAAGAGGTACCTTGAGCTTGTCCGCGATGGCGATGCGTGTCCCAGCAGGCAGCTGGAATTAAACGGGACCGACGTCACATGATGCGAGGCTGACTGTTTTGGCTTAGTCATGATCCGGCTGGCCCTCGCCCCTCTCGAGATATAGGCAGATGAACCAAGCCTTTTGAACCTCGCCTTTGCACAAACAACCGACCAAATCACATTTTACACCCACGACCGAATCCACGCTTCGAAAGACGATTATACAAGATGGCTACGGGCGCGCAATCATTCTACGAGCTGTACCGTCGAAGCAGGTGCGGCGCCAAGTTGCGATGCGCTGCTTTGCGACAGCCAGACTAACCTACTTCACTGCAGCATCGGCCTAGCTCTGACGGACACGCTCGACGACCTCATCAGCGACGAGCGCATCAACCCGCAGCTCGCCATGAAGATCCTGGGCAACTTTGACCAGGCCATCACGGAAGCACTCCAGAAGAACGTCAAGGCGCGACTCCAATTCAAGGTTGGTTGATGACGAGCGACCCCAGCTCTGACGGCAATTAACTAATGCGCGCCGCAGGGGAGCCTCGACACGTACCGATTCTGCGACGAAGTCTGGACGTTCCTCATCAAGAACGTGACATTCAAGATGGACACTGGAGGCCAGGCCGTCACTGCCAACAAGGTCAAGATTGTTAGCTGCAATGCCAAGAAGCCTGAAGGTCAATGATCGGACAAGGCGCGCGCGCGAGAAGGACGAAGACACACACCCACACACCGGCTATAGATTGGGAAAGAGAATACCTGCCGAGGATTGTTTTATTTGCATTGGGCGGCGTACGGAAAGGTATCATTGCTATTTCTATTACACAGATACAGGATATGAGGATGGTTCAAGCAAGGAGAGAACCTTTTTAAAGTGACGACGAACTTCGTTTTATTCGGGCAAAGCGTCCAATATGGACTTTGCACAGCTTTTATTGAAAAAAATTGAAAAATCATGCTTTGAATTTGCCCTGGTCCTTTTTGCTTGTGACATGACGCAAACTGTTGACTTTCCCCAGATTCTGCCCATTCCCGTCACGATGAGGCTGGCACCAACGAGCGCCAAACCCGACACGCTCAATCGGGGGCTTCCCCCACTAAATCCACAGGGGGCTCTCCCTCCCTAAGGCGCCTATGAGAAGTCGAGCCTCATCAAGGGGGGGCTATGCTATCCCGTCCTCACACATCCGAAGCCTCCGAAGTGCTATTAACTATGCTCCGTAAACGCCAAAAGACAGCTGCTGCAGCTCCAGAGACGGCTTCTACCCAGAGCCCTCCAGGAGACGAGATGCCTTTGGCGAGCGGGTGGATGTTCTTTGCTGTTGCGAGCGGTGCTTGTGCTGCTTTCAATGGCGTCTTTGCCAAGCTGTATGTGTAAAACTGGCTTATTCGATGTCGAGCTTGCTTTCATGGGCCGAGAGAGGACTATTGCTGAACAGATTCTGATAGGACAACCACGCAACTCACTACCAACCTGTCCAACTGGATCGCTCGGATCCTCGGCCTCTCCTCTGTTGAGCACATTGTCGAATATGTCGTTCGAGCTGTAAGAGACTTTCTCCCTGGCTTAGTTCACACTAATTCTCATATTTGTAGCTCTTCTTCGTTCTCAACCTCACCTTCAATGGCGTCGTAAGTTCCCTCTGACACTCTTGTGAGAAACGAAAACTCACTCGCCCTAGATGTGGACGCTCTTCACAAAGGCACTCGCCCGTGGCACATCCACCACGCAGGTCTCCATCATGAACACTTCGACCAACTTCATGGTCACGGCCCTTCTCGGCGCCCTCATCTTTTCAGAGGCCCTGCCGCCTCTGTGGTGGGCTGGTGCTGCCCTGCTTGTCGCCGGCAACGTCATCGTGGGTAGAAAGGATGAGGTCAAAGATGCTGATGAAGGACCCGCGTATGATCCCGTCCCAGAAGAGGAGGAGGATGCTAGGAAGAATGACGATGAGGATATCATCGATCTTGGAAGACTATCCGACGAGAGGTCACGATAGATGGCGCACTGCTCGCTAAAGGACCGGCTTGGATAAATGTAGCAGAACGTATACACAAGGCGTCGATATGACGCTCGATAGATTCAAAATAGCAGATCAAACATCCTTGGAACGCCAGCGCATCACCCGTGCTCCAGTCTACTATACTACATGACCCATATTCAAATACCTCGTACTATCGCCGGCTCTCCAGCTCAACGCCCTCGTCCCCGACCTCTTCGTCTCCGTCCAGGATCTGTCCGCCTCGTGCAATCGGACGGTCTTCATCCAAGGAGCTGAGGCGGATCCTCCCGCCAGAGAATTTGCAGACCTTGCCGGAAACCCAGTTGCCCGCTCGCCGCAGCAAGTTCCAGAGCTGCTCCTGTCCCTCGTTGATGCGGTGGTCGTCCTTGGGGTTCTCGGCCGCCTCCACCTTGAACTGGTATCGGAGGCAGTCCTTGACGGTTACAAGGCCGGTGAGTTGGCCGTGATACTCGATGAGGATGACTCGAGGACCGATCTTGCGGAATAGTTCCATGACGGTTTCGAGGGGGAGTCTCGGGTGAGCTGTAACTGGTGTCGAGTCCACGTAGCGGCTGAAGTCGAGCGTCGAAGACGTGGAAGAGTCGCCGTTTATGGCTCCTACTGATACTGACGACATGGAGTGGTTTATAGCTGACGGTGCAAATACGCACTTGGCAGTCTCGGACAACGGGCTCCCTCGACTCATTCTGTCGATGGCATACCGCAACTCAGTACTGCCGATATACCCGACGAGGACTTTGGTGTTATTGTCCTCGACAACTGGGAAGCCCTGATATCGGTCATCGGCAAGTCGCCGCTGAACCTCTCCCAGAGTAAGCCCATGGACTGGCATAGAGACAACAGAGGTTCTCATGACTTGAGAAACGGGGACGCCAAAGTTGTGTTCCTCCTTGTTGTCTAAGAAAGGAAACCCGCTGAACCAGATCATGCGATCAGCAATTCCTCCCTTGCCAAAAAGCTCGCTGACGGCCTTGGTGACGCCGACAACAATCATGGTGGGCAGGATGTAGTTGAGAGCACCCGTCAGCTCAAACATGATGACCACGACCGATATGGTAATGTGCATGATGCCACTGAGCGCGGCTGCAGCTCCAAGCAGCGCGTATGTACCCGGGGTAATGCAAGGCTCATCGGGCTTGCATGCGGAGAAGAAGACGCTGGTAGGGTTCGCCTCGTAGAAGAGCTGAACGATGATACCCACAGTCCTCCCAAACGACGCTCCGATCGCCATGGAGGGCACAAAGATTCCAGCAGGAACCTTGCATCCATAAGACAGGATGACGAGAAAGACCCGCAGGATGGTTGCGAGGATCAAAGACACCATGTTCCAGTATCGTCTATCAGGGTCGCAGAGCCCATGATACGTCTCCGCCTGGCCGCACTCAGAAAAGAGAATCTCCATGCTCTCCGTCATGTCGATTCTCAAGAAGGCGTTGGGATACGCAATAATGGCGGTGCCTGCTGCTAGGAGGGTCGCTTCGAGGACAGCATACTCCTTCAGGTACTTCTTGCGGAACGACTGCACCCTTAGATTCCACTTGATAACAAAGGCTCCGTAGAGGCCTCCGAATATGCCGATCAAGACGTAAAAGACCAGCTCGAAAAAGTGCCAGTCGTTCTTGTACTCGACCTGGAACATGACCAGCTGTCCTGTTCTGAAGGGGTTCATGGCGGCGAGGACGGCTGTCGCAACCAGAGCGCAGAAGTAGCTGCGCCATAATGTCTTGAGGGGAAAGTGATTTGACATCTCCTCGAGCGAGAAGAGCACGCCTCCGATGGGACTACCAAAAGCGACAGCAACACCAGCAGCGGCCGAGGCGCTCAGGAACTCGCGGGTCTTGGAGGCGTTTCGCTTGTACTTGCCAAACAACCTCGAGATGACGTTTCCAGTGCACACAGCATAGTGCACGCTGGGACCCTCCTTGCCGACTGACAGGCCGGACGCGATGGCCAGGGGTAGACAGATGGACTTGATGATCAGAGTCCACCAGCCGAGGAAGCCCTTCATGACGAACCCGGCAATAATGCACTTGATCTCGGAAATTCCAGAGCCAGCAGCATAGGGCGCAAAGGACTTGACCAATGTGCCTGCAACAAAAGCGAAGAAGGTCTAGCAAGGTCAGATGTGAAGTCTAAGGGGGGACACCAAGCCTACTCCAAAGACAAAGTAAAGGAAATAGTTGAGCGGCTCGAAACCCGTCCACCTGTGCCATTGCTCACAACCTACCGCTCAGTTAGCATCAGACACTCTCTTGGCTAGCACAAACTCACCATTCTCCTCTCCCCAACAACAAAAGTTCTCGTTCAGGTAGAAGCCCGTCTCGCAGTACCCCATCTTGACGTCCGACAACCACTCGGTGATGATGTTGAGCAGCGCCGCGTTCAGCCCGATCGCCACGCCAATGATGGTGACCACGATCCAGGCCTGCGCTGCATCATAGCTCTTCCAGAGCTGGTATCGCCAGCCTGGCTGGCCTTTGTCGTAAAGGCCCACGGCCTGTTTCCTCCTCGATTTGCGCTTTGCCTGTTCTCGCGCCGCATCTTGTACCCAATCTATCGGCCCATATCAGTACTTGAAATTCTCGGTTCCGGTTCGTTTCGCGATTCGCATACCTATCGTGGTAAAGTCCTATGCAAGTCAATACAGGGTCACTAGTCGACGCGCATGGAGCTTACTTCGTATCTTTTAATCTCGGCAATCTCCTCCTCTATCAATGCCGCACCTGTAGGGGCCGCGCCTCCAAAATCGCCATTCTCAGCATTGGAAAAGGCCGAAGACAGACGAGACACGACCGAGGAGCGCCGCTCCAGGCCAGCAGGAGGCGCCAGGCTGAAGGATGATGCTCGGACGTTCATGGCTTCGGCGAAGGGATCATGGTGTCTCGAGAAGCGGTTTCGAGCTCGCCCGGTGTGAGCAAAGGTGTCGGATCGGCGGAATTACGTTGGCAGAGCGCAAGGCTGGCTTCTCTCATGGATTCGAGTCTGCGTTGTAGGTTGAGTTGTCGTAATGCGCCAGCATGTGGTCTGAAGGCTGAAGGCTGAAGTGTGGCTGGGATGGATGCTTCAGCCACACCACACTGTAGGTCGCGTTTAGTGCTTGCAGCATCACGTCTGCCGCGTCTTGACCCTGAGCTTCTGGGAGTAACTTCAACTTTGTTCCAGAATAAGGATTCGGCATTACAAACTAGACCTTTCTTACAACGACAAGTCGAATACGTTTCATATCTCAGGGTCATTTCAGAGCCAGTTATCTCCATATTCCAATCCAGGCTTGAAGATACCCAATACCGTCTGTCGGTTCGATAGTCCGCTCAAGTTTGAGTAGACAAGGTACGTCTTGCATTGCAACTCACGTTTCAGTCCATTTGACTGCTTTTCTCATTCTGTCTTTTTTGTCATTTATGCTTTGATTTGTGCACTATTTATCTGTCTTTACCGACCACCGCTTCACGCCTTGGCCAGCCTTGATCTCACCTCAACCCCCTACACAAATTCTCCCTCAGTCATCTCAGGGCATCACTAACTCTCCCAGTCTCATTACTCTCTCCTCCATACATATTCCTCCTCTTGAAAATGCCTTACAACACAACCGCCATCCCTCCTCGAAAGGAGCCGACAGGCCAGACCCAACTACCACGTAAGTTCCATCCATCCATCACCTTCATCAGCCACGACTGACATGGCCACAGTGTCGAGGGTAAAGAAGATAATTGCCCAAGACCCCGAAATTGGAATTTGCTCCAACAATGCTGCTTTCGTGATAACCCTCGCAGCTGTGCGTTTCACCTCTTACTCCAGCTGGCGCTCGTCTCACTGTTTATAGGAAATGTTTGTCCAACATCTGGCTGAGGAATCACATACCCAGGCCAAGCTTGACCGGAAGCCCCGTCGAAACATTCAATACAAGGACGTTTGTAAGTTCCCCCTACCTTGCTCTATCCAACTCACGCATCCAACACACCACAGCAAACGCCGTCTCACACCAGGACAACCTCGAGTTCCTCGAAGACGTCGTCCCTAAGACGGTCGCCTACAAGAACATCAAGGCCGCCTCCAAAGCGACACAGGCCCGTCTCCGCGGTGAGAATGCCGCCCAGACCCCTTTCGCCAACGGCGCCACCAGCAAACCCCTCGTCAACGGCACTGGACGACCACGCGCCGACTCGAAGCAGGGTGATCCAAACGAGCAGCTCGAGTTGGAGATGAGACAGGCGGCGGGGGCGAACCGCGACGGCGACGTGACCATGTCTGGATAGTTCCAGACGGCCGTGGACTTGAGAAAAGCACGCAAGCTGTAGCTTTAATATCGCATCATATACACTAGAGGAGCAAAGAGTTGATAATACAGCCTCAACACCTCATGTTGCAGCAGCTATTGAAAAGCCTAGCTCATGTAATTTCCATTGCCTTTTCTTGTTTTCCGATTCCCACCCTAAAACCCATGCGGCCGTGGTATATCACTCCTCCATGGCATCCCCGTGGATGCCAGAGGGCAGACGGCCCTCGTTCAGCTCCTTCTCCAGCGCGATAATCTCCTGCAGGCTCGTGGCCTTCTTGATACGCTCCTGTAATCTCTTCTTCTCGGCGTCGGTGAGCTTTATCCGCGACAGCTTGGACGGGGCTTCTGAGCCGTCGGCCGAGGTGCTGAAGTTGGTGGTCTTGATGCCCATGATCTGCGTGCGTCGTTAGTATGCAATTCGTAAGACAGCGTTGTTGGTTGTGTACCTTTGAAGCCAGAGCGGTGGGCTCTTCCTCAGTTCCAAAAAGCTCCCGCGCCTTCTCCCGTTCCGCCTCCTTGACCTTTTCGTGATCCAGGAATCGCACCGAGGGGCATCTCCAAAGCACCCAGTATCGGTAGTTCTACTCCACGTCAGTACGCGCCACCTACACCAGCAATATCCCAAGCTCACCTCCTTCTTGGAAGCTGGGTTGTCCGCCAGCACCAGGTGCGTCAGGCGCGGGAATCCAGCCAGCGCATCTAGATCCGCAAGCTCGGCCAGGTTATTCGACGACAGCACCAGGTTCCTGAGGTTGGGGATGGCCTTTACGAGGGAGGGCTGGATGCTCGAGACGCGGTTCCTTGCGAGGAGGAGAGTCGTTATGCGGGGCGACAGTGGGAAGTTTCCCAGGACTTGAATGTCATTGTCGGTGAAGTCGATGGCGTCGTGAGGCTAGCATAGCACTGGTCAGCTCTACATCGGCTGTTGGAGAGGGGAAACACCTACGCCAGCGACACCCAGGTTCTCAATCGCGGGGATCCGGTGTCCTGTTCACGCCGCAAAGACGAATGTATCAACTCTGCGCTCCTGGGATCAAAAGTGTAGCATCTGCCCTTTTCAAAAACGCACCTCGGAGATCAAGCTCCCGCTCCTTGAGAGGGTTGAGATAGGATAGGGAATCCCGGATGAGGTCGGCCGTGAGCCGCATCTTGGGTTTGTTTCGGTTACCTAGGTTTTCCTGCTTTTGCTGTGTCGGCTTCGGAAGGGTGGTGGTTGCACGCTGGAGGGTTTTGGTGGGTGGGTTGTTTTGTTGGATGGCGAGGCTGATGATCTTGACGAGGCGGAGGGGAAATTTTGGTGTCGGCGGTGTGGCTTGACATGGGGCGCCACAACACCATGCAGCCACTCTATCTTCAACTACCCAGGAAGTTGATAATAGGAGGTAAGAACACAACAGTCTGGATACAATTTTGTCCTTGTTTTATTTATCTATGTATTCATTCGTTTTTAGAAGATTCAAATATCTCACAAAGACAGGCTAGTCCAGAATTGTAGAATAAACACACTTAATTGATCAGTCACCTGTATATATCTATCCAGTAACGCAATACGCCGTCACTACACTGTCCTCGACCTCTGTTTGCCAATAAACTCCGGCGCAACAGCCCCAGCCGCGTCCCAATTCTACTGAAACACATACACTACACCCATCCTATCCACCGAGACGCTCATGGTGTTGGGGTACTCCAACAAGGCCACATCTAGAATCGAGTCCATGTGCGACTGCAGCAACTGCTGCTGCTGGAGAGAAATGACTGTCGACCGTGGTTGTCGCCCGCTTGACGACTTGGTCTTGGAGCCTGAGCCCGCGTTGGGAGCTGTTGGGGCCTGTCTGGGGAAACGCTCAATGTTTAGCGTCAGCGCCGTGACTGGGTTCGACGTTGTGTAGGTCGGCTTCGGCGAGTCTGGCGAGAGTCCGCTGTAGATGAACGAACTCTCGATTCGTGAAAGATCCCAGAATCGTAAAATCTTGTCCGAGCCAGCCGTGATGATGAAGGCGTGTCTAACGTCTCTCGAGTCCTCTGTGGTCGCTGTTCCCACAATCATGGCCCGAACTCCTCGGTCCGCGTTTGCGAGCTCGTTATGTTCGATGTTGGTGGCATATCTCCCCAGCATGCCTTCTCGTTTGTCTTCGTCAACGTCCCACGCTTCGTAGGCCTTGGGGCCGTCCTTGCTGCCTCCAGCTCGGTATATCTCTCGACAGACCGTCTTCTCCAGGTCCCAGACGGTGACCTCCCCCTGGCCTATTCCGCCAGAGATGCATATCCATTTGCCACGGCCTTTGGTGGGGTGAATGCAGATCCTGTAGATGGACCCCTTCCCAGGCAGCCCCCATCCCTTGAGTCTCATCTTGAAACGCAAGTCCCAGAGGTCTACCACTCCGTGCGAGGTTCCCACACAGAGCCAGTTTCGCTTCCGGTCGACGCAGAAGCAAGTAGGCGTGCCATGATGGACCGGGTTCTCGAGAACATACAACAAGTTCATCGTTCGGAGATCGATCCCCAAGATCCTCGACCGGTTAGTGGCGATGATGAGAACAGAGTTTGACTCTTGTCGGAAATGCTCGCACCACACCACAAACTCATCCTCGGGGAGCTGATACTCGCGAAGAACACGCAGCTTTCCATACCTAACCACTCCGCTGACAGGAAGAGTGTCCACCTTGACAACGTGGACACTGCCATCAACCGCACAACTCACGAAACAATGTGAGTTCTCGATAAAACAGAGTGCGACAACACTTGCGCCATCGCCATGCCTGTGTGTTTGCCGGGAACGCTGGCTGAGGTTCCGTTCGAGTCTCCCCGTATCCCACACCTTGACTAAACCATCATCGCCGCCAGTGATGAAGAAGACATGGTCAGGGGATGGTATCACTCTGTTGACGGGGCCCTTATGCTCGCCAAATGTTGCCACAAGCTGTCCTTCAGGTCTCCAGGGCTCTTCGCCATGTGCATTGCTAATGCGATTTGCCGCCTTGGTCCTCTTGATAGGCGTAACCATGGGTCCGAACTCGATGACATCGCGGGGGAGGTTCTCCACAAACATATTGTCGAGCATCCTTTGGATATTCGGATCGGTTCCTTCATAGCTGTGTTTCGATATTCTTGGGCGCGTACTCTCACCCTCATTCCCTTCAGATGGTGGCTTGCTCGGTGAAGCTTGAGCAAATGGTCCCTCTACTTGACCGAATGCATTAGCATCTGTCATGCCGGTCTGTGCAATGGACTTGTTCTTATCCTTGCGATCGAGTAGGCTTAGTGCGCTCGGTTGATACCGAACAGCTCTTCGAGAAGGGTTAGATCCCCCTGTAATAGACGACTCATCATCTCCTGCGCGTGTCGTTGACGATGTTCTGGAATGCATATGGCCAGGGCCAGTTGGCGATAACAGCCGATGCGGCGAACGAGGTCCAACACTTTGCACCCGTCGACTGACTCTCTTCCGTCCGCCAATCGAGTCATCAATCGTCATTGAAGCATCCAAAAGGGCATCAGCGATAGTGTAAGGTTCCGCCGGAAGATCGACGTCCACGATCGCTGCCGCATCCCGCAGAGGTGCATCATTAAAAAACACCGTCTGGGGCGTTATACCCAAGGTCTTCAGAGAGACAACCCCCTGAGGTGTGACCCCGTCTGTAATCGAGGCATCTCGAGCCTTCATCTTGCTCAGGCGCCAGATAAACTCTCTCAGAGCATCAAGTTTCAGTTCATCCTCGTGCTTTAGCCCCAAGTTCCTGAGTTTGGCGAGCCACTGTTCGTCTTCGTCGTTGCGAGCCACTCTTCCAATCGAGCTCTGCGACAAGTCTCGCGACAATCGCCCTGGTTGTGATGCCCTAGATCCAAACAGCAACGGTCTGAGTTTCTGTAAAGGCTTCCAGTAGATACCGCGCTCCGTCTTCAGGGCCCATGTGATAGCCTGGTCGAAAACGTTTCGCGACAAGGGCCTCTTGAGCGCGTCGAGGAGGTTGAGTTCGGAAAAGTCTGCCAAGACTTCGACTTTCATGAATGGATACACGAGAGGTATAATGTTGGATGTGACATCGGCGTCCGTCAGGAACTTGGCGGACATTGACAGGAACTCTGTCGCCGACTCTCGGATCCAGATGTTTGGGTGCATGGTGAATCGGCTAATGAGATCTACTAGCTCCGTGATCTTGGACCTTGACAGCAAGCCAAGACCGGCAAGTTGAGCAAGCGAGTGAAGAGCTGCTTGCACTACATACTCCTCGGGATCAGTCAAGGCTTGGATCATCAACGGCAGCATAAACTCCTCTAGACTCGTGCTGCCGATAAAGATTGCGATGCCAACTATCGTGTCAAAGAAGGCACATTTCAAAGTCCAGTCACGATCATTCAGGTAGGTGTTTAAATGGGTGAGGAGCACATCGTTGGAGTGGTCGTCAAAGAACAAGCATAGCTCGGGTACTGACGCCAGGAATGCTCGGCGAACAGAGATATCCGAGTCCTCAACAAGCTGCTTAGTATGGCTCTCCAAAAGCTCAAACAGCTGCCGGCCAGCATTGTCAAAGACGCTTTCGAAGTTGGCCTTGGCATCCACTCCAGGCTCAACTTCAGGGTCGGCAATAGGCATTGAGCCATCAGGCCGAAGGCTCGATGCCATATCGAGGAACCTCTGGGCTGTAATCGCAAGGCTGCCCAAGCAAGAAGCGTAGGTCGCTCTAACCAGAGGACTAGAGGCTCTTAATCTGGTTCCCAAGGCGATCTCCATCCTTGGCAACACGTATTCAACCAAAACATGTGAGTTGATGGGTGTAACCATCTGGACCAGCTGCAAGAGTTGCGTAATAGTCCGGATAGCAGCAATCAGAACCAGATCCGTCTCATCCGGAACAAGAAGGGTCATCAGATAGGGCAGCACCCGGTCCAACTTAGCTTCGTCGGTGAGTCTCTCTGCAAAGGCCAGGAGAACATCGCAAGCTCTGATTCTCGAAGAGGCGCGAGCCGTGTTTCTCAATTGCGACACAATTAGTGTCAAAAATATCAACGTCCCGTCATCTTCTGGTGGTTCCAGATCGGGCGAGACGGTATGGTCGTGATTAGGTATGTTGAGTCTGACGGGAAAATGAGAGAGACTGAGCCTAGATGTCGGTTGCAAGGCGTTTGAGGTGCGCTTCTCAGGCTGGTACCCGAGGAAATATGAGATCTTGTCAAAATCGTAAAATACACGGTCGATCCGATCATCGGCTTCTCCCAGGTTCTTCTGCGCGCCAGACATGGGGCTGTTGCCAGATGAAGGATCCGTGATGAGCTCCATGTATTGGTGAAGAAAGTTGTAAAAGTAATGCGGAAAGACCTTGCCCTTCCAGAAATCGAGGTACTGCTCTGCGGAATATCGCTTCTCGGGGTCCAGCTGGATCATATGGGCTATCATGTCGGCAACGTCCTTGTCTGAGATGACGCTCAAGTGTGTGATGACAGGATCGTACTCTCCACGGCGATACTTGTATAGCTGCGCCAGACTAAACATCTCAGACTCGAGGAACATTTGGGCAATGACGCAGCCGGCGCTGAAGATGTCCATGGCCCATGTCATCTTGGCCTTTTGCGGGGGCACCTCTCCCGCTGCGTAAAAACGTTCAGGGGCGACATAGCACGTACGGCGGCCAGATGTGTCAAAAAAGTATGAAAAGTCAGCCGGGTTGTCGTCCGGGAGCATGACGGGCTTGTAGGCGGACGAAAAGTCGGACAGGTACAGCCAGTTCCAGGAGGTCACGAGGACATTCTGGGCCTTAATATCGCCGTGGTAGACATCGCGGGCGTGGGAGTCGCGCAGGGCGCAGAGGAGCTGGAAGGCCAGCCACTTCTTCTCGATGTCCTCGAGGAACGGCCGAGTGCTAAGACGGTCGTAGAGCGAGCTGTAGAGGAACTGGCGGACGAGGTAGCCGTTGGAGTCGGTCTCGATGATGCGCTGGAACCCCAGGGCGTTGGGGACGTTCGCGAGTGCCTTGCTCTGCTCTGGGCATTGTCAGGGCGAGTTCAGGAGGGGTGCACGCGGATATAAAGCTTACCAATGATTTGTCTCTTGTACTTGTCCAGCTTCACCTCTGGGTAGGGCTTGACGAGGACCTTGACGAGAACCAACCCGTTCTCATGGCGTCCCCGGATGGTCTTCATGAACCGGGCATTGCCGATGCTCTTCTCGTAGTGTACGTCGCTCAGTTCCGAAGTATCGATGCCCGCGGAGCCGACGGACGGCGTCGCGAGGGAGAAGCCTTGACCCATGGTTTTGGCGGGGGGAGGAGGAAAGCTAGAGTCGTCGTGGTAGCTATCGGAGAATGCGCGAAGCTGTCGTCATCTTGGACGAGCGGCGACGGGAAGAGAGCGCAATCGTATTGAGTGAGTCGGGGTCTCAAAAGTCTCGAGTTTGTTTACTAGCGGTTGGCAGAGGAGGGAAGATGTTTAGTTATTGTAGGTTCAAGATGGAGCTCCCCCCAGAATGGACGTCATCTGGGCCGAAGTTTGGTGGTGCCTGTGTCCATTGCATTCACGCGGTCAAGTTGTGGGGCACCTGCAAGCAACAACCTTTTATTGGTGCAACACGCACCTAAGCTTTAGTTGGCGAATCGGTACCACCTCGATCGAGGACCGCATGTGTAAGTTGGATCCAAATGTATTATCTTTGAGCCTCGCTTGTATCTACCACAGCTTTGGCCGCGAGTTCAAAGCGTTTGTTTGGATAATGACAGGCAAGAAAAATAGGGACGGTTGCTGCTGCAAGCCACTAAAGAGGGGGAGGGCCGGCAGTGTTTGGCAGCTGTACGACAGTGCTCACCACCAAGCTGCCGAATATATATATGAACAGGTCAACAAAACCAAACCCTCGAGTTTATTTACTCAACCTTTGATTCAAATTCACCGTCGCCTTTTCAACCCCCTGTCATCGCTGCCTTCTGCACGCTCACAACCATGGACCTTGACCAAGAGCCCTTGAAACCAGGCAGCTACTGGTACTGGTCACCCAAACTACTCAAATTGACACCAATGGTCGAGTCGATGAGCGTCCAAGCGACCCGATGGATCATCGATCCCCAAGATTCATGCCCTCTCTTCACACGCTTTCCCCCGGAGATTCGGCAGGAAATCTTCTCCTATGCTTTGTCGGAACATGACAGCCACCTTAATATTCACGGCCAACCCCGAGTGTGGTTCCCGGTGAATGAGCCCAAATGGTTGGTGTGCGACTTGCCCGAGGACACCTCCAAGCCCATGCCCGAGCATAGCAGCCTGGAAGACGTTGACCTTTGCTACTATTCGCCCCAGAAGGGATTCATTGACGAGCTCGATGACGAATCCTCCGCCCAGCTCCGCCCCGGCACATCAGCCGCAAGGTTTCAGCATACCTCGATTTTGCGCACCTGTCGACGCGTCTTTCTGGAAGCCCGAGATCTCCTCATGAAGAATGCCACGCTTCGCATCTTCACCCACGGCTACTTTTACCAAAGGACACAAACTATGCGCGTCGGCGTGCACAGCCCGCGGTGCATGACGCGATATACCGCCAATCGACTGACATCGCTGGAGATCTACACAGGGCAAAGGGCCCTGGAAAAGGACTTCCGATACATAGTTTGCCCCAACAACCACCTGCGTTGCGTCCAAGACCTTCGCATCACCCTCTGCAAGCATGACTGGCGTAGGTCAGATATGTTTGGACCTGGACTCACCCCTTATGGCGACGGTTTGGAGTGGGCTGGTGGCGATAGGCATTTGATGGAAGAGCACATGCAGCTCGAAGAGAAGCACAACCAGGGCCGAGCTCCCATCCCGCCCATCCCATACACCAGATTCCAAAAATACAAAGAAGAAACCTGGGGCGAGTTGCTCGGCATGATACCGAACCTGAAGCGGCTTACCATGGACCTTGATTACAGTGAGGATCAGTTCCAGAAACTCAAAGAGCTGGCCGAGTGGGCGCAGCGTGTCTGGACGTTCCGGCTGGGCGGCGAGATGAAGGGATACTACCTCAGCGCAAAGGACAACCCTATCAAGAGAATCAGCTGGCGCGGCCTAGCAACACACATGGGAGCAAAGATCATCTGCCCCAGTGAAGATTGCCCTACGAAATCCAGTGATCCTGACCAAGAGGGCTCCGACGATGCCGAGAAGCCAGAGTGCTGTGCTGAAACCGAAAAGCACATGGAATACGGCTTTGGGCCGAGGATGTACACCTTCACTGTAACGTGGACGGCGAGGAAGCTGGAGCCCGAGGACGGTGACGACCCTACGATCCCCGGGCCCGATGAACTCAAGGCACAGTGGCCAGAGGAGCGCTGTGATAGCATATGGTTCTGAAGTGATTAGGCTGCGCTGTATACCGGAAGTATCCAACTAGCCGGCCTGTATTAGAATCTTAGCATTCACGTGCATGAAACTGTGCAACATATGTAGATGGAACACACAGGAACAATAATAATGATAGTCGAGGCACAAGATTACAGCTCGTGCAACCTCTTTTTCAGGTATTCCCATTTGTTCGTAACCGTGAACCTAAGATAAGATATATGGAAAAAATAAACAACATGATGTCCAAAGATCAACAACAAGACCTGACCCCGAGAGCAGCATGCAACGACCCCACGCTATGAATGGTCTTTCTTTTTTAAGGCTCCAGATGTTCAAAAGAGAGAGAAAGAGACAAAAGACAAGTGACAATGAGACAAGGACATCCCTCGTGGATGCAATGCTCGCGCTTCGTAAATAGTAGATAGACAAGAGATGTGAAAGAAGGGGGTTTGGTTTGGTTTTGGTGACAATAATATCCAATCATTTCCCTCGGGTTTCCTCTTCTCCCAATCCGTGACGCCAGTGATGAGTGAGTAGCATAACAGAGCAGAGCAGAGGCTAACAAACAATATGATGTGTGATGGATGCTGCGGTAGGTATCGAGGAATATCCGTCACGGCGCTTCGATGGCTATCGCCCAGACATGCGGTTTGTGCCCATTCTATGGTCCACGGTTCCGCATCGCCCGGGTTGATCGGTATTGTAGCTTGGGGATCTCCATGTCGATGCCCTCGTCGGCCTCCATGATATCTGGATCCACCGCTAGCGGCGCTGAGAGGTCCATTCCGGCTGGCTCGGCAGCTTCTATCTTGCCTAGCTCCTCCTTGGAAGACTCTAGCTTGTTCTCCTCCTTCGTAGGTGTTGGGCTACCTTCCTTGAGGCCGACGCTCATCTCCCGGCGCATGCTGATGGGCCTTCTCGTGCGAACCTTGCCCATCTCGCCCGTCTCCTTTGCTAGCTCAGGCTCCTCGCGTTGCACACGCTCCATCTCCTTGTTGGCCATCTCTAGGACCTCGGTGAGTCGCTTCTGAACCTTGGAGATCTCATCGTTGCAGTCTCCGTCGCGGAGGAACTGGTGGGCGCCATGCTCGCACATGCTTTGCACAAACTCGAGGCCCTTGTCCAGGTTGTCGTATACATCGGGTGGTCCGCTGTTGGGGCCGGATCGTGATATTGACATGGGACCGAATCGTCTGCTGCTCATATATCGCAATGAAGGGAGATCATCTTCGCCATTGCTTCCATCCTCTGACACATTGTGCTCGGCGAGCTTCTTGATCTGGGCAACTCGGGCGGCCATCTTGGCCTTGCGCATCAGGTTTCGGCTTGAAGAGACGAACCTTACAAGCTCGTCAAAGAACCCTTGCACATAGCTATCATAAAAGACAATGATCAAACTGCGTGTTCTATATGCTTGAGGGGCATCTTCGTTGGACATCATGGATGGTGACTTGGGCTTCTTCTTGACCTGGGCTCGTGCCCGGGCACGCGCTGTCTTGATGACCTCTTGCTGCTGCTGAATGGATTCGGGGCTCGGTGTGTGCTTCGGGGGCTCTGCGTGAGTTTCTAAGGGCTGCTCAGCGTTGGCAGGGTCTTCCAGGATGGCATCCCCAGCGGGGGATTCGGCGTGAACTACAGGAGGGTCATCCTTGGGCTTGAGGGACTCGGTCGACCCCTTGTTCCGGAGTGACTTGGTCTCTGCACTCTTGCCCTCAGCAGCGGCGACAGCGGCCAGCTCGGCCTGGCGACGGTCGATCTGGCCGCTGAGGTTGTCCAGGCGCTTGAGCCAGTCGGGGACGTTTGTCGAGAGGTTTTTCAGCGCATCCATAGCCATGTCGCGGAAGTCTGATTCTCGCGGAGGAGCCGTGTTGGCTGAATGAAAGGGGGCTAGGTGGTTATCACCCAACGCCCCAAATGTCGCACAAGGACCGACGGGACGGATAGAGTTGATGGGGGAAACTGCGTTGATGCAGTACCGCGTCGGAAGCAGTCGGTCGAGTGATGATGAATTGGTATGGTGAGTGGCGAATACTTGTTTGGAGATGGCGTCGTATCGCGTGGTGCTGTGCTGCTGAGGTCCGTGTATGACAGCGGCAGGTATCAATCGAGGATATAGGTTGAAGCAATAAACATAATCATCCAAGAAGGGATGAATCAGGTTATGACGGAGACTCGTACGGTCTTTGTCTCGTGATGGTCGTTGATGTTCGTGGTCTTCGTTAGATGTACAGGTTTGCGGTCCTCAGGGATGAAATAGGTGGATAACAGGTAAGGGCGGGCGGAAGATGCAGATGTCGTTGTGTTGGCCGACAAGACACGAGACAGAGTTTGACGAGGATCTAACGAAAAAGGCCGAGGGTTGCGGGCCAAGGAGAAAGACTCGTGAGGCTGGTGTTGTTGGTTGAAGGTAATGGTAATGATGACCTTTTTTGGCGAGAATCGAGGTGGGTTGGGTTGGCCGATGGTAGGGAAGGGTCGATGGGCCCACTAAGAATGGATGGACAGTAAGATGAGCCAACAGCCAAACAGTACAGCAACAGTAACAGGTAGGTAGAGGCACGATCCAGCGGCTCCCGAGTCGTTCTATTCGTATTCGTCGTCGTCGTAGGCGTGTCTTTTCTTTGTATCCAATTCCACTATAACCAAGTAGAGTATCCTGCCTGTTGACCTTGAAAGACACTAGAAGACTCTTGAAGGTCGAGGCGAGGTGAGGCGAGGCGACGGCTCCGGGGGTGGTGTGGCGGGGAGGAACTAGAGGGCGCGGAAGGCGGGTTTGTGCTGGAACTCGCTATTTACGAGGCAGCTAACGATGACCCAGGCGGGCTAGGGCGCAGCTGGCAGCTATTGTCCGATGCTCCAGGGCCTTTTCTCCAGGGGGGATCTCAGTCCAAAGAGTGGACGGGAGGGGGGAGAAGGGAAAAGCCACAGGCCACTAGCGACCAAGTGGTGGGCCTGGAGGAGGCACTGAATGGACGAGGTCGACGGGCTGGGCTGAGAGAGTTTGCTTTGCTTTGCTTGCCTTGCGGAGAGCGGGCTGGAGCTGGACCCGAAGCGGCAGATAAAAGGATGAGTGTGCCAAAGTATGAGCCAGAGTTGGTCCAGTCAAACCAAGTCAGTTGACCCCCAGAAAGAAGCAAGCCAAGAAGCCGAGATCCAACAAGAGATCGGCTGCCGGTGGCTGGTAGCAATTGCTAAGGCGGGAGAGGAGGAGATGGAGGTCTAGAGTCTTGAGTGAGGGGGGAGGTAAGGAAAAGAGAGAAGAGAGGGAAGAAAAGGGAAAGAGGAGAAAGTGGTATTAACCCAAAAGACGAAAGATGGGATCAGCAAAGCAGCAGCAGAAGCGCAGCAACAGCATAGCATGCGGGCGATGGCGGGATGGCGAGAGATTTTATTAAATGCACCACTGCACGTTGCGCTGCACTGCACGCCAGGTCAAAGGGGAAAACAGAGTCGAAGACAACCAGGGGGTGCTTCTTCTCCATCCAGAATCCTTGGGGGGTGCGGGCGAGAAGGGGACCTTCTCAAGCCGGGGTAAGGGGGGGCGTGAGCAGAGGAGAACACAAGGGAATGGATCGCTCAGTGAGAACGATGAGAGGAGAGAGGGTACCCTCGACAGTAACAGCAGCAGTAACAGTAACAGCCGCCTTGGACAAGTCCCGGAGGTACTCACGGCGGGGGAAGGTTAGGTTGCTGCTGCTGCTGCTGCATGGCATGGGCAGACAGCGAGAGAGGCATGGATGGACGGCGGCAGGGCGGCAGGAAATGCGGCCGCGGCGACATGGACATGGAAGGGTAGCAGGGCAGGGCAGGGCACAGTTGATGAGCAGCACAGCACCAAAAAAAGACACATTCCCATGGCAGAGAGGGCACCACTGCGTTGAAGATGGCTTCATCCAGCCAGTCAACCCTCGGCCGCTTGCCGAGGAACACACAGACACACGGAAGATGCTATGCCATGCCAGAGAAACTCACAGAGTACATACTCTGTAAAAAAGGGCGACAGACAGCAAGGGCCCATGCGATGTGATGCGGATGCACGACGATGCGATGAGATATGCCACGGGGGGGTCACGAAGTGGGATGTGTGCGGGATGTGTGGGATGGATGGCGCGTGGAGGGCGCACGCACAATGGGCTTCTCCGTCTGTCAAAGTGTATGTACCGATCCCTTCAGTGGTAGAAAGAGATAAATGAAAAGGTCGCCGCCGGGCGAGGCATTCGAGATAACGGCAATCCAACTTGTCGATGTGATGGAGGCCACCCAAGGAAACCTCATTATTGATTCATGTTGGTCACCCTCCATTGCCATGAGACAATACCCAACTCATTCCCCATTCAGAGGAAACGCCCACGAAACACGCACGCACGCACGCCGCAGGCCATGAAGCCCTGCCTGGAGACAGACCCAACAGGGCAGTCGCCGATGTGTGGAAACAGGGCGTCTTGGGTTGATGTCGATAGAGGGGATCCCTCAACATCTGCTGTTAGTACTGTGCAGTATACTATTTGTTTCCCCTCCCCCATCCCAGGGCGTGCGTACCTAGTCCAGCCAGCGTACTCGGAAAAAGAGAGAACGCAGCATCCAGCGGGGAGGATGGTGGAGCACGCTGCTGCACTGCACTGCACCGCACGGGAGAAAGGGGTGGCGGACGCGGACGCGGACGGCCCATGATGCCCTCTCTGGTCATGTCAAGCAAGGATTCGCTGCTGCTGCTGCTGCTGCTGCTGCTGCTGGGGAGGGACTGAGCGTGCACAAACCAACAAGAGGTCATCCATGAGCATGGCATGGCAGGCAGGGTGACATGGATAATGGGCTCTGGCAGCAGGGTCCCTTTGCCCATGATCATCGGACATCAACATCCATCCGCCGCACTCTCTTGACGATCATCCTCTCGCTCGCGGGAACACAGGAATAGGGCATCACAAAGGGCCATATCTCACTCGTCCAACCTCTCGTCCAACTCCGGGCCGCTGCCGCCGCTGCTCATGGCCTCTGCCCTCATGCTTCGCTCACCTGTCACGATATCCGCAAGACATTCCCTCGAGCCGAACAGCTGGGACCGTTCGTCTTTGCTTCTCTCATCAAACCCCAGATGAGGAGATTCTTGCGCTCGTAAGACGCGAGAGTTTGTCACATAAAAAAATCATGATTGATTTTGATGAAACTTTGATGCCCTTTGTTTGCATACCAGCTGAAAAAAAGGTTCCTTTCTGCGTGAGAAAACACGGGAACAGAGTTTTGTTGTTGTTCATGATTTTCAATGAGATACAAGATTCCAGATCTTTTCGTGTTAGATGTGTCACTTTTTCACAGCTACTGGCGATCATGTCTGTCTATCTGCTAGCTCATCAGAGTAAAGAAAGCAGCCCCAGAGCGGCCAAAAGAATGCAGCGTGCCATTGCCCCAAACTCTCTTCTGAGGATCACCCTCTTGGAACTCTTTCACCGGGGCTGACCTGACCTGACCTGACCTGACCATGGCTCGTTCACCTTGGTCTCCAGATGGCGTAAAATGAGTTGAGTTGGGTCGGGGTTCGGTTCGGTTCGCACAAAGGCCACCTGACCTGACTCCCTGCGACGAGGTTCCCCAGGCAAGGCACTTGACGTGTTGTGATGCCATGCCTCGACAGCCCTTGCTTGGTGATGATCTTCCTCTCTCTCTTGTGTATGTACCTCCTCCG
Source organism: Fusarium piperis (assembly GCA_027886205.1). NCBI lineage: Eukaryota > Fungi > Ascomycota > Sordariomycetes > Hypocreales > Nectriaceae > Fusarium > Fusarium piperis. The sequence goes on along the minus strand of RZGM01000020.1, from coordinate 494,451 downwards.
TAGCAAGTAATCATCCATCCCTGGCCCCACGTCCCGTTGGCGTTGGCACTGTAGCGGCCGATGCGAGACGGAGGAGCCGACGGTTTGATGCAGGGGCAGCTATTGACCATTCATTATCCATTCCTCTCCAACAATGCGCTGCGGATGCGATATTACCAGGCCCTTTCTCCGTATTCAGCCTGGAATAGAATAGCTTGGCTATGTTATGGGTTTGACCGCTGTGCCCAGCTGCAGACAGGCGGGTGTACAGTACATACACAGCCAGCAGCGCTCACTCACTGTCGCACCCTACCACAATATCTTTCATATCTCCGCTGAAACTACCTACCTAGGTAGGAAGGTACAGAGTGCGGATGACAAGAGTTTACCTCCAGTGTCTGCAACCTCCCACAGCAGGCTCGTCATCTGTGTCACCACGGAAGAGCTCGTGAGCTACCAATTCGCTGCAATTCCCACATATGGCAGTCTCACAGCATGCGACGACGCCGAGTAGCACATGTCTTCGGGAAGAAGTCCTTCAGCCTTGTTATTTTTATTGTTCAATCAATCAGACCGCATCCTTCGCCTATTTTAGCCTTTGGATCTTTGGTGGCATCTGCATGCGAATGTCATCAGAAAGATGGGCATTGCCCCGTCCGTTGAGCGACACTGTATCTAGAGAATGGCAAACACGGTCTGTGGGCGTCTCGGGGTTTGTTTCATGCGTTGACGCCCTTTGTTGGCCCACTCAAGTTGAATTGAATTGCCTCAATGCCCGCAGCGAGCGTTGACAGAGGAATCTGTCCAAGCGCATCTTGGTCAATTCCGCTCGTCTAGATGGGAGAGTTCCTGTTGGCTCTAACCAAAGTCCAAAAGCAGAGCCGGCTTGCGAGTTAAACGTTGATAAAGCAAGCCCAGTGTGTCCCAAAATGGGAAATGCTGACCTCCGAACCCCCGGTCACTTTCTTGGAGGGTAGACATGTGTGTGTGTGCGTCTGCAGCCAACATGCTCTGGTGAAAGAGCATCTCTGCAGGAGAGACGTCAAGTTGCCGTAAAAGGAAGAGGCTGGGCGTTGTCTACGCAGGTGTCCCGTGTCCAACGGCTGAGCTGAAGAAGGAGAAGCAAAAGGGGAGTGAGACATGAACACTGCAACTGTTGCATCCTCCATGATAACCTAGACCATCCATTTGCCAATTCAAGAACCAAGACGCCATCCTTCTTCACCGTCTCGTTCCCCGTGTCTCCGAATCGGCCGGTTGATCTAAGCCAAGCGCGCCGTTGTCCTTCCGGGGTACTCCCACCTACGGCCGACAACTCACTTCTGCGCCGGGGGCTAAGGAATCAGCGAGAGAGAGAAAACGTTTCTCGTCTATTCTGCTTGGACTCTCATCCCGCATACGCCTCCCGTCTCCATACATCGAGACGGTGTGTCATTGTTCGGCACTTGAAGAGGCAAAGACGCGCATGGTGCATCCCCCTAGCCCCGTCCTCATCTTCGCTTCACGACTCGTTCATTTTGCTTTTGCCCAACAGGACAGGCTACGTTCACGTCACCTTCAGCGTTGCATTCCCTTGTCGCTTTCTGCGGATTGCAGGCGTCGACGAAGCATCACCTGACCTGCCTATGTACCCAGGGGGCATCCACTTGGCGGCGTCGACATGATGCTTCTGCCATGGTCTAGTCTGCAAAGTGCCGTGCGTGGATGCATGGATCAGTGGACTCCTGCCACCCAGAGGGACACCCCAGCTTCTCAGGTGAGGCTCTCCCGCTGCTGGTCCTGGGGACATCTCGGCCTTGTTGGTTGGTGGCTTCACTCTGCAAGGATAACTGACATGTCGGAGTCTAGACCTCTAGCAGCCCACGAGACAAAAAAGGCATCTTTGACCTCTATCCCATTGCCGGTCTCTCATTGACAATGCAGCATCCGGTTCGAGACGAGGTCACAACTCCCGAATCCGTCAACCCGCAGGCACAGAAGAGCAGAAGACCATTCCAGTTTGCCCTTTGAAACGGACAAGCATCCCTCTAGCGACAGGAGGGTTTAGTCGAGTCTGCCACTGTGGATCCAGGCAGGACATACCTAGCGCCCGCTGGCGTCGTCGATGTCGATCCTCGGCTCGCTCCGCCGAAGTTGTCTGTTGTTTTTGATTGTCTGTGTGCATGATGGACGACACAGTCATTTCAACCTGAGACTCTCTGCGGTGATCCATGACGAATAGATACGCATGACAGCCTCAAATTTCCTGCCATTGAGGTTGGCTGGTCCGCTGAGACTGGTAAATGATTCTTTCGTGCTTGTAAACCTGGGGCTTGCAGACTGTGCCACCAGAGACATGTGTCTCATCTCTCTCATCTTGGACGCCGAGATCCAGCCCAACCAGGCTATTTCCGTTGTTGCAAGTCGACTGATTGCACCTGCTTCAATAGCTGGGCAGCCGCGGCAGCAGGCAGCTCGGAGATTGTCGACAAACGTCAGCAACACCTGATTATAGTCCCGGCAGACGAGGTTCACAGAGAGAATCCTTGCTGACCGGTGACAAGAATGCCCTCTTTCTCTACCCTGGATTCCGACTGGACGCTCGAGCATGTCACGTCCCGAACCCCGGTCCGAGCGATCCCGGGGCCGCTGTTGAAGCTGTTGGTTGCTTGCTCTTGTCGACGTTGGTCGGTTCCCATAGACCACCCAATGCTTCGCAATCAAAACAGTGGCTGCCAAGGGAAGAATGGCCAAACTCCTTTGTTGGGCACCCATCACGAGCACCATCTATCATGTCCGTGGGTTCATGTGAGTCAACTACCTAGCCATCTCGAGTCTTGGCCCGTCTCATCTCGTGCTGTACCTACCGCCAACTGCCGGAGACGTCAACTTGCTATTTGCTGCCCCCGGTGGGGAATTAATTCTCCTATAACCGCCGAGCTTAAAGACGAGGTTGGCTGCGAGTCCCTTGCATCGCATCTCGGGGGTTGTTCTCCAGCACTAACAGCTAATATTGTCGCAATTTTGCCCCCTTCTGCCAACGATTGCCTCGGCTGTTTAACTATTTCCAGTACAGAATAGCGAGCTGCGGGGGAGAGAAAAAAAGGAAATCGAAATCACAGATAAACAACCCCCAACATACATGCAAAGATCCACCACACACCCCAGGTGGAGTGCTTGATTAAGTTGTCGACAGCTCTCATTAACCCCTCAGTCCTCTGTACTCGACTTGGCTAAGCATGATTACAACTCTAGAGGCCCCTCGACGTGATGAGGCCTGAGCCGCGACTCGACGCGTCTGGACAGGGTTACAGCTCCATCGCGGCGCTTAGCCATGTCTCGTCACTCTTGATGCTACACTCTTTCTGACTCTGGCAGCACCAAACTTTTCGAATCCTGTCTTTTGAGGCGCAGCAGATTTTCATGTTGCTGACTGTTTCGAGCCGTTGGCACATGTACGAAAAGAGTTGCTAGCAGCTGGGGGCATCTGCCGCTCCCTCACCAACCTAATTAAACCAGCGTTTGAGGCCATCTGCCCGTGACACGATCTGCATTATGGCTTTGGGGGGTTTTAAACGCCCTCCCTCCTACAGATACTTCTCTACTAGTCTCGGCGGCTACCGAGGTGGCTTGACGGGCCAGGTTCTCCCCCACAAGCTGCTCTCCAGTGTGCGGAATTGGCTGGCGTCTCGCCGAGGCGCACACGGCTATGGTGCTCTTGACCTATCGTGTCCAGCCGGGTCTCGATTATCACAATCCTTTCAGAACTCTGTTGGGCCGGAACGGGTTCTGGGGCGTTGATGATTTCACATTTGTTTGCGTTGCCTGCGGCAGGTTGACGTTGGTTGAGGAGGCCTTGGCGGAGGATCAAGAACCAACACGTATTGGGCATACTTTTCTTCTGGGCGGACTCGGGCTTGCTTGAGAAACTTGCAAGTTTGTTTGAACTCTTCTTCACGGCGCATCATACGAGTTTCGAGGTTGACAAGGTCGATCGGAATGCTTGAAACGAGAGATACCTGGACCGAGACTCAGCCCTGTCACCCACTCTTGACCAGGGATTGGCAAATAATGCAGTGTCCCATCAATTGACTTGAGCAACTGATCTTGACGGGTGGAGCAGAGACTGACAATATCCAGTATGGCTGATACTCTAGCGGTTATTCACCAACGTCATCATCCACGACACATGGCATTGGCAGTTAAACACAGGCGGCCCACCATATTCACGCCTTGACCTTTTCTTTGCTCTGCTCTGTCGGAGTCCTTGTCCAAAGATGTCTTCATCTGCGAACCGGGGCCCGTTTTAACTGACACTTGCAGACTCGAATACGGTGAGCGGGACGCGAGGACGACTGAATCAGCGGTGCTGACAAAGTCCAGGGCTCGACACTTTCAGAATTCCAGGATATGACATCTGAGCGAGTAAGTGCAGGTGTGATTTTGTCGGTAGCTGTCAGCTGGTGTGCGGTAACGGGCCAACGGTGGCTGGAGACCCAGGTCAAGGCACTGGATGCCGAGCAAGACTTGAGTATACTGCGGACGCGGATACGAATCGTTCAAGGTCATCAGAGATACAGTATCTTGCAAGTATCCAGGCGGACGAACTGCCGTGTGTTAGCCTCATACCAGGGGCACAGACTTGATTAGGGTAGTGGTATATCAGCTTGAATCTCTATATGTCGCGAAAATTGAACGTTTTGGGAATAATTAGACGGTGAAACAATGATTGGCAGCCTGAGGCCGGTCAGCAACAGACGCTACTGAGCTCCCAGCGCCTATCTCTATAGATACCCCGCAAAGAATAAGACAGTAGATCTCGCCCTGTCATTTACTTGCGAGTGAGGCAATTGGATGGACGGCACACGTAGGCAGGTCAGTCAAGATGGCTGGACAATATTCAAGTCAGGCTCGGTGACTGAATACAACTCAGACCCATGTCCATAACCTGCCATGATTATCATGACGACAGGATCGAGCTTGGAACGAGACTCGGTGAGCAGGGGGGTAAGAGAGCAAAAGAAGAAAGCTGATAATCTTTTCTTGGCCTACCCCAGCTGTCAATCCAGCTCAGGTTATCCCTGACTTGCCATAAACCACAAGTGAGATGTCTTTTTCCCTCGTCTGCCAGGCCCTGGTCGAGAATGCCTCGTGGAAGATTCGGTCAGCCAAGGATCTAGCAGCGAATGCGGCGGCCCTGGCGTGAGATGCCGCGAGCGCCCCTTCTAGACCGCTCCGGGGAAAGGCTGCTCCACCCCGGATCGAGCATGTCTCTTACCCGCCGATGGACTGTGGCGTGGTTTGTGCGCTCCCCCAGCTGACGGACTTGCTCTCTCTTCCAAGGGGGTGAAACCCTCAGAGTCGTGTTGGTGGATGGGAGAAGAGAAGAAGAGAGATTCGCCGGTCCGACACGGTCCTGACCTGGTCGGTAAGGAGATAGGCTCATCGGGAGATTGCCTCGGCTAAGGTACCTGTTTCTCTCCTAAGAAGTTTCCCTCGGACCTTGAGCCACTCACCAAGTGGTCATCTCTCAAGACTGACCGGCTGTGGAGGTTTAACTTCTGACACCCCAGACCTTTGACGGGAACCGCCGAGGAGGAGAAATCTCACATCCGTCACGATCCTGGGTTAGCTGACGTTGCGCACGTGTCGTTGCCAAGTTCCCCAGTCCAGTCGACACACGCCAGCATTCCAAACAAGCACTGCACTCCGCTGCTACAAGGGCCAATGTAGATATGTAAGTACCCTGCGGCCACACCCCTTCCCAGGAAGCGAAAATAATGGAATAATTCCGGAGCGAAAAAAGAGTGCGTTTGCTGTAACCCTCTAGCTAAACCATGCCCGGCTGCGAGGTTGCAGTGAGGAAATTCCTCGCAGGGTGGGTTGGTGCATGGTCGGTGCCGACGCGGACACGGGGACCGACGAGAATAGAAAGACCCCGGGCCGATCGGCGGGCCGGACGGCCGAAGGCCGAGTTGGAGAAGGACGCGTCGAAGAGGGAAAGAAGGAAAAACAAAAAAGAATGGGCTTGGCTTGTTTGCAATTGGCAGCATGTGTGTGTGTGAGCAACCAACACCACATATCATCGGTGGATATAGCCGGGAAGTGTCCCTCCAGAAAAGAATAATTACGCGGATCTACCAGGGCCCCAGTCCCAGCCTCTCCCGCCATGCGACGGAGGAGGAAGGGGGGGAGGGCAACCATACAGGGGTATGGCCAAGTAATGCATCTGCACCTCCACAGAAGGGGAATGTACATCAGAGGAAGGATTGTCAGAGTCGAGTCGAGTCGTTTGCGCGAATCTGTGACGCGATTCTCATGTCCGTAGTTCCACATCGAGGGCAATGTCCGTATTGGATCCATATCGGTGAGTCGATCAAGAGATTCCCATCCCATGTGCGAACTGGCAAGAACAGGAACCCCCCGGGAGGAATGAAACGAATAAACTCGTGTGTCTCACTGTCCATCCATCTAGAACAAATCCCTAGAACGATCGATCCCTGGAACAAATCCCCTTGAGCAAGCCTTCCCGTTTCCCCTTCCCGCTCTCTCTCCCCCTGTTCCTGTCCTCCTCTCTCTCGCCAGAACACCACACACTGTCTTTCGGCCATGGCTCTCTCTCCGTCAGCCCAGCTCCTACTAGCCCTGCATGTCTCAACCGCGCCTGAACTTAACTGAACTGAACCTCGCTGCGCGTTGCGTTTATGCACGGCCTTGACAGGGCTTGCAGGGCGGGCTGGCGGGCAGGCGGCCTTCCCTCACCGCATCGCCCGGCGCCGACAAATAAATTGTCCAACAAAATTCCGCATCTGCCCATTTCCTGCTCCTCCCCCCGTCGCGAACGGGATCAGATCGCAGATCTGCGGGTCTCGTGACGGGAACTTTGGGTGGAGCGATAGGGCTTGATGCGGCCTCGGTTGCGAAGCGTCTACGACGGGGTTTCACTTGCATGGCGTATCGCCTGTGCAGCAAGGCAAGGTAATGTAGGCCAATGTCAGACGGGAGCTGATAGTTGAGGATGCGTCCTATGTGGGTTTGAGATGATTAGTGTTTTCCGTTGAGGGTTTCATTTCCTGATGAGTAGCTGATCTGTTCAGATACATCCGACACTCGCCGAGAATAGATAGTATCGGAATGGATATACGAGGAGATAGGGTGGCAGGAGAGCTGCATTGACGACTAGCCTCTTGAAGATGAGGAGTGCTGACAAAAAGACGCAGTTTCTATGGATGATTATTGACCTGTAAGTTTGACTAGACAGGTGGAGTGGTGGTCGGATATCAGGCTCGCCATAAACTCCGCCAGTTCGAGTTGCTATGTTACCCTCTAAGCTTTTCAACTCGAACATGGTTATGAGATAGCCAGGAGCTAAAGTATAATCCCAGGGCATTGTAACCAAACAAGCACACCGCTGTTGTATTGACATATTGTCCTGGGTCTTCTACTTAACCTATAGTTGAGAACACTAGGTCTAGTCGGCGTTTCTCATGATCTTCAACGGCTATGACCATGGGTTTTTGTACTGCCAAAACGAGTGTTTGACTCACTCCAAGATCTTGACTCTCTTCTCAACTGGCCATTCAAAACGGCGTCGGATATCGGGCGTCGGGTGCTGGGGTTGCAGTCGGAACCAGTCTCAGAGGTTGTGATCCGGATAGCCGAGTTCTCACCTGTGTCTGAATGGTATGCCGGCGTTCCTTCCGATATACCCTCCGGCACATATGGTTGCCTAAGAATTGACTGTCCCGTAGTTTCCGGACTAGACTGGTTGTCTTGCGACTGTTTCAACACATGGCCGTCTTTGCCATGATAGCCAAGCTATAGTTCCAACGTAGATCTATATTAAAGAGCACCACTGTACTACACTACGTCTTAGCAGAAATTCCCCAACTCAACTTCAGATGAACGCACGGGGGACAAGTTGTTCTATTTGTGAACATGTATAATTAACCCTGCATGCGAGTTGCGATCCTGCACTGTCAGCTCTTCACACCACCAATCGCCACATGGACAACCCAACATGAACTCTGGCAAAGCATCAAGCGGCATCCAGCATGCTTGGATACCCCAAAAAGAGCCGAGTGACGTCCCTGACTCGACCGAATAGCCGGATCCTGAAATGGTAATAGGGCGTCAAGTAAGACGTGCCCAGCCCAGCCATTTCGGTGGATAAATGCAACTTCAAGCCACGCCGGCAGGATGCCTTCATGTAACCAAAGCCCCAGTGCAAGTATATAACGTCGGATAAGGGCAAGTTAATAACATGGATCAGAGTACTATAGGCTGTGTGTTGGCTGACACCTCGGGCCGACCCAGTCAGCTCCAAGTCCAGCGTCCGTCAGCTTTTTCCATTTGGGGGAGCATCTAGCACAGCCAAGCCTGAACTGAAGATGCCTATTATGCATGATTTCAGGATTTACACGCTGGGAACCCTCATGTGACCTAATCTTCTCCAGCATGATGACGACTCTGACCCGTCAACTCACACAAGGTAACACTCGTTCGCTTCCTAATAATAGCTTGTGGAAATGTGACCCAAGATGACAGACTGTACTATTCGTGACATATTTGTGCCACGTAGGAGGTCAGGCGACTGCATCGTATAGACATTGTATTGTATGAACAGGATCTCGTCGTTCTGGCTCCAACTGCACGGGGTAAGACTATCCACTGGGTTTGCCAACTCACACTTTGCTATAACACTACAATTCAAAGAGCAGGGGATATCCTGGAAGTTGTGTTAAAGGGGATAACGAAGCGAAGAGAAAGACTTGAAACTCCGAGGTCCTTCGCTTCTTCGTGGACGCTCAATTGTATGGTCTTTATGGCCGCGTCTAAGGGACCCGGGACGATGTACTAGGGGTGAAGTACACGATCTAAACATTTTGATAGGCAATGCCGATATATGTAGTTATTTATAAGGACGGATATTGACCAATGGATGCAAGTCTTGAACGAACTTGTAAATCTTGGACACAGGAGCATCAACTCGACGGAGAAGGGACATACCCAGGGGTTCATCTATACCAACCATTATCGCGGATATAAACAAAGGGAAGGAACTCCTTAAGCATGGCTGCACAGTCTCCATGTTTTCCACTCGAAATGATGCTACAATAGTCGAGTTCCCGAAGCAAACTTCCAATCCGACGCCTTGATAGTGTGACTTGTCCCCAACCCGAGTACATACGACCATATCTGCTAGAGAGCTCGGGATCTCGTCTGATCTCCCATCGATAACCTGGCAAGAGTTGGATTAGTAGCTAGGTCGGTGACGACTAGCGAATCCCCAATGTTGTATGTTTTTGCTCCATTTTTGCCTGTCCTTATGGGGGTGGTAAGTTCTCTCATCACGCTCATGATAGGTATGATACTGATGCACTCATCTTACTGAACATGAAGAAGCATTTCTGCGAGTGAACGCGGTTAGCATGAGTATGTACACAGTTAATATGAGCACTTCACCTCTCTAATACAAATATTCACAAGATCTTCAACGTCTAAATGCAGCTGGCTTGCTCTCATAAGACATTCATCACCTGGACGCTTCACAACTCATCCACCCGGGCTTCTATACTAGACCTAAACTCTCGAGATTCCCTACTTGTATTCAAGGCCAGAGCTCTGTTTCCTCCCACGAGTCTCCAGTCAAGCGATAGTTCCATCTTCTGCCCTCCTCTGGGTCTGACAAGTCCACCCGGTCCACCTCCTCGGGTACAATCACAACTACACGAAAGTTCTTCCTCGCAATCTCGTCATCTAGATCCTCCACCTTTTGCCCCAAGCCGAGTCCTGGTCCTGGTTTCTCAGTCTTTGGTGTTCCTGGCGCTGGGTTTCGGAACGATCCTCGCATGGCGGGACTCAGGTTGCCAAAGTGAGCCGTCACCTCCTTGGCCCAGTCCCACAAGCTGGAGTCATCACTATTCCTGCGACGCATATGCTTCTCCAAGATCTCCCTGACCTGTGCCGCCGAGGGGTCGTTGATGTCCGGGCCAAGTAGATAAGCTCGGCCGCGGAGGCGCCACTGGGTCCTGGACGGCACGGCCCAGAAGACGGCCTCTACCGGTCCCCCGCCGCCGGACTGTGCGGGAGAGGATCCATCCGGGGATAGCTCGGGGATCTTTTCCATGCGGGCATCGGTAGTGATGACGAGGAGATCGCTCTCGTACACAGACGGGTTTAGCGGAGCCTTGTTCTTGGGGTTGGCCGGGAGCTCTGCCCACAGGCCCCGGAACACAACGGTGCGAGACCGAGGGGTGACGGCGGCTGACGAGTCATGGTGAAGTGTGCTGAGCATGAAGGTCGGTGAATCCAGCTCGTTGACGTGAGTCAGGAAGGCAGAGCGCCAAGGCGCCGCCTGAGTAGGACGAGAACTAGACATTGTTTGTTTGAGATGACCAAGGATCTGAGTTGTACGCTGGACAGAGGAATTGATGGGTTTCATGGGTGATGAGTTCGTGCTCTCATGAGATCTTTCAGGCTCAAGTTTGTCTGAGTGAAGCTGATTAGTGAGTGAAGTCGTGAGACCCCACTTGATGTTCAAGCATCAAATCATACTACGCAGCAGCTCCATGAGAGGCTGATCTATGATTCATGAGTTGAGAAAACTATTGACAACTTGAATAGCTTCAGACATCGATACACTAGTTGACGAATTCATTTCTATCATCTCTTGGCTATGGAATTGGGCATGTGGCTGTGCAGATCTTGAGCCTCCGCCAAGCCCTGCACTGAGGACACCACCTGGCCGACAATATGACTGTGGAACCGAGTAACTAGAGTTCACGCCTAGTACGGATTCTTATTACCACCAAACTGTGGTAATTCGCGGTCAAGGCACATTGTCTGTGAGCCCACATGATGCTGCCGCTCAAGGAGGTCAGACGTCAAGTCAAGTGCCGTGTCATCTTCAGCGGAAATGACGACGGAAGCATGAGGCCAGAGACTCGACGTCTTGCTTGCGGGTTGGCCTCGGCCAGAAGCCCTTACCCAGGCAGGCTTGTCCCTCATTTCCAGAGTACGTCATTGGCTTTGCTTGAGATTGGTCCGTCAAGTTCTCTCCGAGGTCCAGACCGTCCGGGGTTGACGCCCTGAAGGGGCTTAGCCGGGTAGCCGAGCGGTATGTAGCGGCTATGCTACTGACGGAGGTCATGGTACTGTACAGACAGCGTATGTAGGGAGAAAGTGTGTGAGAGATCGCCCAGCAAATGCCGCGCGTCAGAGGTATGGATGCCCGCTCTTGGTAGTCTCGGCCTTTGTCACGCCGCCGACTCGGCGTGCCGGGGCTAGAGGCGCCAGTGTTGATAAGCAGCCACGCCTCCGCCTGACGAACTGGCGAAGCTCTCTGCCCTCTTCTCGAAGCTTGGTACAACTGCCGCTGCATCCTCCTCACCATGGAGCTCACCGAAACGCCTCTCGACGACGAAAACGCCCGCCCCGAGGGATGGAACTAAGGCCGCAAGGGTGGAGTGCCCGGCGCGGAAGGGTTCACATGCGGCCAGGACCAGGAGGGAGGCAGTTCATATTGAGTTTCTACCAGTTGAGCCCTGGTAGGCTCCAGTCTGGCTCTAGCGGGCGGAGAAAGATGGAGAAGCATGTCTCAGGCACGGAGGATCAGCAGGAATTTGTTGTGCCTCAAGGTGGTGGACAAGAAGACTTGGCTTTGGACGGGCTGTCACCGATGTCGCTGGCGCCCGACTCCTCGACCAGGGTCCCGGGGCACCTGTTGGGGTTCTCGTGTGTGTGCGACGATCCATTGGGGGCGCGGGCGCGATCCAATGGACGGCTGGGTGATGAGACAGGGATGTCCAATTTTACCATTGACTGGCTGGGGTGAAATCGACCTCGTTTTCTCAAGTGCCGGTGAGCGAAGGGGGGAGACTCATATTGCAGAGCCGGGACGGGGAGATGAGCAATGGTCCAAGCCGGTGACACTCGCCGGGATCCTGTCTGGTCTTTTGTGTCTCTGCTCGGATCTCCTCGAATGTCTGGCTTCAACATTTTGCTGAGCCCTTCCTTGTCTCAAGTCTCTGCCTCGTCTTTGTTGGTTTGGCTCGGGGGAACGAGGCGCCAGCCCGGTGGAGATGCTGGCAACACCTTTTTGTCCCTACCCATGACGATGGCTCAGGCAGTAAATAGATCAGGGCCTGGGCCAGCCATTGTTGCGGTCTCTCCCCCCTCTCCAGATGATGACATGGGGGCTCCATCGCTTACGGTTCGCCGGAGCCGGCACTTGTTTCTGTGTCGAGGTCATCAATAGAGTCGTATGTCGATCCGTGCGTGGACCGTCTAGCACTGCTGGAACGGGGCCCGGCCGAGCCAGGAAAGGAGGCTGAAAGTGAGAGGCCTCGTCTTTCTCGCTTAGAGCATCTGTCTGGAGAGGCGGCGGGTGATGGTTTCTGTGAGAGTCGGAGATGGACGGGAGAGAGAGATGAGCGATATTACCACTTGAATTCTTGCAATATCCACAGATGCAATCTGATCTGCACATAGGTACAGTACGGTAAGTACGGACGGATAGTCGACATACTTACAGTACAGAAGAAAGTATTCGTAGACGGTCCCTCTCCTCGGCAAGCGGCTACGGTTACAGTTACGGCAATGCCACGGCCAAGTTCCGTTCTCATCCAAGCGCCGTCAAACCCCGTAAACTGTCCTCTTACCAAGGTCTGAGGGTGGGCATCTTGTCTTGTCTGGCAGGCAGTCACTACGCCTCTTGTTTTAGCTCGTCTCTCATTTACACCTGTCAAAGCTGTCTTGTCACTCAACGAGAGAGCGAGTCGTGTTTTCCCCTTGGTGATGGGAATATGTGTACTGTATGTGTATGTATCCGCGAGCTAGTAGCATCTAGACGGAATTAATTAGCATCCATCCCGTGCCTTCCCATGTACTTCCAATGCCCAACTTACCTATCCATGTCTCCCTGGTGGTACCACAAGAAACAGCCGCGTGGAAAGCGCGCGCTCTGCTCTGCCCTGCGCACGTACTCGGTCCATGTCTACCCAACGGCTTGTAGCTGCCTTTTAGAGGTAAGCAAGCCTGGTAAAAGACAGGGAAGGAGGAGGGAAGGTACATACTTGTACGGGCTCCTGCTTCTGCTCCCATTCCCGGGCTTCCCTGACTGCCCTGTCTACCTGTCCGTATGCTGCCCCGAGCTGCACTGCTCTTTCCCACTTTGCTGTTTGCTCCGCCCCCGCCTTTTTTTGCCCCCGGTTCTCTTTTTTGATTCCTTCCCTTGGATTTTCCCAACTCTCTGTAATTCCCTTTTCTTTTCCGGGATCCCTCTTTTTTTTCCCACCCTCGGGCCTTGTTTATTCCCATCCCATCCCATCCCATCCGTCCCGTTCCGTCTTTTTGCGCGTTCGTTCCAAAGGTAAAAAGGTGTTGCCTTTTACCCTCTAAGTCTTATCCTGTGTCGTGGGCTTCTTTGTTCCCCTTAATTGTCATAGGGAGCCCAAAAAACTTCCCTAAGGACCTACGCTTGTTACCCCAGCTGCTGCCAGTTCCAGCTCCAGCTCCAGTTCCAGCTGCCGCTGCCGCTGCCGCTGCCGCCCATCTCCGGCCGTTATTTCCAGCGCCAGCCGAATACCGACGACACAACTCGCCCTCGTCAAAAGGCCCCCGAGTCCATCAGCTTCTTTATTCCCGGTGACTCTTCCAGCCAAACGAAAACCCCAGAGCCCAAACGACGTCTCGTTTGGCTGGTGCCTTTTGGCCATCCGCAAGTGCCAGATCTCGGCCCTAGTTTCGTCAGATCCAGCTCCAGCTCCAGCTCCAACCTGGCCCGCCCCAAATTGCCGCGCATCAATACCCTCACCATTGTATCGCTTCTCTCAACAAAGTGCTCACTCACTGGCCAGCGTCTTTGTGAGCTGAACTGCGCAATCGATGGATTTGTCTCAGCGGGCGCATCCGCATCACGCGCATCATCAGCCCCAGCTCTCTAACCCATCACCATCTCATCGCCCGGCGCATCACTCTACCTATAGTCCTGGTCCTCCAACTGCTCTGCCGACTCTTCCTCTGCCGGGCACTCATCCGCCCTCAGCCCTGACGCCTGGTTCAGCATCCACGTCACCGGCGTCCGTCTCACACCGGCTGCCTTCAGCTTCTGTTTCAACCACGTCACGGCATCATACTGGAGACTACCTTCCGGATGTCGACGACCAGGACGCGTTGACCCCCGTCAACGGCGATGAACCCCCAAAGAAGAAACAGAAGCGCAACAAGCCCACTCTGTCGTGTCATGAGTGCGTCGAACGCAAGACAAAGGTGGGACTTTCATGTGATGTGCAGCCTCATCCATCTTGTTTTCATCTCACATTTACCCACTCACTCCATTTTATAAGAGATGAGCCCACTTTACCCCAGGCTTGACGTTGGATCTGAATCTGGACTATGAGTCTCAATGTTTATTACGTTTATCGTCATGCATGCGATTCTTGAGTTCTGAATGCTGACCCTTTATAGTGTGATAGGGGTCGGCCGCATTGCCTTGCTTGTGAGTTCTCGCCCTGTCATCTCGTTCCATCACTAACTAGGCCAGGTATAAAACGACAGACTGAATGCAGATATGCACATGTCGCAAATCTCCTCGAGTATGGGTCTTTCCGCTCTCTGTTGTTCTGACCTAACATGAGCAGGGAGACAACGAGATCCGCAGCCAATGGCCGCCGAATGACGAAGCCTCCAAAGAAGAAGCCTGGTTCCAGTGGAAAATCTCCAATCCCAAATATTGCCGATCGAGGCATGGCCAATGATCCGGCTGCCTCTTCCCGCGGTGCCATCGCTCTCTCGATTGGCCTCTTGTCCAATGTACCGTATTCGCTGCCCACCGCGAGCAATGTCTTTGGTATTGGATCCGAGCATCCATTCGCAAACTACTGGACCTGTGAAGGAGGGTTGCCGGAGGTGATCTCGGTACTACCTGACAAGATCCAGGCCGACATCTTACTCAACCGCTACTTTGAATGTGTCGACCCCGTATATCCCATGATACATCGACAAACGTTTTATGCCGACTATGAGCACTTTTGGCAACTAAATCAACAAGAGAAGAACGATACGGATCCTTCTTTTATTGCCCTGATATTTGTCATGCTGGCTCTGGGTACCCAATTCGTGACATCGACGACGTCTCCTCGGGAACGAAAGCAAACGGCCGAATTCTATGCATCAGCAAGCAATCAGGCGTTACGGATCGCTTCATATCTTAGCACGGCTTCATTGCGCTCGATACAGGCCATGGTCTTGTTGACGTATTTCCTCATCAACGACAATCATGCTTCGGATGGCTGGGCGTTTGCAGGTATCCTCATCCGACAGGCCTATGCCATGGGACTACATCGTGATCCAAATATTGGTTGGTAAAATACTGCCTGCTGTGAATCATGACTGACACGGAATAGTGACACCAAATGCTACCTTGTTTGAAAAACAGCAGCGGAGAAAGGTGTGGCAGGCGGTTCTTCTCCAGGACACGTTCCTAACAGTGTTGCTTTCGCTTCCACCTTCGGCAACACATACGGATGTCTCAGTTGAAGACTTGCTCGATGATGGCTCCTCCATCGCTAACAGTGACCCTACGGATACAGCATATATCCGAGGATCTTGGACTCTGGCCAACTTGGTTCAGGAGACGATCTGCTCGCCCCGATCACTGGACCTACCTATTTGCACCACGGCAAGACACAAGTCGAAACTGATTGCGGACTTTCGCGCCGTATATCGATCATTCCCGGATGTGTTCCGTTCGTGGGACCCCGACAGCATCACGGCACTAGCCAAGACGAATAAGAGAGTGGTCCGGCAGACTCTGTTCTTGACAAGTAATTATTTTCACAACCTGATGCTGGTTCACGCTTCTGAAAGTCCCGATGTCCCGGTGAACGTCCGAGGGACGCTGGAGGCGGCGCACGACGCGATTACGGCATTCTTCCTCCTATTCACGCTGCTCGAGACGGAAGCACGTGTGTGGTGGGTGTGTAATCATCGGGCATTCCTGGAGGCGTTGTGTATCGGCAACGTGCTGAAAGAAGCGGGTCGGGAGCCCGGAAGCACAGATATGCTGGCAAGGGATCCGTTGCTTGTGAGGGCCAAGGCAGATATTAGTAAGTGGACACGATGATGGTTTTCGTCTTGGCGAAGAGGCTAACATATCGACAGCGCGGATGATTCAAATTATGCAAATGATGGGTGAGGACTCGGAGGTTGCACGGACCCGAGTGCAGGTGTTGGGCGAGTTTTTGATATGAGCGAAGGAAGACAAAAGAGATGGATGGAAGGAATGGATGGGTGTGTAGATTGACGGATTGTAATGGCTCATGGGACATGGGCCTGGTATGATACGGATGCATACCCATTGTATATGTATAAGAGGATTGGAGCCATTTTGGGCTCATCCCTTGCTGAACAGACACATAAGCACGCACATGACTATCTAGAGGAGGGGCACACGACATGAATACACTATTGCCTGGAAGAGCAAGGGAGAGAAATGATGAAAAACAGAGGCGACACGCAATGTATCAAGATGGGATGGGATGGGTGCCAAGAAGGATGGAAGAGAAATTGCCGAAGAGGCCTGGCGCCACCCACGATGTGACCAGGGGTTGAAGAAGGACTCGTCAGCTCGGAGACGGTTATTGGTTGACGGCCGAGACTACGAGCCTTGGTGGGTTGATGATTGCGCAGCCCGACCCTTTCGAGGATAATGTCACTCAGCCCAGCTAGGCTCCGAGGCAGGGCTACCACAGTCTACAGCAGGGTTACAGAAGGGTCATACCGTCACAGCAGGCTCAGGCGGTTCAGAAGACGACGCTTTCAGTTGATACCTTTCCGAATCTGTGTTGGTCAGCCCCTCGGCCTCGTGGCCCTCTGAAGATAGCGTCTGAGAGCCTACCGGGATAAACTCCCACATCCCGGCGGCCATTTGAATCACCAGGCAGCCCAATTTCTTCACTCACTCTTCTTTCCATTAATCTCTAGACACACGAGCCTGTGGGCTATCTTTTTTACGATTCACCCAATCCCTTCTTTTCTTTTCCCTTCTGCCTACTGTTGTATCCTTCAGTTGTCACTGCTGTCTACCTATTAACTAACTCGTCTACCCCCTCCATCTCTTCACGTGTCAGAGATCTCGAGCTTCATGATGCGCGGCCTCTCCAAGGCTGCCGCCGTCTTGTTGGCGCCAGCGCTGGCGCTGGCTCATGGTCCTCATGGTCCTCCCCCGCCTCCCCCCCCCCCCCCTCCCATGGGATTTCTTCCTGACGCGCTCGATGGTATGTGGATTGAGTCCTAGACTTGAAGAATGAGGCTGACATGAGCAGTAACTCCCTCAGCGTTTATCACTCTCAAGGTCCCCTGGGGAGAGAGCGAGACCTATCCTCTGGTACGACTACTCATCTCGACTCAGCAATTCAATCACTAACCAAACGATACAGACTCTCAGGCTCGACGTGGAGGAGTCGGAAGATGTCTGCGGTCCCGCCAACGTCCGCCTCAACGGCGAGAAGCTGACCCAGGACGCGACCGGCCACGGCGTGGGATCCTTCTACCTCAACAACGACACCATCATCTCGGGTGAGTGGGACTTTGAGTGCATCGGACCCCGCGAGATGCCCTTTGCCCAGTCCCTTCGCTTCAACGTTCGCGCCCTCGACGACATGGCCCTCTCGATCGACGCCTCCTTCTGGATGACCTTTAAGCAGACGGCCCCCATCCGCATCTCGGACGTTGGCAACGCGGCCTACGTTTGGAGTCTGTCCATGCCCTTCGCCTCCAAGGACGACGCTCAGGTCCCGGCCGAGAACGACGACGACGACACCAGCGCGCCGCCCATCTGGGAGCACCCGCCCTACGAGTTCCAGGACCCCGAGGAGGAGCTTCAGGTGGAGCTCATGGAGCTCAACGCCCTACACAAGCAGATCCTCGAGCTCGAGAGTCTCGTCAAGGAGCGCGAGGCTTCCGTGTCCAAGAAGCTGGGCAAGAAGTATCCTCCCCCGCCGCCCTCGACCATGAAGATGATTAAGCAGTGCGACGGAGTCAAGTGTGTCATGCACACTCTCACCGACAAGGTGAAGCACACGGCTCATGGACTGTACGGAAGCATCTTTGGCCACCACCACGGTCCTCCTCCTCCTCCCCCTCCCCATGGTCCTCACCACCACGGCAACGGAACCCATCACGGCCCGCATCCTCCTCCTCCTTTCCCTGGAGGCCACCCTCCCCCTCCTCCCATGTGCATGCCCTGCGAGTGTGCGCCTCACCATGGACCCCCTGCGCCACATCCCCCTCCCCCGCGGAAGCCCGAGCACCCCCCTGAGCACCGACCTCATGAGGGTGGAAAGGAGCACTCGATGGCTTCGGAGCATGGACACCACGAGCACGGTCCTAAGCACCACCACCACCACCATGGCCCTGTATGTTTAACCCCTAGAGTGTATCGCCATTGATTTCCATGCTGACCGTTGAATAGCCCCCTCATCATAACCCCATCGTCATCATCTTTGGTGTGGGAGCCATCGCACTGGCCATCTTTTGCGGAATCTGCATCTTCTGGATCCACCGCCGTGTAAACAACCTCTCCCCCGAAGCCCGCCAGGTCATCCGCCAAGCCCTCCGAAGGGACCACCGGGCCCGCCGTGCTTCGCGACCCACTTCGGCCTTCAAGGCCGCCATCCGCGCCTTCTTCACCCACAGCGACGAGGACGAGGAGAAGGAGCTCATGCTCCGTGAGGGCCGAGGACGGAGGACTTCCTCGGCCGGCAGCGTGACCATGGAGCAGGAGATTGCCCAGTTCCGCGAGGCCGCTTACATGGTCGAGGGACTCGTCACCGCCGAAGAGGGCCGCACTCACTACCATCCTCAACCTCACTCGTACGCCCCCGCCGTCCCTCCCCGTCCTCCTCACCACACCGCCGCCACAGCCTACCCCGGCTTCGTCGTCACAGACGAGAACCTCCCCTCATACGACGACCCTCAGCACGACGCCTCAGTCGTGACCGACGGGTGCCGATACACGCCCGGCAGCTCCGACTACACGCCGTCCAACACGGCGTCAAACGCCGATAGCGTACTGGGTGATTCCAAACACTAAGCAAAGATTTACATGATTTTCCTTGGAGCGCGTTTACTACATTATACCGAAATCTTTTCTTGGGTCTTTGATTTTTCAACAAATAACAATATATGTGGGCCGAGTAATGGTTTGTTTTTAGACGTAGCGACAGATACCTCTATAGGCCAAGGGCAAACAAACAGTCCTGAGATGCTCTCTCGTTCATATCTTTGCGATGAGATAGCAATCCGAATACAATATTTCAAGTCTAGTCTATCTTGCTCTTGGTGATGTTACTCATCCATGGATAAAGTCTTGATAGTTTTGAGCTATTCTTCTCACCCCTTCCTCGAGCTCCCAGCCCTTGATCTCACAAACATGGCGATACATTTCCTCAAGTGCTGCGTCCATGATCTCGCCTGCAGTGTGCAGGTCACTCTCGACGAGCACGCTCTCATCAGGGAGGGCGCGCAACACCTCGTCAGTACGTGTGCTTGTAGCGTCGGTGCTCAGATTTACACCTGATGACAGTGAAACAAATATGCGAGCTGGTATGGCCGGGTGGAGGTACTGTTTAAGAACCTCTACACTACCGCTGAACGAGTGCAGACATATCCGTGGGGGATAAGGCTTATCCTCATCTTCATCCTCATCAGAGGAGAAGTCTTCTGCTCCTTGAGCAATAAGTCGACGTTTTCGGCGTGTCATGACCTCTCGCTCATGACCCTTCCATGTCGCAGCGAGAGTTTCGTACAGGAAACCATGAGCCTGAACGCCGTGCACACTCACGGCTCTGCGAGTCTCCGCTGCGAGACGGAGCTGGGCAGCGAGGATGGCACGCTGATGTCCCATTCTCACGCGGTGAGGACTAAGAAGTCGGCCCTCGCGGCCTCCCGGGGTCAAGGATTCATCCCGGCTGACTTGATCAGAGGGGTTCCACGGCTGTGGTAGACGAAAAGCCTTGTCGAGGCCGATCTCACCAACGAGGGCTTTTGGGTGGGAATCCAAGAGGGAGCGGGTAGATTTGACAAAGGAAGACACGGGAGTCGGATCCGGGAGTGAAGCGATAAAGGCGGCATCGGGCTCGGGCTGTAAAACGGCGGCGTAGTGGGCCTCCTTATCGGGGCCGGAACCGGGGGTGGAGTTGGCGGCGGTGTCGTCGTAGAGGAGGTGGGAGAACCAGGGGTGCCACCCAAAGGCGGGAACAACAGCCTTTTCGGGGGTGGTGCTGCCGGCGGCGGCATCCGAGACGAGCTGCTGGTCCTGGGCGCGGGTGGCCATGATGGTGAGGGACGAGGCCCGCATGGAGGGGATATCGGAGAGGGATGACATGGTGTCTGTCGGATGGCAGTGGGCGTCGCATATTGGGAGATGCCAAGGGAAGGGGTCTTGGGCAGGCATAATTGCGTTGTCTCGATGGCGCGATTAGGTTTTGTGCAGATCGAGTGGGAAGGCAGTGAGTGTACTGTAGAGTGTGTGATGCAGAAGGTTGATGTTGGTGTTGCGTGAGGCTCTCTTGGTGATGCACAGCAAGGTATCCATAGCGTAGTGGGGTGTGGAGTGTGTGGATCATAGTTTCAAGTGGGGGAAGGAGAGACATGCATTCCAACCTGCCGTGCAGGAGCTGCAATAGCAGAGATTGTAATTAGTTCCTTCCTAAAGCTTCCATCTACATACATAATGCCATGATACTGTAGCAGTAGCTCCTGCCGTGATGCTCACAGTACCTAACCTCGGCTTCATCCTCATGTGACGTGCGTGGTTGTGCCAATTACCACATCACGCCTAAGCTCCAACCTTCCAACTAAACTCTAGATATCTATCCAGGGTCCTTTTTTTTCATCTGCCGTTTATAATCATGCCTAGAGTTACAATGAACATCTGTTCCATATCTTGCGACTTATATCCCCTCGTCATGATGGCGCAACCATGCTTGACAACACCCGATAGACACCATGCAATATCCTACTCTTCATCAATCACTCCGTCTTGGTATCAGACTGCATGGAGCTTCCCCGCACGGTTGTGGCGATATGCGCGCCCCAGGCCAAGAAGCGCCGCGCTTGTGCAAGTCCGCGCCATTCACATGTGATCGTTGATACAGGACCGTCGACTTGTTATCCTCTTCTAGACTCTGGTGCTACCGCACAGATGATTTTCCCCCGCTTCGAGCTACACGCCTTCTTGGGACCGGAAACGACCACCAGCCTCCGCGGCGCCTGTCTTTGGGCTCGGCAGTCCTATCACCGTCTCTGCGGCTTACATCCCTCTAGAAACGGGCGAGTAGTTCACTCGACAACTCTCCCTCGGTCCTCCTCCCTCCCTCCCATCCTTCATCTTCCCCATCCTCAAGTTCTGTTTGTTCTTTGTCTCTCAATAAACTCGTCTGTAACCAATAACTCGCCCCAATCTTCTCATCTTGCCCGTGGCCATGTCCTGCTAGCCTCCCATGGCGCTCCTCAATCCCGTCTACGCCTTTGTCGTGCCATTTCTCTTCGTCGTTACTGTTCCTTTGGCTCTCTTTGCCGGCGTCACCACCACAATCGCCTTTTCCGTCCTGATCCTCCGTGTCCTCGCTGTCTACATCGACGTCGCTCTGTCCTTCGTTCCTCATTACTTGGGCGGCCGCAAAACTCGTCCCTACCATCCTCACAATTACCGTCCCCATCACCAATTCCTCGACGCTCCTGCTCCAGGCTCTCTGTTTAATAATACATCCCCTTCATCGTCTGGATCGACGGCTCTCGAGTCCTGTCTTCGACGTCGTCGACACCGTCGGAGTTCCAGCGCCCTGTCCACTGCCGGCACAGTCACGCCCGTCAGTGAAAAGGCATTCGGCTTGGTCCCAAGTATTGGCCCGGACAGAGACTTTGAAGGCGTTGGAGGCTGGCGTCTCGGAGGTGACGACGAGACATGGACGACCATCAACTCGCGGCTTGAGCTGCCAGACAAGCAACACCACGGCCGGAATCACCATCGCTCGCCCTCTGGTCCTACAACTCCCGGCGAGGGCGGATACCTCATGATGAAGGGTCGTGCACCGAGTCCAGGAACAAAACGCACTTCGGCGTCTCCAAACAGCTCCCGCACGAGGACGCCTTCAGGCCCTCGCATCGGCTTTGGGAACAAGTCGTTTGTCGACAGCTACTTTCCCACCCTCAAGACCTCGCCCAAGAGCCTCAAGAGACTCCCAGCGCAGGGTCTTGTCGACGCCTAATCTCTCGAGACTGAGTTCTCGTGTGTATTTTTAACGATTTGATGAGGACAGGTGGGCGGACAGGCAGGGTATTAAAAGTGTCGCGATACCAGCGAGGCTATCTATCTTTTAATGGCGTTTGAGCGACATCATGCTCTCTTGGATGGGTTATTTGGAAATGTCACATATACTACAATGTAGTTGGCAGCAGGATACAAGACTGTAGAAGCAACCATGACGTTTCTCATGGGTTGAATGAAAAAATTGTACGACTCGTCGTTATCCTGGTATATCTAACGCCCTCAACGCCAGCCCGTCTATCATGAAACATTACACATCCGCGACACACCCCTTATAGGGTCTGCCAAAAGTAGTTTGCGTAAAAGAAGCGCGAAAACTTCTTGTCCATGTTGACCACGTGGACGTCCCCCTTGCGGTCATTCCGTATCACCGCCTTGGACCACTCCCCATCCCTCTCGTCCCTCTCGAGGTCGATGCCCAGACTACGGTACACCTTGAGCCTCAGCAGCACCTCATCATCAACGGGATCCCTCCTTCTGGCCGCGGCCGCAGCATCGCCCTCGACGCCCTGCAGCTCCAGCTCGTGCAGCCGTGCCTTGAGGTCCGCCGCAGCGAGCGCGAGCCGCTCAGCCTCGGTCTCGGCGTCGGCGGCAGCCTTTGCGGTTCTAAACTTGAGCGTGTCGAGGCGCGCAATGTTTGACGCGTGGTCCGCCGACGAGTGCGATGTCACGAGGTCGTCGTGGCGGGACGTGTGCGTGGCGAGCTGGCGGCTTAACTTCTTGAGGGCCGTCTCGGCCTCGCGGGCGCGGAGGTCGCGGGCTTGCTGGAGGGTTGAGAGGGACTCCGTGATACGCGAGACGGCTAGCTTGTCTGGGTTGATGTTGAAGTTGTTGATTGTGTGGTGGATGAGCTGGAGGGTGTTAGTGTGTGAAAAGGGGCAAAGGGGGGGCTTAGGGGCTTACAGTTGCTGGTTCTTCAGAGAGCAACATGTTGGCGGTATTGGTATTGTCTTTTGATTGCGTGCGTTTTATGGGTGTTCTTACTCAAGTCAGGACTTATTCAGGTACTAGATTAAAGAGTGACCCGGAGCATGCGTAATTGGCGATATATCCTTGGTGTTTTGCGCAGCCCTATCAGACGTGCCTCGGTCGCCACGACGACAATCAGCTTATCAGCGCGCGTGCCCCCACCGGACCCATAACCGGTCTTTTACCGACGCCGCACATCGTCATTGTCCCGCCACAAGTTCCCCCCCAAAGACCGAGAGCAGAAAAGCATCGGATGCCCGAAAAGAGCTTACGGGTCCCTCATTGCCTGTCCGTAGCATAGCACGTGCTCAGCTCTTTTGACTGTTGCCTCTTGGGAGAAAGCTTTGTTGCAACGTTCCTCGTTCTGGGACAATTGATCCTCCCTGTCGCATCTTTTTCGCTTCCCCTCCACAGTCAAAATGGTTACCGAATTACCATGTGAGCCTGCGCTTCTCTACCTAGACCCGAGATCATGAGCCTCGCTAACATCTTTTGTAGATGCCCTCGACGCCGAGACGTTAGTCCTCCTCCCCCGACCATGTACAACGATCGATATCCTGACTTTCCTCATCACAGTCCTCTAAACCCCTCGGAACTCGGCGTCCTACGATCCCAATATGAACGAGAAGGAGAAATGGTTGGCATCCAAACCAAGTTCAACTATGCCTGGGTACTGCCCCTCCTCCCCTCACTTGCTCTCTCTCGCCTACCAACTGACATGCCACCTCCCAGGGTCTCGTCAAGTCCAACATCCGCACCGACCAGCAACTCGGCGTCCGTCTCCTCTCGGACATCTTCCGCATCTCCCCCGAGCGCCGCCGCGAGTGCCTCTACTACCTCGCCCTCGGCAACTACAAGCTCGGCAACTACGGCGAGGCCCGCCGCTACAACGACCTCCTCCTCGACAAGGAGCCCGCCAACCTCCAGGCGACCAACCTGCGCCAGCTGATCGACGACAAGGTCGCCCGCGAGGGCTTGATGGGCGTCGCCATCCTCAGCGGCGTCGGCGTCGCCGCCGGTGTCGTGGGGGCATTCCTGCTGAGGAATGCCCGGAAGAGGTAGAGTTTGACCAAGCATGACGGAGAAGAAGGGAAATGGAGGCATAATGCGCGTGGGTTTTTGCCAGGACTAACTGCTCTACACTACACTATACTACTCACTCTCGACGATTTTTAACCATGGGGAGCGCGGCATGACAAGGAACGGGCGGAGTCTTGACCTTGCTGGTTAATGTACTACTACTATATGAAACAAGCGTCTCTTAACATCCATCACATACTCTATGTCTTGCCTCGTTTACTAAGTCATGACTGCTAGTGAGTTGACACAGTTCTATACTCGATATCTTGTATACAATGAAGCACAATTAACTACGTAGCTCACTCTTACAAGTACTACATCTCAACACGCAACAATCACAGCAAATGCAACGCACTCAGACCCTAAACAAACGGAAACACTGTTAAAGAAATCAAAGATCAAGCCAGCTAAGAAACAAGAAAAGAGACGACGCATGACCATCTGAGGCGTGTCGCCTGCTGAGACATAATAAAAAAACACCCAGTCTCAACAAACACACGGCTAAAATACAACAAGTTGCTGCTCATCCTTCCCCCGTGCTAACCATCCGTCTGCTCCTGTCTAGTTCAATCCATGGCCGATGCTCCATCTGGCCGCAACGGGGAAAGAGGGGTATCCGAAGGCACAGCAGGTGAAAAGGTAAAAGGGCAAAGCCGTCTTGGGCAGCAGCATCTCCTCCATAGGTAGATATTAACCATCCCACATCTGACCAACACGTATGGACGCTCAACGTCTCTCCCAGCGAGCAGCGCTCCTGACACGAACACCGTTCGCCATAATCTGCTACCTTTTCTCCAAAAGTATTCTTGCAGCAGATCCGAGAGCTAGAACAGCAGGTAGGTTCCCACGCGTGCCGTAGGGCATGGTCCGAAGAAGAATGCCCGCCAAGACAACCTGCCACGCCGAGACACCTGCTAGGCCGTATAGTCTGCACATCCCGCCTTGCATGACTATTCTTCATAAAAGACTTTTTGTTGTTCCGTCTCCGTACGACAATCATTTCGTTTGACGTATGCGATTAGGGGACGTGGTTTTGTTGTTGATTAAAAAGGGGTGAGAGAAAGAGGCGACAAAGAAACGAGAATCGAATGCAACGAGGGGCGTCGAGCTGGTATTGTATGGGCATCATGGGTACTCAGACATGGATAACGAAGAAGGGAGAAAACAGTCCGCAGGTCGTTAGAGCGCAGGCGACTTAGCGCAGGGAGAAGCCCTTTCGCTTGCCCTCCTTCTCCAGTGGCCGTCCGCTCTCGATGCGCTGCTTCTTGTCTTCGAGCTCCATTCGTTGGCGGTCGAGTTGCTCCTTCATCTCCTTGTGTCGGGCATACAACTCTTCTTCCGACTGCTTGAGCTTGCTCTCCTTCTCGGCAACCTTTTGCTGGAACACCATCTTCATCTCCGCCTCCATCTTGGCGAGCTTCTGCTCGTGCAGGGCGCGCTCCTCCTCCTGCTTGACGGCGGGGTTGACCTCCTTGAACACGCTGGGGTCCTGCGACACACCCATAGCGAGCAGCTTGTCGGTACGGTAGTTCTCGTACAGCTGGTTGTTGGTGTGCTCCTTGAGCTCCTCCATGTGGGTTCGGATGAGCATCTGTCGGAGCTTGACAAAGTCACAGTGCTCCTCGTTGTCCACCTCGATGATACCCCAGGGGTAAGCACGGCCACGGATCTTGCGACCATCGGCGCTGGTGATCTCGTTGTTGGCACCAACGACGGCGAAGGGAACCTTGGACATGATCTCGTTGTTCTCCGCGATCGTCTCCTCGTCATCGAGCTCGTATCGTGGGCCCTCGAAGATCTGGATGCCGTGGTACTTGATGTCGGCCAAGATCTATGTGTGGTTAGCATTTGATGATTGGAATAGTAACAGGGAACTTACTCTAGCCTTGAAGTTGGCAATCTCCTCATCGGTGAGGGTATCGGCCTTGGCAATGACGGGGATCAGGTTGACCTTGGTGTGCAGGCGTCGCATCACCTCAATGTCAAGAGGCTTCAGGGAGTGGCCAGTGGGCTGAATGAAGAAAACACAGGCGTGGATTCGGTTGTCAACAATGTTCATGCGGTTGACCTTGTTCTCAGCGTCGAGGTACGAGTCGAATCGCTGCTCAATGTTGTCGACAATAGGGCGCCACGACTCGTCGTTGTTCACAAAGTCACCGAATCCAGGGGTGTCGACAACAGTGAGGCGGAGACGGACACCAGCCTCCTCGATGTCGGCGCTGATGGACTGAATAGTAACGGTCTTGGGAATGATGTCAAGGCTAGGGCCCTTGCGCTCCTTGGGAGGGTAGAGCGAAGTGTTGAAGAGGGTGTTAACCAGAGTAGACTTGCCCAGGCCAGACTCGCCTATTATTGTTAGCGGGCTCCTGTAAAATGACCGTCGTTTGACTCACCAACCACCATCACGTTGAAGTTGAAGCCCTTTCGGACACTCTTGCGGTGCCACTGGTTGGGCAGGTTGGCGAAACCAACATATCCAGTAAGCTTTCTTCGAACAATGTTCCGGTTGTCAGCGGCGGGAGGCGGCTGGGAGGGAACTGTGCATGGTTAGTGGAAAGCTAGAAGACATCGGGATGTAACTCACCATTAGGGGGCGAGGCTGAAGGGGCCAGAGCCGGGGATTCGCTGCCGGGGGAAGCTATTAATAGAGTTGTTAGCAAATGACGACCAAAGTTGATGCATAAGTATTCTGGCAGATGTAGAGGCAAGAGGAGTCCTGACTCGATGAATCCGCTGCATCTTGTTGGCTGGTTCCGAGGATTAATCTGCCGACTTTCTTGGTGCCGATTCTTGAGGGTCCGGGCTGATCCCAATCGGCCGACTGGGTAGGGTCGACGTATAGCTCGTCGAAGCTCATGGGATTCATCGGGCTCAGTGTTGGAGGCTCCTCTGCTTCGATCTCGAGCATGCTGCGATACTGTTGCACGGTTGCACGGCTGGAATCAGGAGATGGTGGTTGGTTCTCGTGTCCCACTGGAAGGCTGCTCGCTCTCTTGGAATCATTGGACGTTTTCGCACTCGACTCGACAGGAGATGCAGAGGTCAACGAAAAGGTGCCCTTGTCGAAATGCACACTTCTGGTGCGTGCCTTGACGTGTTGGATCAAGTCGAAGGTCATGGCTGATCCAGGGGTTGCAGTGAAGAGCTGATTCTCAACGAGGAATGCTTCGAGACCAAAAAGGGGCTAAGAAGGGGACCCAAGAAAGCGTAGATGGTGGGAGAACGAATGGTGTCGCGTTATCGAGAGACGATGGTGATGATGGGAGAAGCCGGTCCAGTTTCAGAGCAAGTTGTCCTCGTGGCCAGGAGGGGACAGCTCCTTCCTCCTCTCCTCTGCCTCTACCAGCTGCCATGTGGCGTGGCATGCGCACGCGAAAAAGAAAGAGGCATCTTACCCATAGTGATATAGCAAGAACGATCGATGAGGGACTCGTGTGAAGGTACGGGTTCTAGAGGTCGAGGTCAGCTACGTCAGGGGAAAGGCCAGCTATACGAGCTCGGTCGGTTTGTAGGGAGACGACGAGAGAAAGGGCCGCGGTCGACACAGAAGCCGTCTAGGCCACAGGCGCATCCGGCGAAGAGTTATCGAGGCGAGTCTGAGTCGATCGAGGGCGCGCTTTCTCGAGTCGTGGGAGATTCGGGGCGGGCAGGGAGAGTCCAGAGGTGGAACGAGGACAGGACAGCAACTCACCCGGAATTAATTACCAGG
Organism: Fusarium piperis; assembly: GCA_027886205.1. Classification (NCBI taxonomy): domain Eukaryota; kingdom Fungi; phylum Ascomycota; class Sordariomycetes; order Hypocreales; family Nectriaceae; genus Fusarium; species Fusarium piperis. The sequence continues at coordinate 466,402 of RZGM01000020.1, read as the reverse complement.
AGACGCGTGTCAATGGGCGTCGCAAGGAGGCAAGACAAAGATTAGAAGGAAGGCCTCGAAACGAAGTGTCGACACGGAACCTACTCTCACGCGCGATGGGAAGCGATCGAGAGAAAGTACTTAGCAATGATGAAGAACGGAACGGGGGTAAAAGAGAGTCGAGGAGAAGAAGGGAAATTTTGGGTGCGAGCGACAGGCGGAACAAGGAGACGAAATTCTGATGTGCTGTTCTCCCCCAGCGGAAGCGTCCTTGGGCAGAGAGCGTGTCCTGCAACAAAAGGGGTTTGTTACGCTATACCCCAAGTGGACTAGCGTCTCAGGGGGCGGGCTCCCAAATCCCAAGGCCCAGGGGCAAGCTCTGGAGAATTAGCGGGCAGGGCTGCTGGAAGGTCGCTGGACGCCCACTGGCGGGCACCTGTGGATGAGCACTTCTGATTGGTTGCTGGGGGTACGGGTCCAATTAACGGCCTTGACAGGGGTTAAATGGCATTGTGCTGGAGCTCTCCCTCCCCCAATCTCCCAGCCTCCAAGCTTGAAGCAAATTACGAGTACTTGGTGAGACGTAGTAATAAGGCTCTGGGCTGTAGTCTTGCATCGTTTCGCTGTTGATCTTGGCCTGCCGTCCCGTTCGTGGAGACCCTTTCATGGAGCTCACAGCCCAGCCCAGCGGCACTCGAGGAGCTTCCCTGGGCTCCGAGCTTAAGCTTGGTTCCAAAAGGGGAACGACAGTCCCGGTCGCGTCGCATGAGACGACGCGCCAAGGGAATCGGCATCTTGAGACGACCATCTTTAAGGAGGTTGCAGTTCTCCTATCTCTGCGCAGCTTAATGCATACTCTTAATATGATGCGGTGGCACGAATACAATCTCAGCCATGAAGGTCTCAACTACCGCCATTCCTAACACAACACGGCACAGGAAAGCGAGACATCCAGGAGCCTAGCCAAGCACCCGTGAACGAGTGGTCTGAAGCACAGCAAGACATGTACATTGCTTGAAATTTGGCCACCAGCAAAGAGTCGGTCTATGTTGGGGTTATGCAACTCCCTTCTCCAAGTTGCGAGGTAGTTGGCTTCAGAAGCTCCCTCTTGAGGCTCCCTCTTGCAGCTCCATAGCTCTTTCGACACCCAGTCAGTGTCTACAATGACATGCTCATCTTCAAATGTGCCAAACTCTCCTGTCTTCTCCAACCGTCACATCGTCCAAACGCTGTCAAGTGGCGCGCCTCGGCCGCTCCCACGTCTGTGCTAGAGCCCGTCCATCCCTCGTTTATTCCCCGTCAAACATCAAACACAGCCAACTTCCCGTCCGTCAAGTTGTTTCCCTTCCAATGGTGGGTCTTGGACCCCGGCCCAGGCCGGCTCCGCCAAGGTGCCACTCGACCACCTCTCGATAGCATCTATCCACGTCACTCGACATGAGCCAACCCCGTCTCACTTACAGTAGGTAATACGTGGTCGACGCATGTATCGTTGTGGCTGCTTGTCCGCCTCGATTTAAATACTGCGAATTCATGGCCAAAGGCTCATCAACAACTACGCAACCTATTCGACTTTCAGCAAGTCTATCCTTGGAGAGCGCGTGGTCGAAACCTATTTCTCCAGTCGAGAGAGACACCGAACAAGACAAATCTTCCCCAAGGATGGTAATTAAGCGTCGGCAAGGGTTGTAAACCGACTTTCAGGTGGCTCTTGTGATATTTCCTGTTTTGTCGAGATTTTCCATTCTCTTTATGTTGATTTCCGCTATGAAAGTCATAGTATGTATAGGGTAATGAGGCCATCATCAACCATGCTGAGCATAGACAGTCTCGTGGATGCGGTACAGAATCTGCCACATATTATGGGGAATTCATGTATTTGAACCCCAAGGCGGCAGCTCCGTGGTCAGCCTGTCCTCCAAAGAAGCGTGAGTGTGATCCAGGACCTTAACGCTCTAGAAGCTGTCGACCTCAACGCTATCGCCATGATCTTGATGCGGAATAGTTTTGCCTTGTGACATCACAGCAAGGCGTAATTGGTTTAGTGGTAAAATTCTCCGTTGCCATTCGAGTAACGTCGGGGAGCCCTGGGTTCGATTCCCAGATTACGCAATAGAGTTTCATTGGAGCGTCCCAAAATCCTTTTTGGGTCCTGACTCTCTTTTTGGTGGTCATGGATGAATGCTGGGTGCAGTTAACCATCTGACATTTACAAAGACCGACCACGAAGAACATACCGCAGAAATAAGAGCATGGATTTATAAGATAAATAAATGCAAGTACTAACGTAAGCAACGAGTGAAAGCAGTAATAGCACTGAGCGACTAGACGAATATTGAAGGTGAGATGGCGCATCAACGCAAAGACAACATGCCTGAGTGGTCAAAGAGACAGCACATCCATGGATGTTGACAACATTACTACACATAAGGCACAATGAAATATCGAGAGCGCAACTGGCGTTTTCCACCAGAAAAGTATAGGGCTCAGAGAGGAAGTGAGCAAAAAAATGATCATCAGAGGGCCTCAGCCACGATGGTCGAGTGGTCAAGATGAAGCGATGCAGGGTAAGGAGGAAGAAAGGCGAAGACTCACGCTGAACGTTGGCTGAGGAGGAAAGAAATAGGGAAGAGGTACTTATACCACAAAAGCATCAGCGAGGTAATTATCCAACATTGCTCCAGAGGACATCCAGGTGTCGTTACAGGTCAACTTGAGAAGGCACTGCAGTCTAAGGGGCTTCACTCTCCTCCCCATCTCACCTTTCTCCTTTCTCCCTAGAGCCATTATATTTTCCTCTAACCTCTTATCCTCCCACAAATAAGTATGACAGGGTATTCCATGGAATTATATAGCATACTTATTAGGCAAGCTTCCCCCAGCTTCTGCTTGATCAGTTATCTTGACCTGATGGCAAGCAAAAGATACGTACTGTATCTAAAAAAAGGTTAGAGTGTAGCCTAAGCGTGGTGGCGCCGCGTGGGGCTCGCCGTTGCGAAATCCGAATTAGGAAACCTGCAGGAAACCCGCAAACCCCAGCCAAACGAGAGAGGGATGCACACGAGGCAAATGTGAGAATCTCCATGACCATCAAATTAGCAAGGTAGAGTGTCCGAGTGGTTAAGGAGATGCACTTGAAGCGACATAGCTAGATATGCATTGCGTTCGCGCGCGTAGGTTCGAATCCTATCTCTATCGATTCTTTTTACACCCCGGCAGGAAGATTGGTGGCCGGACTCTTTCTTTTTGCCGAGTCAATACCTTTCTGGCAAGACATATGCGCTTCCCGACTCACTAGAGTTATCCTCGCCTAGGATAGAGGAGTCAGGTTGGTCTATTATCACCTTGGAATCACTAGAATTGCCAACTCTCGATCCGGGGCCGACTCAAGGTAAACGAGAAAGACCAGTACTTTTTGTTGACTAGTTATTCATTGGTCTGGGTGAAAAGTCCTTGGGTTGGTGGCTTAAATGAGATATCCTTATCCATAAGGTCTTGATGGGAAACATATGTGCATTCTGTTGCTCCTCTCGCTGCGTCCACAACACAGCACCGCACACAGCCATCGCGACAGCGTTTCGAGAGCTTCTCTGAGGAGACAATGTGAGTACAGCGGTTCCTTGATATAGAGGATGGAGACAGACTTGAATGGCTGTTAATATCTGTTGGCTTCGGCCACGTAGGTTCGAACCCTACTGTTGTCGTTTCGATCGGACTCCTGGGGAATTTCCCACGAACTTTCTTTTGGAAACATGTTTGCCTCGCCACCGCATGAAATCAGGCTCCCATAGTGAAATATTGACAGTGGATTGCTTCAATTCAATGAGGGGAATAAGTTTCGCCAGGCGGTGGGAGTGTTGCTGGCAGTTAGATACTATGAACGTACAGAGCAGAATAGCACATATTACTACTTACACTCGATACTTTGAGCTGCCATAAAATAAGTATAGCTTGAAGAACAGAGCTCCTCGCGAACCTCTAGCCTTGACCGGATTTCACAGCCGGATTTGTATCTCACCTCCTTTCTACTCCTTGTTTCGTTGTGTAACCTAAGCCCCTGCCCCAGGGTCATGATGGTGGATATCAAGGTCGACCATCACCAAATCAGGACTAGACAACGTGGCCGAGTGGTTAAGGCGATGCCCTGCTATCCTGCATAGAAAGGCATTGTGTTCGCACGCGTAGGTTCGAATCCTGCCGTTGTCGCTTGGTTTTTTGCTCTTCTTGATTCGACTTTTTGGTAAATCCGTCCTCTCGACTCCGTGTTGTCTATCGTTCGTCTGGATATCACTTGCTTCTGCGTCGCTGCTTTGGGCGAAAGTCTTTGATACTTGGGGCTTAGGACACCAGCTTACTGTCTAGAAACCTCTTATGCACATTGAATTCTACTCTCTTTCCGTCCTTGTAGATACTGTCGCCTGCGATGGTGTTGGTGATACCTCTTTATTCCTCATTTTTGACTGATGAAATAAGGACCGGGCCGTGCGGGGCCATGCGGGGCCGCAACGTTGACGCCGAACATCACAGACACAGCAAAAGGCAAAGAAATAAGCATGTCCCGGTCTAAGGATACTGGCAAAAATAACATATAAGACATAGACTTACAGACCTGTTAGAATCTCAACCGCAATGAGGCATATGCCGTGAGTTTGACCATTCGGCTGGTGACTGCTGGCATCACGGTGGCTGGAAGCTGGCCTGATGCATGTTGTGGTCGAAGCGGTGTTGCGGTAAACAAGACCAAGAACAAGAAACCCGTCTAGCAATTAGAGGCGGCCTTCAGGTCACTGTCGCCGGGGATAACCTTCCCGAAGTAGCAGACTGGGTTTTCAGTGCGTCTCGCCTGAAAGACCTCACATTTGTCTTGAAGTAGAGCCATAGATGTACGAAACTGATGAGAGGATATCGCAAGGTAGAATATCTAAGAAATTCCAATTAAAACTTAAAATGATCATAAGAGCTTCACAAGCCAAGTCCCAGGCCGAACCACATGATGAAGTGAAGAGTTACCATACGGCATATATAGACCAAACCACTCTTGACCCTTGAACCACCAGACCTGCCCTAAAAGACCACACTTTTGATTATACATAAACGCTCGCGCTCCCGAGCTATAATACAGTGTCATGCCGAACCACTCATAAACATTACTTGTACGCATTGCCCCCTAAGCCAGACCAGCCTGCTGGCTCGCAAAGAATCGCTTCGACTCGGCGCACCTCTCGCTCTTGCAGCCAGGGCACCGGAGGCCCATCTGAGCCGAGCAAGCCTGGTTCTCAGCTAGATGTGCCTTGGCAATGTCGGCTAGAGCCCGGATGAACACGGGGCTGCCGTTCAACGACTCAACTCGCTTGACGGTATCGCGGTGGCCGCTCTCGCCAATAACCTCCTCGTCTAGCTCGTAAAGAGTCTCGATGTGATCCGATGTGAAGGCGATAGGGATAAGAACAAGGTCTTTCTGGCCCTTGGCAATATACTCCTCCACGCTATCTGAGGTCTGAGGTCCAAGCCAGGCGGATGGGCCAACCTGGGACTGCCAGCATAGTCGGTATGGGTTCGAGAACTTGAGGCGCTGCATGACAGCATAGACGGTGGCCGCAACTTCGCCGGGGTAAGGATCGCCTGATGTCATGTTAGGGCCGTTCATATTTCCGGAGTAGAAAGCACAAACCTCTGTTAACAACAGACATGGGAAGACTGTGCGCAGAGAAGAGTAGGACAACATCCTTGCGACGCTCCTCGGGATACTCGGCTAGCTTGGCCTCAACGTTCTGCGCAACCGCCTCAACCAGACCACTATGGACCGGCCAGCGGTCGATGACACTCCATGTAATGCTTCCGTCGCCAGACTCCTTGTTGGTCTTGCCTTCGAGTCTGTGCCTCCACTTCCAGAGTTCGTTCAGGCTGCTGCCCGTTGTCGAGCAAGAGTATTGGGGATATTGGGTGAAAGCGACGGCCCTGCCGCCACGGCCATTGCCAAAACCGTCCTTCAACAGCTGAGTGTACATCTCCTCAGTCAGAGGATCCGCATATCGGAAAGCGACATATGGCTTATGGGGAGCGGTCTCGGGGGAGATCTTGTCCAAGATCTTGCACATCTCGGCGCTCTGGTACTCGGACCACTTTCGAATGGGGGATCCTCCACCGATGGCATCGTATTGCTTCTGGATCTTGGGGGTTCGTCGCTTGGAGATGAGAGGGCCTAGGTAGTTTTGTAACCGACCGAGGGGGATCAGGTCACCGTCGGCCTATGGCAACAGTTAGCATCTCCGGAGGGTCCCGGGACGTCGGCGATACTTACAAAGAGGCGACTGAGAAAGTCACCGACTTCATCGAGCGTAGAGGGCCCTCCCATGTTGAGGAAGACCATTGCGGTAGGGCCCTTGGAGCCTGTGGCATCTTGTGTGACGGGAGGGACTGGGGTGGCCAGATATCGCTTTTGGCTGGCGATTTGAGGGAGCGCAAGACGATGGGAGCTGACTTGGGAGATGCCCTTGTAGAGCTGGCCCCCGGAGCGTCGTAGAGCCATTGTTGGTGAATAGACTGAAAGGCGAAGCACAAAAGGAGAGAAGAAAACGGCTGGAGGTTAATTGGTAGTGGTGTGAGGGTTGGTAATGAGAAACAGCTGAGGGGCGTAAGGATTGTTATGTATGGCAGCTAGGGCGGCGATGATGCACGCATTTCCACGGCCTCCGGGATCGCCAGCAGCGCATCTTATCGGAATTTTCACCGACAGGAGATATTGAGCGCTAGCAGTGACCTCGGCCGCTGCGGAATGTCCACGGCGGCACATGTACCTCTCAACATGGCATTCCCCGCCAATCATGAAGTTGGTAATCACTCCCCAGATTCACTCACGTGACGTCGCGACAGGCAGCATCGCGCCCCCCTGTTACATAGGTCGCGTTTGCCTAGAGCTATGGCCCGCAGCATGAGATCATTCAGCTCTTAAGTTCCAGCTGACGCGCAATGAGAACCATCATTTTGCCATAACACACATAGACACATCAACAATGGCAGACAAGCAAGATTGGCGCCAAGAAGATGAAGATGAGGGGGAGCAGGAGATTGATGAGAACGTGAGTATCAAGGCTCTTACTCTCCCAAGTACACCATGTTGATCCACTTTTAGAGTTACAAGGCGCAAAAGGATGCCATCTTGCTCGCGATAGACGTGAGCAAGTCAATGCTGGAGCTACCGCCGCACTCGGACTCGAAAAAGGCAGACCGGGACAGTCCCGTGCAGGCAGCGTTGAAATGCGCCTACCATCTGATGGAGCAGCGCATCATCTCTAACCCCAAGGACATGATGGGCATTCTCCTATTTGGCACTGAAAAGTCCAAGTTCCAGGACTCGGGCGATGGTCGCAGCGGACTTGGCTATCCTCATTGCTACCTATTCACTGATCTCGACATTCCTGCGGCGGAGGACGTCAAGGCGCTAAAGGCTCTTGTTAAAGATGGGGAAGACGAGGATGAAGTGCTGACACTCTCAGAGGAGCCTGTCAGTATGTCCAACGTGCTCTTCTGCGCCAACCAGATTTTTACGACAAAGGCCGCAAACTTTGGTAGCCGTCGCTTGTTCATTGTGACCGACAACGACGATCCCCATGCGTCTGATAAGCAGGCAAGATCAGCCGCAGCTGTCCGCGCAAAGGATCTGTATGATCTCGGCATCATGATCGACCTCTTCCCCATCACTCGGGGAGATGAGACCTTTGACCTGAACAAGTTTTATGATGTAAGACTCACCCTCAACCCAGGGCCAAATCGGCTAACAAACGAAGGATATCATCTACCGTGACCCAGTTGGTGAAGCCAACATGTCTGAGATTCGCACCTCCAAGTCTGGGGATGGTCTTACTCTGCTCAACTCGCTCATCTCGAATGTGAATTCGAAGCAAACTGCGAAACGGGCACTCTTCTCAAACTTGCCCTTTGAGATCGCCCCAGGACTGCGAATCTCGGTCAAGGGATACAACATTGTCCATCGCCAAACACCCGCCCGTACCTGTTACATCTGGCTCGATGGTGAGAAGCCACAGATTGCAGCAGGCGAAACCACCCGAATCGCCGAGGATAGTGCCCGAACGGTCGAGAAGGGAGAGACGAAGAAGGCGTACAAGTTTGGCGGCGAATACGTCTATTTCACCCCTGACGAGCAAAAGTCTCTTAAGGATTTCGGATCGCCAATCATTCGCATCATTGGCTTCAAGCCGCGAAGCCAGCTTCCCATCTGGGCCAGCGTCAAGAAGTCTACCTTCATTTTCCCCAGCGAAGAGGACTATGTCGGCTCGACGCGAGTCTTTACTGCATTGTGGCAAAAGCTGCTCAAGGACGACAAGATTGGTCTTGCATGGTGCATCACCCGATCTAACGCGCAGCCGATACTCGCGGCCATTATTCCGTCCAGGGAACGGTCTGATGATGAGTCGGGAACACCATACCTGCCCGCAGGTCTTTGGATCTATCCCCTACCATTCTTGGATGATCTGCGAAGCATTAACCCCCCGAGCGAGGTCATGCGAAGTTCGGATAGGCTCAAGACACAGATGCGGACTATTATTCAGCAGCTTCAACTTCCCAAGGCCATGTACAATCCGTCCAAGTACCCAAATCCTGCCCTACAATGGCACTACAAGATTCTCCAGGCTCTTGCGCTGGAAGAAGAAGTGCCTGAGAAGGTCGAGGACACGACTGAGCCAAAGTTCAAGGCCATCAGCAAGAGAGCCGGTGGTTACCTGGAAGACTGGTCAGAGACACTAGAAGGTGAAGTCGGTCGGGTTTCCAGTGCTAAGTCGACAAAGCGTGAGGCGGACGATGACGATGCTGTGAAGCCAGCCAAGAGGAGCAGAGGTTCATCAGAGAAGCCGTCTGGGTCCTCCCTCTCGATTTCTCAGCTGAAGGCGGCGATTGAGAGTGGTGGCATCGCCAAGATGACGGTGGTGCAACTCAGAGACTTGCTGGGCGGCAAAGGCTTGAGCACAGCTGGTCGAAAGATGGAGTTGATCGAGAGAGTTGAGCAGTGGGTGGAAGAAAATACTTAGGCATGGCCTTGATGGTTGTGCTGTGCTGTGGTGTGCATGTGTACTTGTATTTCTTTTATAGCTGAGTTGCGGCGTTCTCTGGCCTGCGAGGCCATGTGGTAATTCGAGTGTATTTGTATTGTATAGATGAGTGAGGATGGAAGTTCGTTTTGAATCAGTGCAAGCATGAGCACGTTGCCCCGATCATCAGCTGCAATTCATTCACAGGCGATGCGATTGATATCTTCCAACAACAAGAATCCGACCTCGATCAGATTCTCAACATCATCAGAATACGAATGGATGAATCAAAATCACCTTTAAAAACGTCTTTCCATTGAATTAAATAGTCGTCAGTGATGGATGACAGTCCTGCTATGCCCACGCCATCGTTGAGTGGCGGGCGCACACCCACCAAGCCTCACACAAGCACCCACACCCCTGTCGTCTCCTCCCCCAACCCACCACGGCTCGCGAACGCGAAGCGTCTAGGCCCGCCAGCGCCAGCGCCATCGTCGACTCCTCGCAGCCTTTCGTCGACAGCGCCCACTAGCAGCAGCAGCTCATCGCCTCAGCAGGAGCCAGGCTCGGCTCAGTACCTCGACAGGCTGCTCCGCCTGGTCCGATGCCGCCGCGCCCTACGCTCCAGCTCCAGCTCCGCCATGGCTGACTTTCTCGCGAGCTTCAATCTCGGCGCGCAGACGCCCGCCGCGTCCAGTAACTCGCAGTGCGAATCGGTCCAGGATTTGCAGCTTCACCTCCGCAGCGCTCTCGATGCCAAGGTCACCCCGAACCGCGCCGAGCATCTATCCATCACCCTCGAGCTGAGGGCCACCGTCCGCTTCCAGCTTGCCGTCTCCGAACCCGAGAATGGCGCCCTCGAGAACCTTAATAATATTGATCCGTTGATGGGAGGAGTGCCCTCGGCCAGTGTCACCGCTGATCAGTCCGGGGGACAGCTCTCTAGGGTTGTTTTTGCCAATGACACCCTCATGAACCAACCGCAAGATGACCCGGCTCTGCAGCGATCTGTCGCAAAACACATAATAGGCCTGGTCAGCTCGACAGACGGTAGCACCTGGACTGTTCGAGAGGTATCGCGCGGGTCGCAAGGCTGGACTTTTACGTATCTGTGCAAGGACTCTTTTCAACAATGGAATCGGCAGACTTCAAAGAACCCAATCAAGGCCATCGTGGGCGATTTCAGTCAACGGGATCCAGATCCAGTTCTGCATGGTAAGTTCAAACTGTCCCATGAGTGGCCCGGCTCAATCGTTTATACCTCAAATCAGCTCGACCTGCCTTTGACTGCCGTGGATCCGTCACTATTGCATTCAATCGCAACAGCCGCGCAATCACGGTCAAGTACGATCACACCCCCATGCACAAGACGGTTGCTGAGCTGGCCGAGTACTTCAAGCCTCCTCCTCGTCAACTAGGCCCAGGCGCTCAAAAGCTACAGCAGCAAAAGACCAAGGAAAAGACGCCCAAGAAAGCAAAGGGCGAGAACAGGGAACGAAAGAAGCGAGAAACCAAGGCGCAGGATGAGAATGGGAACCCTCGGAAACGGAAAAAGAAGAACAATGGCGCAGCCCAACCTACTGCTGCTGCTCCTACTACTGATGGGCCCATGAATCCTCCAGACTATCCTGGAGCACCACCAATTGATGGACAACCAGGACCCTCCTACGCTGCTGGGGAGCAGACAGATGGAACCTCTGCACAGAACCAGCAAGGATTCAGCGACTACCCGCAGGGCCTGGTGGGAGACGCGCCGGCCGCGACTAATGGCTCAACTGCTCAGACTGGCAGTCAACCTCCCTCTGTCACATACCCAGTTAATGTCTCAGCAGCTGAAGCAGCACGTCGACGAGAAGCAGCCCTGATCATGCTCAGTAACGCGGGTGTGGAACCATCTACTCTATCAGCTGAGCAGTTCAACATCTTCTCCAACCAGGCACCCGAACTTCAGCGGGAGTCTCTGGGCATGCTTGTCAAGTATGGTGCAGAACGACTGCGGATTGTTCATCCCGGCAACAGGGAGGGCTCTGCGCAGACGAACGCATCTGCTTCTACCTCGACTAGTCAGACAACGCCGTCTGGGCCTATGACGACTAAGGAACTCGTGCCCCAGTCTAGTGCTCAGAGCAATGTGGGAACAGATAATGAGGCTCCTACCAGCGCCGAGACAGAGACTGCGGCAGAAGCACCAGAGACGACGACACGAGGTAAGAGGAAGAAGATGGCCAAATCACGGACAGCTTGCTTCCCTTGCAAGGCTCGAAAGACCAAGGTAAGTATTCTGATGATATCAATGGCGGCGTCAACTAATAAATGGAAAAGTGTCCCAGGGAGAGGCCTACTTGCACTGAGTGTGAAAGCCATGGCACCACTTGTGAATATGCACCTCAGAAACCAAGAAACGGGAAGAAGAAGCCTGAAAAGTCGGAGGCCATGGTTGTCGAAGATGATGAGGAGGAAGAAGAGGAAGAGGAACAACAACAGGAAGATGTCGAAGAAGACGCCCCTGAAGAGGAGGACAACACCCAACAAGATGCCTCACAAGACTACTCATACCCTCAGATGAACATTGGGAACATGGTCACAGCCACGGATACAACATCTCAGGATCTTCAAACTTCCCAGAATGGCTACTACCAACCCCCCTCGGGCTTGTCATTACCTCAGCCAGACCCCTATTCGAACACACAACAGCCTATGACTGCTGATCCAGAGCTTGTCATGCCACCCAGGCAGAATTATAACACCGGGATGCCTGAGGTAACACAGCCACCACCTCCAGCTCCAGCCCCGGCTGGCACAATCGCTCCCATCGAGTCACGACGATGGACAGCCATCGGGCCTGGCAACAAGACGCGGCGAAGTCTTCCGTCTGAACCAGTTCACCCGAACGGACAGAACGTGCCAGCCACGACTGTTTCTTCCGTCTCACCACAGATGGCCTACTCTCGGTCTGCCAACCAGAGATCGCGGCAGGTGAACCAGAATGCCTCAAGGGACCACTCCCAAATGGCTGAGGGGATGCAACAAGCTCGTCAGTCACCAGTGGCTGCCGCCGCCATGATGGCTCAGGCACGCGAGTCTCCGTATCAACAGGCTGCTGTTCCTCATGCCACATCCGGACAGAGCCAACGAAACCAGTCGCGGACTCCAGTTGCTGATCAGACACGAGGCTATCAACCACCTGCTGACATGGGCCATCATCACAACACCAGGTCATCTACCCACCGTGACACATCCCAGATGACGAGTGCTTCTGGCTATGGCGAGTATGGGCGGTATGGCAGCACCAACACTGCAGCAAGTCATCAATCGTCACATCGGGGATATGATCAGACAAACTCGACGGTGCAGCAGAACGCTGACACTTCGAGTCAAACTGCTGCCATGGCCATATCGATGGCGTCAGGGACACCCTCCACGATGAGCACCTACCCGGCCACTACCTCATCTGCAAACCAGTGGTCCAGTTCTTCAGGACGCAACGATCGTTCTTACGGCAGCAACTCTTCGTATCATGGCCAATCCGCATATTCACAGTCGGCATCCTCCAAGTCTGTCTCGGCGTCTAGGCAGAACTTTAACATGCAAGGAAGCACACAACAAGACACTCGCACAAACAGCAGCAACTCTTATGGCCAGCAACAGCAGCAGCAGCAGCAGCAGCAGCAGCAGCAGCAGCAGCAGCAGCAGAATTATTCATCCTACTCTGGGCCTACTCAGCAGAGCCAGACAAGTAACCAGCCACCAAGCTGGTACTTTCAAAACTCGCACAACAACTCCCTCAACCAAGGAAGCCAGTCGTCGGGCTACAACTATGAATCGTGGTAGGGCGTGTAAATGCATTTCTGGGATCATGGTTTATCGTTTAGCAACGGTTTGATGATTAAGGGGAAATTGACTCGGGGCTCATGGATTAAAGGCAGCACGGATACGGCCAATGTTTGACTTTGTAATTATTCATTTAGAGATACCCATCGGAATGTCAAGGGTCAGATGCTGCATTATTACTGAGACATGTTTTTTTTTTATGTTTTTTTTTATCATGATCATTATCCCTTGCATTGTCTATCCGATCAACTCTATCCCACCCTATTCTCTCTGTTATCCACGGTATTTCCATCACTATTCAATACATTCTCTTCCCTTGGTGTTTGTTTGGTGGTAGGTGTCGACACCCCCTATTCCACATGCTCATAGATGGCAAACTTGCTCAGAGCTCGCAGCCTGGCGCCGTAAAAGTAGAGCAGCCAAATACCAATGATGCCAATGACGCTGAGTCCGCCAAGCAGACTGGTACCCTTGGCAACACCCAGGTTATCAAAGAGCGGCTGGGCAAAGAGCACGCTGCCGCAGGCCAGGGCGCTACGGAAGAAGTCGTTGGCGGCAAATAGGCTGGCTGCGTACATGGGATAGCTCAGGGGGATGTAGACAAAGATACACTGCATGACGATGAAGACTGTAACACCATAGATGGTAATGCCAATGGTCGGGGCGATCCAGTGGATCGACTTGCGGACTGTCCAGGCGAAGAGGAAGAGGCCTATGGTTGGGCCGATGGACGCAGAGGAAGACGAGCCCGATCTCGCCAGGGTTCATGCCGTAGTAGACGGGGTAGACACGGGGGAAGACCTCAAAGACTGGTATAGTTAGCACTGAGTGTTTCATAGAGGGATAAGAGTGGCACTTGCATGAGTAGTAGATGCCGTAGATGATGGCGGTATACACCTGGACGAAAAGCACAGCAGGATCCTTGATAGTAATCTCCATGGGCTTAATCAAGGCATCCAAAGCCACGCTGGACACCTTCATGTTGCGCTGATCAATCTCGCTCTGCGACATGAAGCGCTCATTACCCGTAAGCTTGCGAAGGCGCTTCGCCCGGCGGAGGAGAATGTTGGCACCGCTCCACAGTAGGCGGCAGAGACCCAGGCCATCATGGCGTATGGAAGAGCCGTTAGACTGTAAATGTCGCCTAGGGATACACCGCCAGAGGCGAGACACGGCGAACCAAAGAAACCCTGGAGGAATCGCAGAACCATGAGGCCGGGGTAATTACCCACGAGAGCGGTGGGGATGGAGATGATGATGAAGAGGAACATGGTGACAATGTAAACGGGGTTATGGCCAATACGTGGAATCTCACTCAGGGGCGAGAACAGTAGAGGACCGACGCCATATCCCAACACGTAGAGCGACAGACCAAGCGTAGCCTTGAGCTGGCTCACGCCAAAGGCCTTCATGACACCCTCGGTCGACGATGTGTAGATGGTCGAGGAAGTGTACACGACGAACGTGTACAGACAGATGATGACGGAGATGCCCAGCCTCTTGTTGTTGGACCAGTTGTGCGGGTTCTCGGCATCATCGCTGTAGTACCAGTCGACGAGGATGGCACCATTCTTTGTCTTCTTGGGGATAGACTGAACCTTTTCGATCTCGTGCTCCTCGGCAGTGCGCTGCAGCCTCAGGGGAGGCCTGTCAGCCTTTTCAGGGTCCTCGTCGTGGAAGTTTAAGTATTACTAGTAAACTTAGTATAATTAACTTATTCTATCCGTCTCATGCTTTATTTAGCTTTAACCCTATTAAGAGCTTTAGTTTCGGCAGATGTTAAAAGATACACAAGGTAATAAACTATAAAAGAGGTCCAACCTCACGCCTTTCTTTGCCAGATCTTTATACCTTCACCACTGCAGATTAACATTCGCAATTCTATTCATCACTTCTTTTTCTTCTCACTCCTAAAACTTACACTCATTCCATTTTACCACCATGAAGTTTACTTCTATTATCATTTTGGCCTCGGCCGCCCTGGTTTATGCCTCCCCGGTTCCTAAATCTCCCTATATTGATTACAGTTCCCTTTGCCACCCAGCTACTGGGGCGGGATGTCCCCGTCCTGCCCCTGCCCCCCCTGTCAATGCTCCTCGCCGTGGCTGCCGTAAAGAAGATCTTTGCCGGGGTGGTGATTAAAGGAGTAAGTCTAAACATACGCAATATTTAATATTGATCTAATATATTAGTAGTATCCCCTTGGGGAGAAGCGCTTTAACGCCGAGTTGAAAACTATTTTTCTTTTCCAAAACAAAAACCAAGAAGAGAGAGGGGGGGAAATCTATGCAGTTGCTATAGACTTTGATCGGGTAAGATCTCTTAAGGTCTTATTTTCTATTCGTATCTATTATTTAGTAATAGATAAAACTATTATTAAATATACTTTATTACCTTATATTATTTTATATAAATAACATTTGGTTTTCCTTCGTTTCGTCGTCTGCTGCTGCGACGGTGGACGATGCTGAAGAGGCGGCGACTGTCAGGTTCTCGTCCTCGACGATGGCGTCGGGGTTGTTCATGAGCGTGATCCAGGGGTCGGGAAGCTTAAAGTCGTCCTTCTCCTCTGGGTACTTCAAGTACTTGTTGCGAGTAACAAAGCGGATGACTTGCCCCAGGGGATCATCTCGGATTATGTCTGCCGTTGCGTCGAGTTGGGTGTGGTTTCTTGAAAAGCACTCGTGTCTCTGCCGTGATATCAGAGCTGCGATGAGCTTCAAGCTTGTCGAGTACAACTCCATCAACTACTGCGGCATCATGACATCTTATACACGTCCGCCCTGACAACCACGCCGGTCTTCGCACACAATACTTCCCCGATACATCATCCTGCTGGGTAATCAACCTCGACGTCACGGAGATAGAAGCTCGGACGAAGTGAGAGAGACACCACCACCTTCCACTCAACGCCTGCATTATTCCACTCGGACAAACTCGTCTGCGCCCATTACCAATCTCTAGCTGGGCAGCCTCGGTGCTCGGTGTTGAAAGAATGAGCTTCAGACAGGACACTGATTAAGAGCCGCATGGTGTGGCGGCATCCAAGTGGATTGGATGCACGCCACAGAGCCCAATATTGCAAATCTGCCTCTCGTCTCAGTCGCAGAGGATGGGACGGTCTAGCCATAGGGCTGACGCTGACGAGAGAAACGGTGGTGCTGGGGACGTTAGGTTTAGAGTTATCGTCGCGTGCTATCTCTCTAGAGCCATGGGACCGAGATTTTAACAATGATGATTACATTTGCAGTGTGTAGACCCCTTGCTGCTGAACGGTCTAGGAGTACATTCCAGGGTGTACCGTGGAGATCGACGACTTGCATGAGGATCTGTGAGCACTAACACATCTCGACTCACGGCTTGGCAAAGAGATGTTGGATCTTGCCTTGGTATTGGGATGACGATAAGAAACTTCATCCAGAAGAAACAAGGTGCTTCTCACGCTCTGGGAAGATCCATGGTTCTCACATCAGATTCTTCCCTCGACTGCCAACTCATTCACTCTGACAAGACTGGTCTGCTCGTAATAGTCGACTTCAATGCTTTCATCCACAGATACGTCATGGCAGTCTAGCTACCACATGTCGTTGAGCCACACACGTTTCGTTTCTTAAATCGCCCCGTGCTCCCGGATCCAGACTTGCCCAATCGGGTAATCACCCTCGGCCAAAGTTTCTCGCCGTGCCCCGGGCGAGCCGCAATACCAACCCCGGACATTCACAGGTCCACGATGTTTATTTCACGGCTCCTGATATCCAGAGCTACCCGTTCAAGCCAATACCGTTGAATCTCTTGCTGGACCCTTTGTGACTCACTCCGCCGGGTTTTGATCCGTCAGCCAGGACCAGGACTCATCTCCAAAGACAGGAGCCCCGGTCGTGCGTATCCCGGCATGATGGCGTAGCAAAACGTGCGTCCTTTCATGAGATGACATGACCACGGCTTGATTGGCACCGACTGCCCGGCCGCTGACGGGATCGACGCCCACCGCACATGCGGACCAGAACTCTGCTCGACCTCCACCCCCCCCCCCCCCCCGGAAGGCCCGGTGCGGAGCTGAGCTGGCTTACTCGATAACCATAACATATAGGGCCCATCCTGTCGGGACCTCACAGCCAAGGCTCACATCCTGCTGCTCGTCACGTCATTGACTCTTGTAGTGAGGAATTGTCTCTGCCACATGATGATCTAGACAGCATCTTATCCTGTGTCTCCGTAGCCGATAGGTCCCGAAGTTGTCGGCTGCCGAGCTGACTGAATATGCAAGCCGTGTATTGGTCAACCTCACATCTGCGAGTCCTCGTAGTTTAGTGCTCCTCACCCCAGGCATCAAACGTGTCGTTCAACCCCCTTACCACTCCCCTGGTGGTGCTGTGAAACCAACAGCCGCACCATCTTGGCTGGTCCATCATCACCTTCATCCAGCACGTCCACGATCGGCCATACACGGTTGTCCTTCACTTCCAGACCAGCTTTGACAAGGGGCCGGACCCATACCGCCTCCCGCCAAAACTTGGTGTCCTCCTCCCCCTTTGTCGACCTATCCGCCGTGATGACACGGTTTGCCAGCTTAAACGCAACGTCGAGGTCGTCGTATTGGAGGCATGCCGAGATCATCACGTCATACGCCTTGATGGTGGCTTTTGACATCCCCTCGTTCCTGAACATGGAGCTGTAGTCTTTTGCCAGAGCGTACCTTGTCTTGGCTTGCGTGCTGTTCATCACCATGTCCCTCAAGAGGAAATGCTCGGGGTTCTTGCCGCTGAGGAAGGCAGTATCACGGTATAGAGGCATGGCAGCCTCTGTACCACGTTCTTGGGCCATGGCTTCGATCGTGACAAAGATGGCCTGCGCCGAAGCATTTCCCCTGTTTTCCTCGAGAGCGCCAACTGCCGTCTCGATGCGTTCTGGGTTTTCTCTCAGTGCTTGGTAGATAGCCCTGGTGCTTCCTCGGTCCGGATGAAGACCTGTTTTCTCCATGATGCTCAGATGCTGGAATGCGCCCCCCAGGTTCCCCGCCTTGACAGAGGCTTCGACGAGGGCTTCGTAATGCTCCTGGGAGATTTTGATATCCAGATTACGTAGGATGTTGACAACTTCATGGGCTAGAATCATGTCGCCGTGCCTCGCTGCCGTGCCCAGAACGTTGTTGAGAGTAACAATGGAGGGGTTATGCATGTGAGTCCTCACAGCGCGTGTCCATGCCCAAACCGTTCCCTCGTAGTGATATGCCTGGCTGAAGACATCCAGGCTATGGTAGAGCAGGCTCCTAAAGGCATCATCTGTACCCTTGGCGGCTCTTCTCTTCTTGAGCAGATCCAGCAATCCGTCCAAGAGACCTGCTCGGGAAAACTCGACAATAAAGACGTCGTAGACCCACAGCTCAACCAGTCCTTCAGCCTCAAAGAACTCCTCAAACTTTGACAGGGCGAGCTCATGCTGGCCATCCCGGAGCATTCCCACAGTAATGTTTTGCCTGGCGCTTCTGGTGAACTCGAACCAGTAACTCTGCATTATCTCGATTACTCGCTGGCGCACGACGTAGTCGGGGTGGACGGTCAGAGCTTGCAGGGCGCTGTAGCATAGAGTTGGTGTAGGAGGTATGTTCTGGAGAGCCATGTCATCCAGAAGCTTATCGATCCCCATGGCTGAGCCCTTGGGGTCTACCATGGCGTCCATCATACACTCGTAGACAAACGCATCGAGGGGATAGTCGTGCTTGCTGACAAGGAACTTGACCAGATGGACCAGTCTCCTATGCCGGCTTGGCACCTGTCCAACTTTTCCACGGCCGTTTGGCGTCCGTAGCACTCTGAGAGCCTCCACAATTGCTCCGGTGGTTACATTGTAAAGATTCGGCGCTGCTTGCCTGAGCAGAGGATTCCTCGAGCCTCTGGCGGCCCTACGCCGCTCTTCCTGCTCTTCCGGCGTGAGCAGGGACCATGGCTTCTTCTTCTCCTTAGGAATGGCCCCTGGTTCAAACATTTGAAAGAATTGATCGAGGCTCCCCACATGTTGAGAAGGGCGTTCGTCCTCGGAGGCCTTGGTAGTATTTCGGCGACACTGGGTCACGTTCGATCGCTGCGTCGGTGGGAGAAATTGGGAATTGAGGCCCCGAGGCAACAAGTATACTTCCAATGCCGGGCGCAAGCAGCGCCAGAGCCCATCTGGCACCAATTGCGGGCGGCTCATGATTTCTGAGGAATTATCATGGGCTTGAATTTGGTAGGCGCTTCTTTGCCTAGGTTTGAATTCCTTACGGAACACTTCCGCTGTTTGGGGAATATCTCTAAAAACATGGTTATGCAAATGTGGGGGCAAATAGCCGCACAGAGCCGCCTTTCGCTCTGCGCTCACCTTGGCTTCACCGAGGGGCCGCTCCACTGAGTTGTTCCATTCTCAACATTCTCTTTGCAGCGCGCGCATCAGACATCACATAGCCGCTGGCGCAGACCACGACACCATGGTACGTTTGCATAACCCTCCGACAACCGATTTCTTAGCCACCAGCGTCTCTCCCATATCTTGACTTACCGGCGCATCGCACAACGCAGCAAGAGCTAACCGCTTCTCCAAACATAGCTACCCCTCGGTCTACTAAACGCGGCCCAAGGCCACCCCATGCTCGTCGAACTTAAGAACGGCGAGACTCTCAACGGACACTTGGTTTCCTGCGACACATGGATGAACCTTACACTCAGGGAGGTGGTCCAGACCAGCCCCGTGCGTACACCAAAGGACGATAGCTACAAAGGGAGATGCTAACGGGATGCAGGAGGGCGACAAGTTTGTGCGGTTACCGGAGGTTTACGTCAAGGGAAACAACGTATGTTGCAGTCTTGAGGCTTGCGCACGATATGTCGAGGAGCAACGCTGACGGCAAATAGATCAAATACCTTAGAGTACCGGACGAGATCATCGACCAGGTCAGCGAGTCCCAAAGAGGCCAGCAAGGAAACTTCCGCGGCGGACGAGGAGGTCAGTCAAGAGGCGATCACGGTGGACGGGGCGGTGACCGTGGACGAGGTCGTGGTGGTGGCAGAGGCCGTGGACGAGGACGAGGTCAATAAGATTACTGCTATGCCTCTGAAGATACCCTCCACGCACGGTCACAACTATGCATTGCCCCCGCCACAGAGGAATACTCGATATCTAATCAAGGGAACCTGTCCCTCTGATATCGTGCCAACGCCTAGGCTCTCACTCATGGGACCTTGCCCTATAAGAGAGTGGGCGACAATCCCACTCAACGAGACAAATTAATGGGACAGGCGAGCATGGATAATACAACGTTGTGGGCATACACTCATTATACGAGGTATGCCAGTCAGTATCACTAGATTTACAGACAGCGCAGTTGCGGTAATGAAGCCGAAATATCGTCTATTCTATGCATAAATCATTCTACCCGGTCTATTCCGTGTAGATTCCATCAGCACCACATGCCTAACAAGGCCTTACTGTGGCCGCCCATATACCTCATTAGAACGCGCAAGACAACATATGGAAACAGATGTTCATCAAAACTCCCGTTGTAAAGCCCACGTGGCTAAAGATGTACAAAATCCTCCCTAATCTATTTAAAAGTTGGCAACAGCCACGGCAATGGCCTGGCTATCCGAGTGCGAGATGGACAGAGTAATGTCCTTAACACCGGCCTTCTTAGCAGCGGCGGCAGCGTCACCGTGAAGCTGAAAACTGGTTAGCATTGTTCAACCTTTTAGGGATAAGCAAACTTACAGAGACAGTAGGGGCGCCGTTCTCTCCCTTGACAATCTCAATGTCCTTCATGGCAGCGCCGGCACCCTGGCTGGCAACACCCAAGGACTTGAAAACAGCCTCCTTGGCACTCCAGCGACCAGCGAAAGAGCTCTGGGGGCTAGGGGCCTGGCGACAGTAGGCAATCTCATCGGCGGTAAAGTTGCGCTCGACAAAGGTGTCGTTGTCAATGTTGACGGCCGAGATATCCTCGACATCAACGCCGACCTGGCTGTTCTTGTTGGCCACCTTGAGGGCAAGGGCCTCCATGACCTGCTCCGTCTCCTTAGCCTTGGTAGACGACACAACCTTCTCCGACTTCTTCATGAAATCGGCAGAGAACTTGAGCTCGGAGGTCTTCTTGTCCTCGCTGACACGGGCGTCAGGGTTCAGCAGCACCTTGCTGAGCTGCTCATCGCTGTAAGGAGCGTTGTTCTTGGCGACGAACAGAGTGTTGTTGATGAAACCGTCGTGGAAGTAGCGGTAGGCCTTCTTCTGACGAGCCTCGACCTTACCGCAGTATTCCAGGTACGTCTGCTCATCAAGGGTGGCGAACAGGTACTTGGGGTGGATACCAATGGCCTGGGCACCCTTCTGACCGAAACCGAAAGAGGTGACGGAGAAGGCCTTGATGCCGTCCGTCTGGATGCTTCGGCTGGGGTAGACGATGAGATCGTACTGCTCCATGACAGGGTCGACGTTGTCGGCGTTGCGGTTGCCAGGGACCAGACCAGTGTTGAGGACCTGGAGACATCCGTTCATCATCCAAGCACCAGCAGCACCCTTGGGGTGACCAGTGAGATACTTCTGGAAGATACCCAGGACAGCGTTGCCCTTCTTGCGGCCAAGGTGGCGGAGCTGCTGGCAGATGACGTTAGACTCGTTCTTATCGTTGGCCTTGGTGGAAGTTCCGTGGAACGAGGCGACATCAAGGTCGTCGATGGTAAGACCCCAGGTGGCGAGGGCACCACGGAGGGGAGCAATGCTGGGGTCACTCTTCCAGAAGTTGTTGCCCATGCTGCGGAGAAGCTCCTTCTCCTGTCGAGCAGCCTCCTTCGCAATGTGAGCGAAGCGGTCCTGGGCGTATTCCTTCTCGTCAAAGTCGCCGCCCTGAGCCTTCATAGCGTCAATCTCATCATGGACATACTCCAGCTCAGACTCTTGCCACTGCTTAATCTGCTTCTTGCGGCGCTCAATCTGGCGGCGACGGTAGTTGATGTCGAGGAGGGGCGAGGGGAACTTGCCAGGGTGCTCACGAGCGGTGGTGAGAACACCCTGTCCGGGAGCAGGGACGGAGCGGCCGATCTTGTCAGAAGCGGTGATGGTGAGAGCGAGGACACCGTGAATGGGGACACCCATATCAAGAGCTAGCTTGGCAGTCATGATGATCTGGATACCGCAACCTTGGGACTCCATGAATCCGTTTCGGGTGGTGGTGGTGGGACGAGACATCTCCTTGGGAGTGCGACCATGGGCCAACTCATCAACCGTGTTGCTGGTGGCCTTCATGTTGGCGAACTCGTAAGAGCCTTCCTCACCGAGGTCATCGAAACCACCGACCAAGCAGATGCGGGCCTTGCCCTCCATGATGGTCTCATAACCGACGTCAACAGACTCGACAGCAGTGGCGCAAGCACCGACAGGAGTCTTGATAGGGCCAGAGGAAGACAGCAACAACATGTTAACCCAGGCAGACATGGTGTTGATGAAAGACTCCTGGAGAATGTCGTTCTGGACAGGCTGGTCGAGGAAGCGGGTGCGGTGCATGTCACGGAGGGCAGCAGCACCACCCATACCGGAACCAACACAGTTACCAACTTCGGAGACGTGGACATACTTGTAGAACTCGTAAGGGTCGGTGATACCGCAAGAGAGCAGAGCTTCGGCGGTAGAAACGAGCAGGAAGAGAGTGACAGGGTCGACCTGGGAGATGATGTCCTCGGGCACACCATATCGCTTGGGGTCCCAACCGGTGGGGATCTGACCAGCGACAAGGCGGTCAAATCGGAGGGCCTTGGGGATCCAGAGAGAAGCACCCTTCCTCAAGCGAACAATGTACTCGCCACTGTCAGGAATCTCAAAGATCTCAACCTTGTCGCCGTGCTCGCGCTTGAACTCATCGGCGGTCTCCTTGGAGGCCTCAAAGGGCTCAAGATCCTCCTCAATGACGACCTCGTGGAGGAACTGCTTCTGGTTGGGGTCGTAGCCCTGGAACAGCTCAGGCTCAATCAGGCGGATACCAGAGTGCTCGAGAATGAACTTCTCGTACTTCTGCTTCACGTCCTTGTCGTCAACGGGCTCGCCAGTCTTGGCATCAACCCAACCAGCGTAGGGCTGACCCTTGACCATACCATTGTGGTTCTTGATAAGACCCATGATCCAGGCCATCTCCACACAACCCTCAAGAGAGAACTCGCCGAAAGCCTCCATCTCCCATCGGGTACGGGAGTTACCCCATGGGCCGACTTCAGCGAAGCCGGTAACAACGACAACCTTCTCAAGGTCGACCATGCCCTTGAGGGACTCGTTGAGAGGCTCAATGTCCTTCTTCCAGTCAGGTCGGTTGGGGAAGTCGAACTTGATGTTGGCACGAGGCTCAACGGTCTTCTTCTTGTAGAGAACCTCAGAAGCAGCACCGTTGACAATGGTGTTCTCAATGGCGCTCTCCTTGCTGACAGCACGTCGGACTTCGCTGGTCTCCATGATGTCCTTGCGAAGCTTAGTCATAGTCTCATTTAGGTGGGGGACGAACTGAAGACCACCGTTGAGATCAGCAAAGACAGGCTCAGACTGGCAAAGGTCAACCAGAGAAGGAGACATGAGACCGAGAAGGTTGAAAGCCATCTCCTGCTGAGAGAAAGTGCGGACGCCAAAGGCCTCGACACCCTCGGCGACAATGTTGTTGCCGGACATGAGACCAGTGCCTCGGGTCCAGCCGATGACAGCGCCGCAGATGGTGAGGTAGTTGGCCCAGCTCTCAGAGTGCCACCTGTTGAAGAGGGTCTCGAGACCGAGCTTGGACTCGGAGTAGAGACCATCATTGCCAAAGGTGCCGTGGTTAGGAGACAGGGGCAGGACGACCTGGGCAGGTCGGGTCTCGAAACCACGCTCAGTCTTCTGGGCCTTGACACATCCGAGGAGGCGGACAAGGTTGGTAAGCATGATACGGTGAGCGAGCTCAGACTTGGAGTCGATGCTGTCGATCTCGCGGCCGTTCTCCGAAATGGCGGCGAAGGGCACGATGAAGTCAAGGTCCCAGCCAAGACCATTCTTGGTATCATAGATGTACTCGACGAGGGCCTCAACGTCCTGCTTGCTGCCCTGGTTGAAGGGGACAACAACGATCTGGGAGCCACGAGAGCCATAGCGAGTGTACATAGCCTGGTAGTACTCGGTAACCTCGCGAGAGAAACGGCTGGTGGTGACAATGACCTTGGCGCCACCGCTGACAAGACCCTGGAGAACCTCGGCACCGATGGAACCGGCACCAGCACCCGTCATGAGAACGTGCTTGTTCTGGAAGGTGACTCCAGACTTGGCAGCGTCCTCAAGGCAGTTCAGGTAGACACCAGTGAGCTTCTTGCTGTAGTCCCAGCCGTGAAGAGTCTTCTTCTTGAGATGGAGGAAGGGGATGGTCTCAACCTTGCCCTTGGGCGGGCTGGTAGCCTTCAGACCCTTCCTGCCCTTGCCGTTGTCCTTGGGCAGGATCTGGCTCTCATTCATGGCGAGAGAGCGGAGGACCTCACCATACAAGCTCTTGATCTCGAGCTGGGAGGTCTTGGACATCTTGTGCTGCTGCTTGATGAGCTTGTAGATGCGCTGGAGGTCGCTCTGAACCTTGGTACGGTTGCCGTACTCAGAGATCTTGCCACCCTCAGACATCTGTTGAACATAGTGTTCCAGCTTACGGCAGCTGGCCCGAGGGACTTCCTCGTAGTTGAGGTTGCCTCGGGCGTCGACCGTAGTCCTAGGGCCGGTAGGTACGGCGACATCCTTGTACACAGGGGCAACGTCGAGAACCTCCTTGCAGTTCTCAATAAGCTGCTCACCAAGCGCCTTAGCGAGCTTGTAGGTCTCGCCTCGCTCCGTGGGGCAGTTGTCAATGTGGTACTGCATGAAGTCAAGGAGCTTGGGGTTGGACCGGTTCATGAGGCGGATGCACTGGCTGACAATCTCACGATCGACAACCTGGAGGCGGCCAAAGATGATGTCAAAGTACATACTGAGGGCATCCTGGCGAGCCCAGTTCCAGGAGGAGTCGTAGGTACGGGCCTTGAGGGGGCTGAAGACGGGCTCAATACCGGCAGCATAGAAATCGCCATGCTCTGCAGTCCAGAGGTCCAATTGGGCCTGCAGGACCTTCTCGGACTTTTGAGAGTTGATGTGGGCCTTCTCACCCTCGCGAAGGTCGATCTTGAGGTATCGAGCAAGGAGCTCAAGCTGCTGCTTGAAGAGAGCACGCTGGTCCTTGGTGAGGGCATCAATGGCGGCAGGGTCCATCATCATACCTCCAGTAGAGCCGCTGGCGGGGCCGGCAGCAGCAGCCGTCGACAAGCTGATACCAGCGTTGTCGGCGTACTTGTTGGTGACAGTGTCGAAGAAAGCCTTGGCATCAGCCTCAGAGCCAAGACGGGCAGCAGGCTCCATGGTGAGGGCCAGGAGCAGGGCACCGTCTTGTCGGCCGGGACCAAGACCCCATCGAGTCTCGAGGTATTTTCGGGCGGCCGTGATGTTGAAACCACCAGGCATCTTGGAGGAGATCAATCGAGCGATCAGAGATTGTGATTGCTTGCCGAGGTTGCCATCGAAGGTGGCCTGCATGGAGGCACCAAGCTCATCGAGAGGGGTGTCCTCGGGCTTCTCAGGGGTGGAACCGAATTCCTTTCCGAGATCACCAAGAATCTCATTCTGGAGTGTCGACTTGCCTGCGGGCGGGGAAATTAGATGGCGTTCTTACAACCACAGTTAGAAAGACAAAACTCACCGCCGACAAGGTCCTTGATGGCCTTGCTAAGAGGAATCTCAAGGAGGGGCTTCTTGAGCTTTTGCGCAATCAGAGCACGGACAATCTCAACAGCCTGAACAGGCTCATCTGCCACAGCAGCGGCAGGGCCTGCACTGGGAGGAGGGGGAGCAGCCGCGGCCGAAGGAGCAGCAGCAGCAACAGCAGTGGGGGCAGCGGGAGAATCGCTGGAAGAGGCGGCAACGGGCTCGGGTTCCTCCTCAATAGGATCAACGTCATAGTAGATCTCCTTTGCGTCCTTGTTGTAGCAAAGGATATTTCGCTGAACAGACTTAGCGGCATCGTAGGCCTCGTACTTGGACTTCAAGGTTCGCTTGGCCATCACTCCCAAGGTGTCGGCAGGACCAATCTCCACGACTCGCTCAGCGGTCCTCTCACCGAGGAACACATCCTGAGTCTCAATCCATCTGACGGGCGAGGCAAACTGATAGGCGAGGAGCTCAACGAGCAGGGTGTGGGCGAGCTCCTGCTCAACTTCGGGACGCATGTTGGCGGAATTAGGTCGGGGGATGAATCTGAAAGGGGTATCTCGAAAAGGCCGAATTGGCTATCGCAACCAGGAATTGGTGCGAGGTAATGGTCGAATTGGTGGTGATTATACCAGGGGCCCGCTCAACCCCAACGTAGAGAGAAATGGAGCCGTCGCAGGAAGCTCCCAAGCTGGCGAGGTGGGAGGATATGCAGCTGGCGGGAGGGGAGAAAGAAGAGGAGGAGGATGAGGATGGAGGCAGAAGTATGAGGCCGAGGAGTGTATGAATATGAAGGCCAAGTTTGTAGATGCGTTCTGCCTGCCAGCGAGAAGCAATGAGAGGAATTGGAGAAGAGACGGAGCCAGAGGATGATTGCCAACGAGCGGATGGCCGGTACGAATAGGTAATCACGATTGTAGCCGACGGCGAGGGAGGAGCCGATTGTTGAACAACCGGCCCACCAAAAAGTCGTCGAGAGAAAAAAAAAATTGGGGGAAGCTCTAGCCCGCCCACACCACACCCCTGTCATGTTGCCTCCTTCCACTTGGCTCAATTGACCCCTGGGTTAGGTAGGTACAGTACATCCGGGCCATGGGGCACCCGTCCATGTAGCCATGGTGCTGCCTGGTGTTCGGGCCTTGTCGTAGGCAGCTGCCGGTACCTACAGCACACCTGCCAGGGCGCCCTGGTGGCCCGCATCCCGCTGGAACGCGGTTGAGTATCCGGTACTTTCTCTTGAGCCTTGGGGCGAGTGGAACATCCCCGAGCCACACATGGCTGCGGGTCCTCACTGATGGGCGTGCAGCACCCTCCTCAACCATATTAGAGCGCTAGTTCTATTCAGGAAAGGACAGGCTGGGACGGCGAGCACCGGCCAGGGGCTGCCAGGGGAGTGCCTTCCCCAGAAACCGACCTTTTGGGGCACCATCAGACATGTTTTGCTGGGCTACGCTACACCACACCTCGGGCAAACACCACGGATTTACCTTTGGTGAGGCCTTGATAGCTCGGCCGAGCGGGCTCAAGATGGTGGCTAGCCACTGATACCTCTGCTCTTATCCCGCTTATCTATAGGTCTGGGGCAGAGATCTTGGCTCATCAACGATAAGAAAAGCCGCCTTTGATGGAGTTGTCGAGGTGAGGTGACGACAGTCCTCCCACCATCAGCTCAGGGATCTGACGGATGTGGCAGCTAATCCTTGCCCACCAGTTACGAAAGGCTAGAAAGGGTGCGGCCCTACTAAACAGTAGGGTAGGACACTGGAGGGAGGGCCCAAGAAACAGCTTTGTCGATGCAATTTCGCGTCTGGATCATGAGTTTCAGCAAGGTACCGATACATTTCAACGTCGACTTCTCGTTTCCCGTCGGTCTCCGGGCGGCCGAGTCTTGATTGAATGCACAACCGTTGAGATACCCTTTGATGCCTGAAGCCGTAGCTGAAACCTTGTTTCTTCTCAGCAGTCTCCGTATAAGTCATGATGAAGAGCAGACTGCGGTTCCCCGTCTGCACTCCCAAAAAGCCATCGCGGCTGGCCACAGTCGTTGGTGCATGCAAAGAGATCTACTTGGCGCCATGCCGCGTGTGGGCAAGACTGGACCTGCGCTCATGAGAGGTAGATGTTGAATCAGGGCGTTTTGAGAGGCTGTTGTTCCGCAAGTTTCTGCCGGCAACACGCCGAGACGAGCCGGTGCGGCGCTGTATAGGTACTTTACGCGTAGCGAGGAGCCCCACAACGCTCGGGAGCTTGAGATGGCCTGGACGGAGAATGTGGGGGGCCGGTCAATGTTGTAGGGGAAGTTGGGGATGGGAGTTGAGTGCTGGGCGGTGGACTCTGGCACAAAGTCAAGAGGTTGGAATTGGCTTTCCAGCATCAGAAAGAAAGGGTTCATTCATCATGGCCAACAGAGACAAGCAAGGGATGGCTATGACACAGTTTCATGTTTTCAATCAAGTTGACGGTTAAGGAACAAGGTTCTGAGTCAGTTGAAATTTAATGCTGAAAAGGTCTCCTGACAAGCCCCGAGAGGGTTGACTTAATTTGCAAGAGTGAGGTGGTTGCTGAAATTGGCAACGGGGATTGATGCTGGTCTGCGGGAGTCCCGCGAGGCTCCCGAACGGCGTACGGTAAACAGTAGGTAGCCAATGCTGATGGTGGGGTGGTTGAACTAGAGGGAGTAATAAAAAGAAGAGGTTGACGAAATAACGGCTGTATTTTCCAAGCAAAGTTTCATTGTAGTTGCACCGACATTTGTATCAAGTCCTGAAATACATGCCGTTTTTTATGCATAGCCTTTGCCGATCAACCGTTCCAATGGCAACCCGTAAGTGACGAGGAAAAATTCAGTCAACAACACACCATCCAGAGTTTGATGATGTGCATCGATATTGCCTCAAGTTGTCCTATCTCCTAACCGAAGACATGTACAAAGTGGAATGGGGTGAGGGTTGAGGATAACTGACCAAGGTATGACGAAATCCCTTGCTGGGAATCATCACTTTCGAATTGATGAGAGATATGAGTATAACTCAATATTGACGCGATGGCTTACGGATGGGTATGTCGGGGATAGATAGGAACTTGAAGGGGAACAATTGAGTTGAGGATGCAACCTGCTTCGCAAGCCCGGCCACACCGTGGCAAACAGAACCAACCTATGGCTGGAACCGTTCAAGAGTGCCGAGTATGTGCCCAGGCTATTGGCCTGCAAGGAGAATTTTGTTGTTCCGGGTGGACGAATCGACATCTCATCAAAAATTCTACCATCAGCCTTCCGTCCATCCGCCCGCTGCAGGCGTGGCTCAACAGCACCAAGCGCTGTTCGAGCCCTCCAGAACAGCTCTAGATGATTCTTAGAGGGGCTGTGAAGGGGAGCGAACACCCCCGAAGTCTCCCGGTAGGGCGACTGAACGGCGTTGTTGACGGCGTTGTGGAACTGAACAGCATCGCATCTGGCGGGCATCAAGTACCGGTACCTGGATAGCCCCAATGTCCTCAAGGACCCTTCTCTCTCGCCGTCTCCCAACCCAACCCTTGCCCAGCGATGGATGGTCCCTTGCCCCTCTGGGCAAGGAGTGTCATGCAGCAGGGGGTGTCTCACGTCGTGGGGCGCCGGCGGATCAAGCGAGCCGCCAATGCGGTGCATGCCAATGGCTCTCACAGTCTCACAACTGGCGGGCACATCCTCTTGTCGGTGGATGCCTTTCTTCTTCTCGACAATTGAGGTGTGCACTAAGATAGGCCGGGTTGTGGAGGGAGGCAGAGCTGCCCTCCATCCATTGTTGGTTAAAAAAAAAGTGCTTGCTGGGATACGTACCCCTCCATATCCCCAACAGAACTGAAATTTTGGCCTGCTACTCGGTTCGCTGAGGCGGCCCCTCCACAGACTCCGTCCAGCAGCTTCAACCACGCCCTTGTTAGCCGGCTCCCGGTGCCTCGTCCTCTAGAGCTGGATTTTTCTCATCTGAACTTATACCTTGGTCAGACCAATCTTGCCCTCGAGCCATCTTAGACCTCTTCCTCCTCGAGATTGTCCATCTTCATCCTCTCTATTCCCTTCTTCCTCCATCCTCTCCTCTCGTCCCCTTTGCGCCTGGCTGGTGTTGTCTTGCCTCGTGCCGCGCCGCGCTCCACCGACTGTTAAGCTATTCTCTACTAATTTCCTCCCCCCTCCCACCTTCCAGGGGACCAGCCAGCTTCTGCGCAAATCCAGGACCGCCGGATTCTTTTAACCAGCGTCCTTGGGGAAAGCATCGGATCTTCATCTGGTGCTACGAGTTGAATTGATAGGTTTGTGTGCCATTGGCCCTCGCAGAAGTTCTCGATCTGCCATACAGACAGGTTGGCTGACCGCTCGCTCTTGCCTCGCCGCCTGCAGATTTTCTTCGATACCCCTTCTCTCACCATGTACGGCACCGGAGCAGGCCCTCAGACGGGCATTTCCACTCCCAGATCCAGCTCTTCTCTCCGGCCGTTGACTCTCTCCCACGGCTCTCTCGAGACCTCTTTCCTCATCCCCACCAACCTTCACTTCCACGCCTCCCAGTTGAAAGACAAGTTCATCGCCAGTCTACCCGAAGCCACCGACGAGCTTGCCCAGGATGACGAGCCCTCATCCGTCCCCGACTTGGTCGCCAGATACCTCGGTCTCATCGCCCACGAGGTCGACGAGGGCGAGGATGATGAGCAGGGCTCTTACGAGGAGGTCCTGAAGCTTGTCCTCAACGAGTTTGAGCGCAACTTCCTCCGTGGCAATGAGGCTCACGCCGTCGCCGCCACTCTGCCCGGCATTGAGTCCAAGAAGCTCGACTTCATCCGCAGCTACTACACGGCTCGCTCCGTCTGCAACCGACCGATTAAGCCCCATGCCTCAGCTCTTTTCCGGGCTGCTGAGGATGGCGATGCCGAGATTTATACCATCTTTGGTGGCCAGGGCAACATCGAAGACTATTTCGAGGAGCTGCGGGAAATCTACAAGACCTACTCTAGCTTTGTGGGTGACTTGATCAGCTCCTCAGCCGAGCTCCTCCAAACCCTCTCCAAGAACCCCACCGCCGAGAAGTCGTTCCCCAAGGGTATTGATGTCATGAACTGGCTTCACCACGCCG
Organism: Fusarium piperis; assembly: GCA_027886205.1. Lineage (NCBI taxonomy): Eukaryota > Fungi > Ascomycota > Sordariomycetes > Hypocreales > Nectriaceae > Fusarium > Fusarium piperis. Next base: position 435,687 of record RZGM01000020.1, on the reverse strand, counting down.
ACTCTACCCCCGATGTCGACTACCTGATCTCGGCCCCCGTCAGCTTCCCTCTGATCGCTCTTGTCCAGCTCGCTCACTACGAGGTGACATGTAAAGTCCTTGGCGTGCACCCCGGTATGCTTCGTGACAGAATCACCGGTACTACTGGTCACTCCCAGGGTATCGTGATGGCTGCTGCTATCGCCGCCGCCGACTCTTGGGACTCTTGGCGCGAGATTGCCAGTTCCGTCCTGACCATGCTCTTCTGGATCGGAACTCGCAGCCAGCAGTCTTTCCCCATCACCTCCATGACCCCCAGCATGCTCCGGGAGTCATCAGAGCACGGCGAGGGCTCTCCCACCCCCATGCTTAGCATTCGCGATCTCTCACAGTCCGAGGTCCAGAAGCACATTGATGCTACCAACCAGTACCTTCCTGAGGACCGCCACATCAGCATCTCCCTCATCAACAGCCCTCGCAACCTGGTTGTGACTGGTCCCCCCACCTCGCTGTACGGTCTCAACGCTCAGCTGCGCAAGGTCAAGGCTCCTACTGGTCTTGACCAGAACCGAATTCCCTACACCGAGCGAAAGGTCCGCTTTGTCAACCGATTCCTGCCCATCACGGCTCCTTTCCACAGCAAGTACCTCGCTGAGGCCACTGCCATGATCGACGAGGATCTGAAGGAGATCACCATCGATTCCAGCGACCTCGGCATTGCCGTCTTCGACACCAACACTGGTAATGATCTCCGCAAGCAGGTCAAGGGCAACATCGTTCCCGCCCTTGTTCGTCTCATCACCCGTGATCCTGTCAACTGGGAGAAGGCTACTGTCTTCCCTGATGCCACTCACATCCTGGACTTTGGCCCTGGTGGTATCTCTGGCCTCGGTGTCTTGACCAGCCGCAACAAGGAGGGTACCGGCGTCCGTGTCATCGTCGCCGGTACTGTTGACGGTGGACTCAGTGAGATTGGTTACAAGCCCGAGATCTTCGACCGGGATGAGGAGAACGCCGTCAAGTATGCCATTGACTGGGTTAAGGAGTTCGGCCCCAAGCTCGTGACGAACAAGAGCGGCCGCACATACCTCGACACCAAGATGAGTCGACTTCTCGGTCTCCCTCCGATCGTCGTTGCAGGCATGACTCCTGCCACCGTGCCGTGGGATTTCGTTGCTGCCACCATGAACGCTGGGTACCACATCGAGCTTGCTGGTGGTGGTTACTTCATCGGCCCCATGATGACTGATGCCATCAAGAAGATCGAGAAGGCCATCCCCGCTGGTCGTGGTATCTCTGTCAACTTGATCTACGTCAACCCCCGTGCCATGGCCTGGCAGATTCCCCTGATCGGCAAGCTTCGCTCTGAGGGTGTTCCTATTGAGGGTCTCACTATTGGTGCTGGCGTTCCTTCCATTGAGGTTGCTCAGGAGTACATTGAGACTCTCGGCCTCAAGCACATCAGCTTCAAGCCCGGTTCCATCGATGCCATTCAGGCTGTCATCAACATCGCCAAGGCCAACCCCCACTTCCCTGTTATCCTTCAGTGGACCGGTGGCCGTGGTGGTGGTCATCACTCCTTCGAGGACTTCCACCAGCCTATCCTCCAGATGTACGGCCGTATCCGTCGACAGGAGAACATCATCCTTGTTGCCGGTAGTGGTTTCGGTGGTGCTGATGATACCTATCCCTACCTCACTGGTCAGTGGGCCAAGAAGTATGGCTACCCTCCCATGCCTTTCGACGGTTGCCTGTTCGGTAGCCGCATGATGGTTGCCAAGGAGGCCCACACTAGCAAGGCTGCTAAGGAGGCCATTGTCGCTGCTCCTGGTCTTGAGGATGGTGAGTGGGAGCAGACCTACAAGGGACCTGCCGGTGGTGTCATCACCGTTCGCTCTGAGATGGGCGAGCCCATCCACAAGCTTGCCACTCGTGGTGTTCGCTTCTGGGCCGAGATGGACCAGAAGATCTTCAGCCTCCCCAAGGAGAAGCGTGTTCCTGAGCTCAAGAAGAACAAGGACTACATTATCAAGAAGCTCAACGATGACTGCCAGAAGGTCTGGTTCGGCCAAAACAAGGAGGGCAAGGCCGTTGACCTAGATGACATGACCTATGCTGATGTTTTGCGACGTCTCATCGAGCTCCTCTATGTCAAGCACCAGTCTCGCTGGATTGACCGCTCGTACACCGTTCTTACCGGTGACTTCATTCACCGTTTGGAGGAGCGTTTCACTTCGTCTCCTGGAACGGCTTCTCTTCTCCAGAGCTACTCTGAGCTCAACGACCCCTTCGGTGTGATTGAGCGTGTCTTCGCCGCCTACCCCGAGGCCGAGAACCAGATCATCAACGCCCAGGATGTCCAGCACTTCCTTATCATGTGCATGCGCCCGACCCAGAAGCCTGTCACCTTCATCCCTACTTTTGATGATAACTTCGAGTTCTACTTCAAGAAGGACTCCCTGTGGCAGTCTGAGGATCTGGATGCAGTTGTCGGCCAGGACGTTGGCCGAACCTGCATTCTGCAGGGTCCCACTGCTGCCAAGTTCTCGACTATCATTGACCAGCCTATCAAGGAGATCCTTGACAACATCCATGAGTCTCACATCGAGTTCCTGACCAGGGATCAGTACGACAACAACAAGGCTTCCATCCCTTACACCGAGTACTTCGGCGGTAAGCTGGTCGACCCTGAGATCCCTCTGGACGTTGAGGGTTTGACTGTCAGCTACGACACCTACAAGAACACCTACCGCTTGTCGTCGTCTGCTGCTGCCACTCTGCCTGAGCTCGACTCCTGGCTGTCTCTCCTGGCTGGTCCTAACCGCAACTGGCGTCATGCCCTGCTCATGTCGGACGTCGTCGCCCAGGGCCAGAAGTTCCAGACCAACCCCATCCGACGTATCTTTGCTCCCTCCCGCGGTCTGTTTGTGGAGATTTCCTACCCCAATGACCCTGCCAAGACCACCATCGTGGTTCGCGAGCAGCCTCGTCACAATCAGTACGTTGATGTGATCGAGGTCAAGCTGGTTGACGAGAACAAGATCCAGGTCAATATGATCAAGGAGACCACCGCTCTTGGCAAGCCTGCTGCCCTCCCTCTCCTGTTCACCTACCACCCTGAGGCTGGTTACTCGCCCATCCGTGAGGTCATGGAGGGCCGCAACGACCGCATCAAGGAGTTTTACTGGAAGGCGTGGTTCGGCGAAGAGGCTCTTGACCTTGACGCCGATGTCACTGCCAAGTTCGATGGTGGCAAGACCACTATCACTGGCGAGGCCATCAACGACTTTGTTCACGCTGTTGGCAACACCGGCGAGGCCTTCGTTGACCGACCCGGCAAGACCGTCTTCGCCCCTATGGACTTTGCCATTGTTATTGGCTGGAAGGCTATCACCAAGCCCATCTTCCCTCGCACCATTGACGGCGATCTCCTGAAGCTTGTTCACCTGTCAAACCAGTTCCGCATGATCCCCGGTGCCGAGCCTCTCAAGAAGGGCGATGAGGTCACCACCACTGCCCAGATCAACGCTGTCATCAACCAGGAGGCTGGTAAGATGGTTGAGGTCTGTGGCACCCTTGTCCGAGACGGCGAGCCCGTCATGGAGGTCACCTCTCAGTTCCTCTACCGCGGTACTTACACAGACTACGAGAACACCTTCCAGCGAAAGGTTGAGACTCCTATTCAGGTGCACCTTGCCACCACCAAGGATGTTGCTGTCCTCCGTTCCAAGCAGTGGTTCTCTCTTGATGAGCTCCCTCGTGACATCGAGCTCCTTGGCCAGACCCTGACCTTCCGACTCCAAAGTCTGGTTCGCTTCAAGAACCAGAGCGTTTTTAGCAGCATTGAGACTCGCGGTCAGGTCCTGCTCGAGCTTCCCACCAAGGAGGTGATCCAGGTTGCCAGCGTCGACTACGAGACTGGCGAGTCTCACGGCAACCCCGTCATCGACTTCCTTGAGCGAAATGGCAAGACCATCGACCAGCCCATCAACTTTGAGAACCCCATCCCTCTCAGCGGCAGGACTCCTCTGGCTCTCCGAGCCCCCGCTTCCAACGAGAACTACGCTCGTGTGTCTGGCGACTACAACCCCATTCACGTCTCTCGTGTCTTCTCTAGCTATGCCAGCCTGCCCGGTACCATCACCCACGGCATGTACTCTAGCGCTGCTGTGCGAAGTCTCGTCGAGACCTGGGCCGCCGAGAATAACATTGGTCGCGTTCGCAGCTTCCATGCCTCCCTGGTTGGCATGGTCCTGCCCAACGACGATCTTGAGGTCAAGCTCCAGCACTCTGGCATGGTTTCTGGTCGCAAGATCATCAAGGTCGAGGTCCGCAACAAGGAGACTGAGGACAAGGTTCTCGAGGGTGAGGCCGAGGTTGAGCAGCCTGTCACCGCCTATGTCTTTACTGGACAGGGCTCTCAGGAGCAGGGTATGGGTATGGAGCTGTATGCCAGCAGCCCCGTTGCCAAGGAGGTCTGGGATCGTGCCGACAAGTACCTCCTGGACAACTATGGTGAGTTGAATTCGCACACTTGCATTATGAACTGTATACTGACTTGATGGCCAGGTTTCTCTATCACCAACATTGTGAAGAACAACCCCAAGGAGCTTACTATCCACTTCGGTGGTCCCCGTGGTAAGGCTATCCGCCAGAACTACATTGCCATGACGTTCGAGACTGTGGCTGCGGACGGCAGCATCAAGTCGGAGAAGATCTTCAAGGACATTGATGAGACCACTACCTCGTACACCTACCGCTCTCCTACTGGCCTGCTCTCTGCCACTCAGTTCACGCAACCTGCTCTTACCCTGATGGAGAAGGCCAGCTTCGAGGACATGAAGTCCAAGGGCCTGGTTCCCAACAACAGCACCTTTGCCGGTCACTCGCTCGGCGAATACTCGGCCCTTGCTGCCCTGGCCGAGGTTATGCCTATTGAGAGTCTGGTGTCGGTTGTGTTCTACCGTGGTCTCACCATGCAGGTGGCCGTGGAACGTGACGCTGCCGGACGGTCCAACTACTCGATGTGCGCTGTCAACCCTAGCCGCATCAGCAAGACCTTCAACGAGGCTGCGCTGCAGTTTGTGGTGGACAACATTGCCGAGGAGACTGGCTGGCTCCTGGAGATTGTCAACTACAACATCGCCAACATGCAGTACGTGTGCGCTGGTGACCTGCGGGCTCTTGACACGCTCGCGGGTGTGACCAACTTCATTAAGGTGCAGAAGATCGACATTGAGGAGATCAAGGACAACATTGAGGAGGTCAAGGGACAGCTTCGCGAGATCATTCGCGGCTCTGCCGAGAAGACGCTGGCTAAGCCTCGCCCTCTGGAGCTTGAGCGTGGATTCGCCACGATCCCTCTCCGAGGCATTGATGTGCCTTTCCACTCGACCTTCCTCCGATCGGGTGTCAAGCCCTTCCGATCCTTCCTGCTCAAGAAGATCAACAAGACATCGATTGATCCCTCTAAGCTGGTCGGAAAGTATATTCCCAACGTGACAGCCAAGCCGTTTGCGTTGACCAAGGAGTACTTTGAGGATGTGTACAAGCTGACCAACTCCCCCAAGATTGGAGCTGTGCTTGCCAACTGGGACAAGTATGCTCAGGATGAGGCGGCGACCAACGGCGTTGAGGGCAGCGACAGCAGCTCAGGCGGCGACTATGAGGGCCCCGGGGCGGCCGCTTAGATGGATGATTAGACGGATAGAAGATGAGACAAGACGGCTGAAGAGAAGAGCCATGGATGATTATGAAGAAGGTTCTACAGGATCCCGATGTACGGGACCGGTTTACTACTACACGAAGGAACTATATCACGATGTATCGTATTACTTAGAGGGGCGTTTGCTTGTACTGCGCAGTTAGACTCTATTATGTTGAATGTTGCGTAATTTCTCACCAAACAGAAGCGACAGCGTGTGTGACCAAGTGAGCTCTGAGATGAAGCATCGATTGGTGGCAGGCCCGTGGGTCGGCTGGCGGCGACGGCCGGTGAACGGGGAGATAGCAAACAAGGTGGAGGTGGCCTATCAGAGGGGGAGTTAGGCCTACTCCGAGCTCCGAGGTGCGGTGCGGTGCACGAGTTGACATGGTTGGCCGCTAACTCGTTTACAGCACAAGTAGGCGCTTGGGAGACAGATGTAGAGAGATAGGGGACAAGTTTGTCTATAATAACTAGAAAAGACTCAAGGCGAGCTGGTGTTTCTGCTCCTTCCTCCCGTCTCTTGTTCACAATTGATAAATTCTGGTCTCGGCATTACATCATCATCATCACCCTCTTGGCACGTGAATCAATCAGGCAAAGCGTAGCGTCACAACTTGAACCGAGGAAGCACATACAACAAATTCAAGCGATAGCAGCAGCTCCCGAGATGACAGGCCTGAGGAAGCAGGTCTTTGCCGGCACATTCATCTCCAGCAAGAGCCCGCAGGAGCTCAACTATCTGCACAATGCCCTCATCTGCGTCGACGGGGAGGGCAGGATCGCCAGGGTTGATGAGGAGCCTGGCAGTGTGAGCAAGCTGGAGAAGACGCTCAAGACGCTTGGGTGGGCTGCGAGCGAGGTGGACATTCATGTGGCACAGCCAGGGCAGTTCTTTTTCCCTGGCTTCATCGGTAGGTCTGGCCGAGGTGTTGTGAGGATGCGTTTACTGACGAGCTCTAGATTCTCACATTCATGCGCCTCAGTATCCCAACGTGGGCATCTTTGGCAAGACGACGCTCATGGAGTGGCTTGAAAAGTACACGTTTCCCATGGAGTCGAGCCTCAAGGATCTAGACAAGGCCCGCAGGGTGTATACCGCATGCGTAAGGCGGACGCTGTCCCACGGAACAACGACAGCTGCCTACTATGCGACCATTGACGTGGCCGCGACGAACCTCCTTGCCGACATCTGTCTCGACATTGGACAGCGTGCCTTTGTAGGGCGTGTCTGCATGGACAACCCGACCACTTGCCCTTCCAACTACCGCGACGAGACGGCGCAGGAGTCATTGGATAGGACGCGAGAGACGATCCATCATGTCCGAGACATTGACCCAGATTTCAAACTCATCTGCCCCATCCTGACCCCCCGGTTCGCGCCCTCGTGCTCGAGCGAGGCCATGAGGGGTTTGGCTGACATCCAGAGGGAGATGGACTTGCCGGTGCAGACGCACATATCAGAGAACGACGGAGAGATTGCGCTGGTGGCTCAGCAGTTTCCCGAGTCTGGCTCTTATGCAGAGGTTTACGATGATCATGGCCTCTTGACGCCGAGGACGATCCTGGCGCATGCGGTGCATCTGAGTGAGGATGAGGCGGCACTCGTGGCTAGACGGGGGAGCAAAGTGTCTCACTGCCCGTGTAGCAACAGCTCCCTCACGAGCGGAGCGGCGAGGGTGCGGTGGATGTGGGATCGGGGCATCACGGTTGGTCTCGGCACCGATATGAGCGGAGGCTACAGCCCCTCGGTGCTAGAGGCGGCACGGCAGGCGGCTCTGGTAAGCCGTCACGTCGCCATGGGCGTGGAGGCCGGAGCGGAGCGGGAGCGGAGCAAGCTGACGGCGGAGGAGGTTCTATACCTAGGGACGCGGGGCGGCGCCGAGGTTGTGGGGCTGGGAGACCGCGTGGGCGGGTTCCAAGAGGGCATGGAGTGGGACGCGCAGCTGATCGTTCTGGGACAGGTGGACGAGGACGGGATGACGACAGAGGGGGATGATGGGAATGTCGACGTGTTTGGGTGGGAGACGTGGGAGGAGAGGATGGCCAAGTGGCTCTTCAACGGGGACGACAGGAATGTGAAGAAGGTGTGGGTGAGGGGGAGACTTGTTCACGAGCGGTGAAGTCCCAAGGAACAAGAGGCTATCCGGCATATCTGCCAAGAAGGGTGGCCTCACATGGGCGGCCTCCAGGTGAGAGGGAGAGTCATATCTCCCGTGGCTTGAGCCCTACAAATGTCCACAGCGTTTCACACAATCTCGCATTCCAGGCGGTCCTTTTCCGCTTTGTGGAGGGTGCGCCACGAGAAAAGAAACAAAAAACGCTCTACCCCTGCATCTGTCGTTGGTGTTTCAATCTCAACCTGCATCGGGCCAAACATGTTGCCGTCTGACGTTTGACTGGTGCTGCAGCCGCCGCCAAGGGCGTTGACCATCCCGTCATTGAGCACGAGGGGATAGATCGACTTTGATGGCTGTGGCTTAGATGCAAGTCTAATATCAAACCTAGATCTTCGTCTACAGCTCCCAGCTAAACAAACCACAAGACACATACCTATTCCACAAGGCAGATTTTCAATCCTGCTTGTCTTCCAGCTGAATGCGCAACTAACGTCTAGTCCATAAACCAAGGAGACTCATGATGCTCAAAAACCTTGGCATGGCTTGCGAGACTCCAATGGTGACCCCTGTCTGCTGCGGATCCCTGCCACGGCAGAGACACTGCTTGTTCAGCCCTGCGCTCTTGGCGTCTGCTGCAACGGTCCTTGGGCGTCTATTGCTGCATCGTCAGTGGGAAGCATAAGAAGAGGGGGAGTCCCCTCTTTCTTTGTGGTGGTAGCAAGTTACCATCAACCGCCTTTTTTGTCTCTAACACATCGCCATGTCCACCACAACTACCTCTGCCCATGGCCTCACGGCCACTGGCGTCCCCAAGATGCCCTTCTGGCTCACCATCCTCCGCGTCGTGGCCCTCGTCCTATCCCTCGGCGTCCTCATCGCAGCCGCCTACCACCTCTCCCTCCTCGGAGGTTGGAGTCAGTACTACATCGGCTCCGGCCCGGCCGGCTTTCTCATCTTTGACGCAAGTCACACGTACCCTTGCTCTAACAACTCAGCTAACATTCTCATCCAGTCCGTCTTTACATTCCTCATCCTCGGTGGCATGCTGGCTGCAGAGTTCTTTGCCCCTCACATGTACCTCCGCCTCCTCTTTGTCGGCGCCCTCATTCTTGATGCCATCTTCTGGCTCTCCGCCTGGGCCTGGGCCGCCTCGTGGACTTCGAGTTACTACTCCGTCTACAACGCCGCCGGCTTTGGTCTGTACGCTGAGCTGAAGGCGTGGGGTGCCTCGATGCTCGCCGCCTCTGTTCTGGGAGCTTTTACTTGGTGAGTTTCTATGTCTATTCACCACCATGGTGAAACTGACTGTCAATAGGGTCGTCATCATCGTCATCACCGTCTTCTTCGTCAAGGCTTGCCTGGATTCTCCCCAAGACTCTTCCTTCTCGCCCCGGGCCCCAACCGACCCCGAGATGGGCCCGCCCAAGCAAGAGGGCACCTCTCAGCCCCAGTATGCCTAGCTGAAACAAAACAGACCGAGTTTGCTTTGGTGGGAAGATGAGTTGATTGCACGAGGAGAAGAAGCAAAAGGAATACTATGATACCCTGGGTCTATGACCCCTGTGATGGCAGGGCTTGGCTGGTGGATGTAATTACGGTTCTGCTTTTTAATGAATTGATTTGCCTGCAGAGGCCCTGGTTCTAGATACCATACATGAGTTTATACAATCCGGTTTCCCCCGTACGCCTCTGCTATCTGATCTGCCCTGATGTAAATGAGAAGAAAAGCAACGCGAGAGACGGGAAATGACGAGAAAGGCAAAGAAAAACCCCAGGAAAACAAGAGACAAGTCCAAAGACCTCGGATCGCGATAGTATCGTCTCCATTGAAAAGTGGTGACCAAGCTAGTCACAGAATCCCACCCATTCTATAACCCTTGGCCTGACGGTGATGCTCCTGTTGGTTGTCTTTCCCATGGAGGTCTAGTATATGTGGTGAAAACTCCCACCGCGATGCAAAACGGTCTGGTATGGTGTGAATCAGAAAGAACGGGTGTCAAGGACCAGCAGATAGGAAAACTCGATTCTCCACGCTTTGTTGGAGCCGGGACCAACTTGTCGTCTCCTCGTCTTCACATGGGGTTGTTGGCAAAGGCGTTGCTCCAGCGGCTGTTAACCATCGAAGACAGTTCCTCAGCAGGCGCGTTCTAGGCGGCTGCAGCGACTTGCCCAGGTTGCTGGTTGAACTGTTGATGCTGCTGGAAAGGCTCCATGACTGGCTGCTGCTGCTGGGCCTGGAGCGCGGCGGCGTCACTTGCTTCCAGCTCAGCTCTCAGCCGCTCAACCTCCTTTGCCTTGGCCTCCTTGTCCTTTTGGACATGCTTCTAGAGATAGTAATTAGCATGGGACCGTTAATCTTATAAACGACCAACCTACGTTGCTCTTGGCAGTGCGGGTGGACTGTCTCTGCGACTTGTTCTTGGCAGAGTCCTCGGACCTCTTGGCGTCTCCCTCGTTTACACGCTGTTCGACAACGGACAAGATGGCCTTCTTCAACCCCTCGGGCAGGTTCTCAAACTCGTCGGGCTGGGCCCCGAGGGTGATGGCCCGGAGCCTCCACCAGTTGAGCTCCGCCTCCCGGTCGTTGAGGAGCACCCGGCTCTGGGCGATGACCTCGTTCCGACGGTCTCGGGTCGCCTTGGCCGCGAGGTTGTTCCTCTCCTTGTCGAGCATCTTGCCCTTTTCCAGGATCTGCTTGTTCTTGGCCCGGAGGATCTCGGCCAGCCGGGGGTTGTCCTCCGGGATCTCATATGGCGCTTCGGGCAGAGGCTTGGCTGCCATCTCCTTCAGCTCAGACGGGGGGAGGATAGGGGGGTTGGCCTCCTGGCGGGCCAGCTCAAAGTCGACCGAGGCGAGTATGTTGTCATAGTCCGCGTCGTCTGGGATGGCCAAGCCGGCCTTCTCGAAAGCGTAGCCGGCGATCTTTCGACCAGAAGGACCAGACTGGCACATCTTGGTACAAGCATCAGAGGCGACATTGTCGCCGTTGGTCTGGTCAGTACGGGAGTCAACAGCGACGTTATCGCCCGAGTGGACTGGCTGCGCGAGGAAGGGGTTCAGACTCAGGGTTTCACCCATTTGCTGAACCGAAGGAACTGACTCGCACTGGGTAAGTCGAGGATCGATAGTAAGGTCGTCGTTCATAGTAGGCCCCATAGTAAGACCAGAGTTGATAGGGCCCGCAGCGTTGAAGTTGAAGTTGGCGGGATGAGCGAGGTTGAACTGGGCAGGCGTATGAGGCCTGGGGACGTAGCGTCTCTTGTTGGGAGGCGTCGCCATGCCTGCTTCAACCCCGTTCGTTTCTCTGGGGACCACATACACGAACTGATGCTTCTGACCGGCAGTGCTCTGGTCGTGAGGCCGCTTGCCCTTGGGCAGAGGTAGTGAGCTCATGGTTGCCAGAGTGCAAAGTGATGACGGGTGAATGGTAGAGATGATCACGACGGTTAGAAACGAGCACTAGACGATGAGAAGAGTGCAGAGTAGTATGAAGTGAGGAATCAGGATGCCGAATATCGAGTCGAGTCGAGTCGCTATGGTGACGACGATGCCGCACGGCGGAAAGGAGGAGAAATAAATACACGCGTGTGATCAATAGATGCAGCAGCGTGTATAAGAGTCAAGATAGCTTGCAGATAGGATCAATAACTTCCAAGATGAAGGGTGTAAAGAAAAAGGGTGCAAGTGGTGATGATGTTTGGTGCAGGTGGAGGTGGAGGATGATGCAGAGGAGAAGAGAGGCTCGGCTAGGCTCGTGCAGTGCAAGAAATACAAGACAATACAAATACAATGAATATGCCGCGTATCCCCGCCCACGAGGTGAATGCTCCAAAATCTCAACGACAATAGCTAGCATAGCCCCCCTAATCTCTAGTAGACAGCCAGCACTGCTAGACAAGAGCTTCCCCCTATCTGCCCTGCAGGTGAATCACTAAATGCCCTGATCAGGCCTCTAGCACATGACCCCAGGCTGCATCCCCTCCCTCGGACTGCAGCTCATAAAGGTCCATGGACATATGTAAACCTGCACTTGCTCGTCCTTGACTCCTTCGTCGCCAACTATCAAGGTGTGCAGAGTTGAATGACCAATGGGCTGTCAAGCGATAGGGTCGCCGGGGGCGCACAAGGGGACATGGGTATGACTCTCCGACACTCATGCGCAACCTGTTTCTCTCGAGGCTTCACTGATACAGACAGAACTTGTTTTTCTTTTCTTACCCTTTTGCCAGTCGCACGAGAAAATGATGCTGCTGATGTGACGATTTGGAAGTTGTCACGCGGACACTTGCGAAAAAACATCACCGTCAAGCCCAAGGTCAGTTGTCATAAACTCTGCACCTTCTTCCAAGCACTAATCTCTCCATGAATTCCCCAACTAATCTGTTTACTTCGTCATCGTGTCGGGCGTTCGATATCGTCGAGGTAAACTTCTCCTTCGTTCGTCCCGTCCCGTTCCGTCGCTATACTGGGCGTATCCGTGATTCAAGTCGACATTATGCATCAACAGACGTGAGCATCAACTCACAGACATCAAGTTGTCAATAAGGAGCACGGGACTGGTTCTTCTTGACCGTGACTCCCTGACGTGAGTCTACAGCATCGCCACCGTCAGCGACGCAGAAAAGATCACCTTCATCTACCCCCAACCGACCCTGAGCAATACGGCAGAATACACCTCGTCTCGAACCTTGGGGGCACCATCAAGAAAAGCATTCAGCCCTCGAACAAGAGTACGAGAACATGTCGTCATGGACTCTCACACAATGAATAACCCCCTGTTCAGTCAATGTGGAACAAGACAACACAATACATCCAACGCTACCCTTCTTTCAAGCAGTCCAGTCCGCCCGCTAACCACACTAAATTGTTTCTAGAAAATCAATACCCTCGACCGCTTCGCTATTTTGTCGACTCAAATAACCCTCCAGCCCTAAACAACGCCCAAAAACCCCGTCCCGTCCCGTCCCATCCCATCCAGCCTCACTCGCTCACCAAGACCGAGATCAAGACATCCCCAAGTAAATACCATTGATAAACAACCAAGTTCCTGCGCCGGCCTCTTTGTTTTCTCGCCACAAAGTTGCTCTTCGCTTTCCTGGTATCTTGTCAAAAACAGTCATGCCGCCCACCGTTCCGACCATCCACTACAACCATTAAGGCCGTCAACCATATTCCCGTCCAAACATCCCGATACGCCAGGTGCATTACTCGACCAGAGCCCTGCTCATAAGGCCAAGCCTGTCCCGTCCTTCGTCCACCGATATAATGCCAGAAGCTCCCTTCTTCGTTGTTGTTGCTCTCCAAGATCTTCAGGCACGCGACCCCTGACCTGAGCGAGAGCACTACGCATCACTTTGCTGAACTTTCGCTGTAGACTTGTTAGCTTCCTCTCCTGGCAGGCCTTGTTCATACAGCTCACCTGGTACTCTGTGCTCAGAGTCACAACACACGCCTCGTGAGCCCGCACGATAGTCTCGCATGCCTTGGCAACGCTGGGTGATGCTTCTGACTGCAGCTTATCCGCAATAAGGAGCAACAAGAACGACCCCTGAAGAAGATAAATGCCGAAGAAGAAGGGCATAAACTCCAGTCCAGGGTCAAACTCGAGGATTTGGTTGATGGCTTCCGCCGCTGCCACTGCATGGCTCGTTGCCGTGATGAAACCTTGCGACGAAATCCAGAGGTCGTCGTCATCAAGCAAGTTGATCGGATCCCACTTCCCAGCCAAGAGAATGTGCAGCACATGCATAACATGTGTGCCGTATGCCATGACAATCCGGGTCTGAATGTTGCCTTCCGTGAGTCTACCTGACCCGCTGGAATGCACCGAGTGAACTGACGGGGTCGTGATTTCAGGAACCCCGGAGAGCTCGTTATTCTCGCCGTGCTGCCCGTCACCCTTGTCGTCTCCTGAGCGTGGCAAGTGCTTCAGCTCAAAGGCCTGCAAGCTTTGCTCATATATCTCCAAATGACGAGTGATTTCTGCTGTCTGGGCATCCCATTCGTGTCCTGGGCGGAAGGCCATGCCAAATCGTGGATGGTTCTTTGCGTGGTGCAGATCCACGACTTCGCCCAGAATTGTCATCAGGGGGAGAAAGTATCCAAAGATACTATGGCCTCGACACTCATATTGGGGTCCGCATACTTGCGACGAATCCGAGACGTATCCTTCGGGTCCTGTGTTGAGCAGACTGGGATCCGTGTTGGAGCTGGAAAGGCTGCTGAAATCTCCATTCTGCCATGCCTTGTCATCCATGGGCTGCAGCAGACCCTGGCATTCGATATCCAGGAGAAACAAGGGGCGGTTGTAGCACAGCGCCAGGTGCCTGTCGACAATGTAGAGAAGCCACCATATCCGGCGCCGCTCCTCACGTTCCTCCTCCATGACGTATCCCCCACTGTTGCCATCCTGATCGTCCCCTGTCTCAGTGTCCATAGCATTGGTTTCTTGGCTGGTAGGTGATGGACCAACCGGCAACTCGCGTCCCAACTTCAGCTCTCGCGCGAGGCCCCAAGCAGCAGTCCACCACCTCATACTAGCGCCCTTGTACTCACTCGCCGAGACAACAACTGCCAGGTGAATGTAGGTGATCACGTCGTCCAGGCTTCCCGCTGCACCGAATGGCCCTGACTCGCCGGTCAGAGCATCCAGGCTAATGGACCCAGGCATGGCTACACCCAGTCCACCAAGCGCAACTCCGTCAGCCACTGGGCTTGGAGCATCTCCTGATGTTGTATGGATCAGAGGCCGAAGAAGATAAACTGTCAGCTCAAGGAGCTTCTGGCATGTTTTTGCACGAGCTGAAGGCGTGCTGGCCAGGAAAGGGGCATCACTCGTTTGCGCTGCAACCCACAGCATGCTCGCTAGAAGGGCCGGTTGGCAATGTCTCGGTTTTGTGGGATGGAGGAAGTATTTCTTCCTAAGGACGAATCCTAACACATAGGGTGACATCGGATGCATCTGAGCTGACGACGAAGATGCAAAATAAAGGTCGACGAGATCGCAGGCAAGAGAGATTGGTAGAATATTGTTGAGGTGAGGGATCAAAGGTTCGAGGACGGGATATCGCAGTTTCGAGTTGCCGAAGCTAGGCGGAGGGACCTGAGATTGGTATTGGCCTGGTGGCGAAGCCATCGAGATTCCCCAACCAGGGGATGCTCCTTTACCCATCGAGTACCCGAGTGGACTATTTCCCATTCGAAAGGTCGCGTTGTTGCCAAAATTCGGTGGGCTCTGGGCTTGCATCGAATACGGAAACTCGGAATAGCCCGACATACTGTTTCGACCACCAGGGCCATATGGTTGGCCATTGAGCTCCAGACCTTGGGTATCGTAGTTCTGCGACATGTTCCCGAATCCATTCAAATCCAAACCTCCGTGGTTCTCCATTTGCTCGCCATCCAGGGCTGGAGGGCGTCCTAGCTGAGGCTGTTCACTCATGCCACCAAGGCTCTCGAGACCTTCCAGGCCCTGAGTGTGTCGCATAACATCGTCGCTTTGGTCCTTGCTCGATTTACTGCTTGTGCTCGGTTGTCGTTTACCAGAATGGGTAATGTTGGAAGTCTCGAGTCCTTGGTTCGAGGTTTGATTGTTCTCGCCCACAATTTCCTCGCCTTTTCCGGTCGCCGCAGCCTGAGCAGCAGCTTGTTGGGCCAATTCTTTTCTAGAGGCCTTTCCTCTCTTCTTCCTCTCACGGATGTATTCGCACCCCAGACCGAACTCTACTCAAGTCAGAAACCAGAAACGCTTCCTAACATTTGACTTCAGGACCTACCAATGCAGTGTGCGCAGGGGTGCTGGCCATCGCATTTTGTCCGAAGCTGGTTGCATTGATCACAGGCTCGGCTGATCCTCCTACGAATGCCTGACGCTCCAGATCCACGAGCAGCAGTTCCGTATGGGTGTTGTCGATTCTTTACCTGAGGACCTGCCCTCGCCAGGTGAGGGTTCTGGATGGATACTGGCTGTGAAAGCGGTTGAATTGGATACTGGTGGTTCTGCCCGAGTGTCTCTAATCCATTACCTTGGATCTGAGTCTGTTGAACATTGCCATCTGGCGAGATGTTTGACGAGGCAATGTTCTGGTAGGGAGAAAAGCGTTGAAGAGGGTTGGATAACATCTTGCCATGCGCGTGTTTATCACGTCTTCTGCAAGATGGTGAATGAGGCTTTCGCTGCGGTTGGACCAAGGTCTCCGTGGCTTGGATCAAGGGTGGAATGAGTTATCTCCTACCTTACCGATGGCAGGAGCAGATTCTTTGATAAACATGGTCAGTTTGCCTCTGTACGCAGATCCCAAGGCTCTGCGGGGAAGTGATGAAGCAGACAGGGGCTTGAGTCTGATGACGGTTGCATGGGAAGACTTGAGGAATCAAAATAGTACAAGATCAACCATATTGATTGCCGGGGTAGACCTCGGCAAGCGGGGTCCCTCGAGTGATTGACAAGACATCTGACAGTCTCTTGGCATAAAGAAGACGGTAGTGTCGTCGTACGTGGAGGTGATCAGAGTCTCCTTGAAGAGGGACGTGGCGTGGAGGAACGAGACCGGCGCATGGACTGATACGCGACGCGAATAAAAAGAAATAGATAGACTTACCCTAACCGGCAAAAGGGTTCCAGCTGCCCTAGAAGGCACTGGAGAGGCTGACGGTAACCAGATAGTTTGGGCTTTCGCGTAACTCGCTGAATGCGCTTTCAATTCCAACCTGCGGTGCACCCAAGAGCGTTTCAGGCAATGATGGCCCTCGTCGTTTGCTGTAGCTCAAGTGGCGAACCTAGGTTATGGCTGAGAGTCCTGGCGAGAGTCTTGTAGCTGAGTTGTCCAGTTTGATACTCGTGTTGATAGAATGTCAGGCCAGGTCAGGTCAGATCAGAAGACTGTGGTGGTGGTGGATCTCCGAGGGGCTGCTGAGAGCCGAGTGTCCCAAGGTCGATATGGCGATTTCGATGGAACCAACTGGATAGAGGCGAGAAGACAAGACAGTCTGGATGCCTTTGTCTCAACTGTTAATGTCAATGGTTCCTTGGAATTAGTCGGTGGCAGGAGGAGGGAGGAGAGATGGGCGTCTTTTTTTCTGGAGAAACCCCAACGGTAGCTCGTGACCGAAATGTCGGGCGTGGCCAGGACTAGGGACTAGGCCTGTAGGGGCCGGACGGGGAGGAGTGCATTTGCTAACCCAGAGCGACCAGGCAGCTGCCGAATGCCAAATGGGTCGCTTATTACTCTGTACGGAGTAGTGAGGACCTAGCTGGCAAGCCTGGGACTGGGAGCGAGGTCCCGCCGAGGGTGGGTTGATGGGCAGATGTGGAGTATGGTCAGAGGTGGAGGATTCTGGGCATGGGTACCACTCACACCTCAAAGGCGTTGTCGGTTCTTGTTCCGATGAGAATGACACTTGGACTGGGATCTCGTTCGAGGAATCTTCTCCTTTATGCGGGCCAAGGCGAGCCGCGGATGTCAGGAGTTGGGTTGTCAGACGAATTGAAGCTGGAGAAGCCGTGACGATAGCCGTCGAGAGGGACCATGTGGTGGCATCCATCTCTTCGTCTAGAACCATTCAACGACTAGACGGGGTGGGGACTCGAGGGTTGGGTTTCCACAACCTCATGGCGTCAGTTGGTTCTAGTCCAGGCAAGGAGGTGCCGTATTGCAGCACTTGTGTCTGTCTCTGTCTGCTCGATCGTTTGGTTGATTCACACGAACCGTGACAGTTCCTTTCAGGGTCAGGGTCCCTTCTGGACTGACTTGGTGGCGTCTAGCGCGACCTGACATTCAAGTTCGGCTCCATCTTAACCGAGCCCCGACGCTGGAACCAATTTCCTGTTTGTTCGTTCGCGCCCAAAAGGAGCGAAAGCTTAAACGGCTGAGCGGGGAGGATCTGACATTGACTTCTCGCTGGGTTTCATCGCATCGCATCGCCTGCCTGACAAGGCCCGATAGAAGAACTAAGTTGGGGATCGCCGCCGCTCTGGTTCCATCAAAGACCGTAGCAGAACGTTGTGCGGAGCCATCCATCTCCGTATCCGCGTGAGTAGTGCATGGGTGAGAGGAGGGTGTGGGAAACCCTAAGATTGTCCGTCGCTGTCCATCCCCGGATTTTCAGGATGAGGGGGGATCTCCCTGAGTCAATTTAGTTTCCATCGAGGCTGAGAAAAGAAAAGATTCATCGAGGGGAAGCTGGTAAGTGTGTGTGTCCAAGCTTCGAGTGAGACGCGACGGAAGAAACCCCAGACCTGGTGCTGTACGCGCCTTCCTTGATGGGATAGGACGGGATGTCAATTGGGGGCTCCTTCCCCCAAACTCTTAGATCCAATGCAATCCAACCCCATCCCCATCCTTACCTACCATTATCCATAGACTACTCAGATTATCATCCATCACTTCCTTCTTCAATCATCTTCCCTGCCCGACACCGACACCAACGCAAACTCTTCCTCTTTTCCATCTCGATAACCTTTCACTAATGTCCTTTCCGAACAATACACCGAAAGAAGCTCGCCCCCCTTGTGTAACCCGCTGTTGTTGGCATGGTCGACGCCGCACTCGCGCGCCAATAGCATTGCGCATATGGCCCTGTCTCACCCTGGGACATTCACTCTCCCCCCCCCGCACCCGCAACTCGACTTCCATTGAGGAATTGACGGATGCTGGTGGATGGATGCCGGCGCGGCGGCAACACAGGGTAGCGACATGACACCCTCTGCAGAGATTGCTGGGAAGGGAAAGGAAGGGATGGCCAGCGTCTGTCTACTAGGATGCGAGCTCCAGCGCCTCGGACAGCCCAGTCATCCATCACAAAACCCCCCAAAACTCATGTTCTGACGGATGACGCGCGCCCACCGCCGGAATGTCCTGCTTGTGGTGCCGACACCATCAGTCAATCCACGGACGCCGGCCCGATTTCCCCACACTCCTCTTAATGCGCCTCTCTCTCATCCTTGCAAACTCTCCAACCAAATCCCGCCAACCCTAGTTCAACGGCGCGACTGTCGCGAGGCCCATGTCTTTCTCATGGCAATCGTTCAACCTTCTGGCCGTGTGCGTGTGTGTGCCGCACTGCCCCTGTCGCATCTGCCACCGTCCAAGACTCGAGTTCTGATGCTTTCTCAGCCAACTGTCATGATGTGGTTGCTTGTGCCTTGTTCCCAGTTACCACGTGCTTGTCCAAGGGCTGCCTCCATGCGTGTTGCTAGTTACAAATGCTTCGTGTCCGATTACGAGCCTACATATGTATCGCGTATCATGCCCAATAGAGAGTCGCCTGCATGGTCGGACCGGAAGCTTAATAGTGCCATGACATGCTCGCGTTGAGTATTCAAGATTGCAGGTGTTTTGCAGGAGAGACTATCACCTTTTAGTAATATCATACGCAGCATGCCCGAGAAGGAGAGCTAGCAACAACACTATATTAAGGTTACGGTGTTTTCCAGCATTGGGTTTTAATGCTGTCTTGTGTATCCCATGGTGTTCTTTTACAACGTGACCGATAAGTCCTCTTGGATGCGTCATGGAAGTCAACAACACTCTATTACATAGTATATCAGACAGCATGATGTGAGTGTTCTCACACTTCGAAATACCTCGGCTACACTTTTTCAGGGGACAACCACACGAGGTCGCCATCATCATCCAATAAAGCCATCCGTTATTGATTGTCTAATATATGAACTCAACTCTAGTGACATGACTAACATGGGTATTCCAACTCGAATATTCCAATTTGAAGTTGATGCTTTTGACGGCAGAGTTCAACTTTCTAACTTCTAAGAGATCCTGCATGAGATTGAACCAACTGATCCGTTCACCATTACTCGCAACAACAAGCCAAAGAATGTCTCATCCGTTAGTCCAGGCCAGGAAGCCACCCACCTCCTGACAGTGTCGCCCCTAGCCCATCAAATGCTGCCATCTGGTCGTTGACCTCGTTCTGCATGCTAGCGTTACTCTCTGGATTGCTGGTAGGCGTATCTCGGTTGGTAGAATCGCCAAACAGAAAAACCGAGCTGTCTTGTCCGCTGTTGGCCATCTGCCATGCTTCAAAGCTTTGATGCCACCTCGCACTATCGTTCAAGAACCATTCCTGGCCGTCCATCCTCATTGGCCGGTTTGAAGTTGGCTGGTTGCTAGAAGACATACCCGAGCTGCTGGTTGGTATGTTGTTGCGGCTGACGGATCCAAACGTTGGTTGGTAAGATGGCATCGATGTTGATGTAGGGACAGGTCCCCATCCACTCATCGAATCAGTACAGAAAGCCAAGTTGGATCCTTGCTGAGCTAAGCTAGCACTCGAGAGCGGGCCGCTCGTCGTCATGGGATCTGTTACGGATCGTTGTGGTTGCTGCTGCTGGATCTGTTGCATGGGCCGGGCGAGTTGTGTTCGCGAGTATTGAGTCAAGGGGCTATAGTCACCTCCTGTCTTGAGCCCCAGACCACCGTCAGAAAGCGGCGAAGCAGCCATATTCGATTGAGGTGAAGGAACATCAGATGTGCTGTAAGTCCCGTACTTCTCATCTGCTCGTTGAAGCACAAATGCAGCGTCCTCGGGAAGTTCGCAGTTCCACTTTCTGGCGAGAACGCTCAGGATGGTCAGAGTTCGTCTTGCACAAAGCCAATCTTCGGCAATTTCCTCGAGATGCTTCACTCCATGTGTAATGTCCCTTCTGGCGGTTTTCTCGGGAAGGTTTAGCAGGTGAATTGTGCACGCGCTATGCACCATGTAAACGGCGATATTGCAGATCTGCCGGAGATTCCAGAGTTTCTTATAGAGCCGGAGAAGCTTTGAGATGGCGCCCGCATTTGCTGTGCATATGCGTCGTGGTGAAACGTGAGGTGGGAGGGGAGAAGCCGCCGGGGAGTATTTCAAAAATGGTCGGAAAAGGTGAATGTATTGAAGGTGGAAAAACATGCTGTGCAATGTCAGTTGTGTAACCGAGTCATGGACGCTCTGCTATACTCACTGCATAAGGAGCACATTTGGTAATTGGCCGTCCTTGGGCTCAAACTCCTTTGGAAGTTCCTTTCTCCATTCTTCCAGGCGGCGATGCAACTCGCTCAGCTTCTTGAGCTCTACGGCTTTGCCACTGGACTTGCCAATGGTGCTCGGATGATAGAAGAATGCGAGCAGATCGCTGCTAATCTCGGAAAGTTTCGACATCTGGAGGGCGATGGCTCGGGTTCTTGAAGGTTGCTTGAATGACTGATCAAACCCGCTGTCGCTGTAAGGGGACCATGATTCCGCATCCTCGTCAGGAAAGACATCAAACTTGGAGACATTGAAGGAACTCTTGGGAATCTGCGGGAGTCTTCCAAGATAGTTTGACCAACACTTGTCGAACAGATAACAACCCCAGAAGGTGATTCGCCTGGCATCGATCTCGTAATCGCTCATGCGTTCCTTGTCAAGCTGGCCAACATCTAGGTTGAGGCCAATGTCTTCTGCCATACGGAAACTCATACCGCTGTACACCCAGCCTTTGGCTTCACGGGCGCAGCCAGCTTCCCGAACCGACATGAGGGCTAGGGCCTGGACGGTAACTAACCGTGGCTTCTCGTATTCGTCGTTTTCGACAATTAAGCGCTTCGCCTCAGCAAAGAAGTGGTCGCCCCTGGTCCGGTTATCGCCTGGTGTTCCATAGGCTCCAGCAACGCTCGTGAAATGGCATGCAAGGGCAAGCATGGCGTTGACCAGGAGCGACGAGCAATATGCAGTACCCCTCCCCAGCGCAGCCTTGCCTCTCATGAAATCCCGGAAGAACATGGTCTTGGAGAGAGTAGCAAAGTAGGGGTAGTGCCAGTTGAAGTACATGTTGATCAGGTGAGTGATAAGTTGAGTGTCCTGGGTGACGCGAGTCCAGGATGTTATGGGGTCTTCTCCAGATACAAGTTGTTCCGGGTTTGGATCAGCCTCTTCATGATTTGGCTCGCCCAGATAGATGAGATGAGACGTTCCACCGATGAAGCGAACGGCACCGTTCTCGAGTCTCAGCTCACCCATCTTCCGAGCGAGATCCCTCTCGCCCTGCACAGGCTCTGTGGTATAGTTGTCGTTTGGGTGATCCATGTCATCGTTGTCCTCATTTTCATGCTGTTGCGGCTCCGGTGTTTGCTGCTGCTTAAGAATCTGCTCAGCAACAGCATCGAGGCTATTGCAAGTTCGGATCTTGTGGACAATCTCGGGAACCTCTTCCTCGTCCGCATTCAGGATAGCTTCGATAAGGATCTGTAAAGTCGAGTTGCGAGCTTTCATACTGTCGACCTTTTCACGGTAGACGCCCTTGCGGCGATGATCTGAGTTGGGATCATATACACACTCGGTACCGTAAACGCTGGAGCAAGCTGCGCAACTAGGAACAGCTCCATCACACTTGGACTTGCGCTTCCGACAGGCGATACAGGCTGTGCTGACGCATCGCCGCTTCTGGCCCGAAGGATCGGCACCTCTGCGTGACTTCTTCCGTGTTGCGCCCGGGTTGGGGGCCGATGGGCCGGGCTGCTGCGGCGTGCTTAGACGCGGCTCCTCCATGGTTTCAGTGATGAAGCGCGCTGCCGGTGATGAGATGTAGGCAGGCTAGGTGAGTAAGGTGTCAGAGGAGATGCAGGATGAGAAACTCAAACTCTAAGACGATGATATGACGCGATACTCAGGATACGCTGGTCGTCGGGAATGGCCCACACGAGCAACCGTGGGGGACTAGGAATCAGGGTTACGGGGCGAACGGGGATCAGCAAGTAATAAGTGAGCTAAGCGAATATAAACCCGTTGCGGTTGGACGGCGACCCGACGGTTGATTGATGCGAATGAAGGCAATGAGGTTATTTGAACCAGAGCGTAGATAGGTACTAATCCGTCCAGCGGTTTAGTGCTTGGTAATCAATCATGGCTGGACCCAGAGAAGAAGGGGTCAGGTCAGGCTGTCAAGTCAAAGCGAGTACCGACAGAGGGAAGCGAGGGGTTCCGTTCCTGTCAAGGATGGGAAGGGTCTTGTATCAAGCGTGACGCGTGAGGCGATGGGTGAAAAGGCGGGGATGCAATCTTTTTAGGAGGATGAAAGATGACGGGAGATGAGATGAGACAGACGAGATGGAGATGGCAGAAGCCGAAAGCGGCGTCTACGGAGGTTGATGGCAATTGGACGTCGATGAGGATCTAGAACCAGAGTCAAAAAAGAAGGAGGGACCCAACCGAGAGGTACGACGTTGTGAGGAAGGAAGTACCTAGGTCTAGGTAGAGGAAAGTCGCCCAGCGTGGAGGAGGGCTTTTTTCCTGCGCCGTGACAGGGAAAATGCTCAATGGGTCCCGCCTTCCGAACCGCTCTGGCGACTCACAGCACAAGGTGTTATGTAACTGGTTGTGCCGTGAGCCACCACCTAAATCCAACTCCTTCTCACTGGAACTCTACTAACTCGGAATGGCTCGGTATCCGGCTTCTTGGGGAATGAAGCCGACACTGCCGCTCTCGAGACGCCAGGCACAAAAGCCTGCGATGATACGAATACAACAGTTCCCCCAGATGCCACCCCGCGATACCATCCCAGTGGGACAAACGCCCATGCAGCTCATATCTTTATCGATCGACCTGCCAAGGGTGTGGCTCCTCTTCTTCTTCCTAGCGCAACGGGGGACCCGGGATCCCTGATAAGAGAAGCAGCCCTTCTTGATAAGGTCGCATCAACGCCTCCAGATTGGCTGCCATGGACGTATCAACACGCCTGGAATGTCTATCAGTTCGGCATTTGCTTCTGCCCTCTTTTCTCCCCCTGGACATGATACTGTAGCGAACGCTTCCCCATCCGTGCCGACCCGTGGCGTATCGAGAACCAACCTGGGGGGGCCCGCACTCTGGGGTTCTGTTTTCGGGCCTTTCATTGAGAGGACCAACATATCAACCACGAGAGCACGAAACCATGTGAGCCCAAACCTTATCACCGGATATTAAGGAATAGTCCAATATTGCATTCTCATAGCTTCTGAGAGCTCCAAGAACGACAAGATTCAGCCTCCATCCAGAGTTCCCAGATGTGGACCATGCATGAGGATCCACTGGGCAAACTCAAAGAGAGCCTCACATGTTCCGCTTAAGCCATGTTTAAGGGTGAGATCACCGAGGTTTGTGATCTCGGGAATTTAAATTTACGATATCCGACAGGACCACTCTTCACCTGGCAGTGAAACAACGTGGTGGAATTTCCTAAACTGTTTAATGATATGAATCAAAGCCAACGACTCGATGCTTACCTACCTAGGTACATTAGTTTCCCAAGGGCCTTCATCGCGCCGAAGGCAAATACTTAAGCGAAGTATAGCACCTGTGTTAAGTATCTAGGTCTGTACAGTATCAGTTTCTGTTGCTGGGGGTCTCGATAGAAATGGTCCCAAGCCGCCCAAGGGAGATCATTCGTTGTATTAATGTGGGCTTTGTCAGACCACCATGAAATCCAGAGGCTGCTGGAATCACTGACCAACACCCCATTCCGTCTCCTCATTTGTCTCATGACATTTTGTATAGGCCGCTCTGGGAGCATCCGAACTCATAGAGATGCCCACGAGCCTAGACATATGGCACACAATTCAACAGTTGCTCCAAGTTTCAACGCTTCAAGACTTCATCCACACATTGCATGCTTTTAACAGTGGTGATACATACAAGGTACATCCGGCTGTCTACCGTACACTCCAGATGATGGTATATTACACGGGCGGCCCCATCCGCCCCACAGCCAGAATCCTCACTCATAAACAATGCTATCATTTTCTTCAGCCCCGTCCCAGGTACCAGTTGTGGGCCAGCTGGCTGGTGAGGTAGCTGAAAGGCGTGGGAACCTCGGCCATGCCCTTCCTTGCCACGGGGTGGCGCAGGTAGACGGCGGCGCAGATGTTGGGGTTGACCTCGAGGTAGCGAGGGATGAAGGCAAAGGCCGACATGTAGGGGCGAGGTCGCCAGGGAGTGGCATAAGGCTTTGACTCATCGATGGGATTCTCGGCGTCCCTTCTCATGATGACGGCGAGACGGCGAATCTCGTCCTGTGTAAGGTCTTCTTGGGCGAGAATGCGGGCAGCACGGGCACGCTCTCGATTATCCTTGAAGCCATCCATACCCTCCTCCAAGACCCTTGTCTTGAACTGCAGCTCCTTCTCTTCCTTCTCTTCTCGTTGCAGCTGCTGCTCCTCAGTTTCCTCTTCGGCGGGGGCAGGGTCAGCCTTTCGGAAGCTCTCCACAGACCCGAGCTTCTCAATCTGAGATTGAATCTCGTTGAGGAGATCTCTGGCGCTCAGCTTGCTGTCCTCTGGCAGAGAGAGGAAGCGCTGAGCAGTGTCACGGAACAAACGGAGCTCCTTCTTCTGCTTGGCCGATAGATTCCTGAGATCACTACCCTTTAGAATCTCTCGAGCCGTGCTTCGGAGGTTCTTGACACGGCGCCATTGAACCTGCATCTCGGCACGTTGCTCATCGAGCGATTCGTCGGCGAGCTGCGCATCATTGGGCTTGGCAGACTCTCCCTCTTTGGCAGCCAGATGCTCCAGAATTCGAGAGCGCTTGTTGAGACCCCACTCTTTGGTCTTCTCTTCCTTGTTCTTGAGGGATTCCCTGCTCTGCTTGACCGATTCATCAGGCTTCTTTTGCTCTCCAGTTCCATACAGAACCTTCTCAATCTGAACTTGGAACATGTCACCGGGGTTCAATGCATAAGACGGGTGAACCATCTATGACATGTCAGCAATCCATATCGGATTTTCCAATCGTCACCAGAAACACACCTTCTTGCCATTGACCTTGACAGCTCCGTGAATAATGAATTGGCGGGCCTGTCGCACACTGCTGGCAAACATGGCGCGGAAAACAGCTGTGTCGAGTCTTCGCTCCAGGGGTGCAAAAGTCATTTGCATGTATGGTGTCATGTTCTCAAAGTGCTGAGACAGCATCTCGTTGACATCGCCAAAGCCAGATTTCCGCTGAGCAGGATGAGAGGGGTTCCGGACCTTGGTGCTGCCCTGGGGGACTCGAGAGTAGGACTCGGCCGTCACCTTGGAGGTGGTCAAGCCTGAACCACGACCAGCCGCCTGCTCGGAACCATCATTGGCGGCGAGATACTCCGGGGGGAGGTCGACGGAGGAGAGGAGACGTCGGGAAAACAGTCGCACCCATTTCTTCTCGGAGATGTGCTCGCCGTGGTAGCCTCGGGTTTTCGACTTGGCCGCCCACTTTTGCTGGAAAAAGGTCGCTCGGCCCTTGACGAGGGGTTCTCGGCCGGCCGCACGAGCGATATTATACAGGTTGTACTTGTTCCATGATTGCCTCAATTTCTATATCGCGTGGGCCGGTTAGCCGATACTGGAATTGGGAGCGGCGCAAAGCGAAACAGGACTGGAAACTTGTCAATGGAGGGGAAGTGGCCAACGTACTGGGCGGTTGAGACTGTAGAATCTCCACGGCTTGCGCATCTTGACGAATTGAGGCCCACGATGCTGGGAACTGGGCTCGTCTTGGTGAGCTTGAGGAGCCAAATTTTGCCGATTCTGGGCCAACGGATTATCCCGGCGCTCCGATGTGAAGTTGGTGGTGGGTTGAATGCTGACATAACCGAGGGGAGGGCCGGAGGTACGTATCTTTCTGATAGTGGGGCAGCTACGGGCAGGAGACGCGACTCAATTAAACACGACGCGTCGCTAACCCGGAGACCATCTTGGTTTCTATGAGAAATAGGCCAAGCCCACCAACAATCACCACAATTTTGACAGTTGATT
Organism: Fusarium piperis; assembly: GCA_027886205.1. Classification (NCBI taxonomy): domain Eukaryota; kingdom Fungi; phylum Ascomycota; class Sordariomycetes; order Hypocreales; family Nectriaceae; genus Fusarium; species Fusarium piperis. The sequence goes on along the minus strand of RZGM01000020.1, from coordinate 409,137 downwards.
TTCTCCTTCTTTTTGTGTCCAAGAAGTATTGAAAATGTTGTCTGCTTCTTCACCCATAACCTTCCCCAAAAGCTCTCCTCCTCCTCCGAAACGCGCCAAACCGCACGACCATGGCCCTCCTAAACCGAAAGCTCGAACTGGACCATTTCTGGTCAATGACTCTGACTCCGACTCTGACTCGAACGATGATGTCGAGGCATCTTTGGATACACAACCTCTAGCAAAGCGCCCCAGGATCGAGGATCCCCGAGAGAAGCCTTCAGAGACAGTCCCTGAAGCCGAGTCGACAACTGCAAAGCCTGCCAATGACTCAACGCCAACACCAGAGATCATTGACGTGGAAGCCAGGCGGCCGGTATGGCCAATTCAACAAGATCTCTATTCCACATCTATTTTCAGCAGACTGTCATCCAAATCATTCACAGTCAAAACATGCAAGGGCAACACGACAACGATCAAGGAGCGAAAGACAAGCTCGGCACCCACATACGAGTCAATGGTTGCAGCTCGATCAAAGACAAAGGAAGGACGAGCGAAGAGGAGCTACTATGGAATCGATATTCATAATCTCATGAGCGCTGCCTCTGCTGAGATTGCTGCCAGACGGCAAACACGGCCACAGGAACCGAGTGTGCCGGTACAGTCGATCGAAGCCCCAGTAACAACGGGCAAGAAGCCGAAGCGAACACTACTATGGACCGAGAAATATCGAGCGCGGACTTTTATGGACCTATGTGGCGATGATGGCACCAACCGATTGGTATTGCAGTGGTTGAAGAAATGGGATCCCATTGTGTTTCCAGGAGCGGCCAAGTCGAGGCCGGTGATTGCAAGACGGCCGGGAATGAAGCAACAAGACGAGGAAGAGAAGCCGCACCGAAAGATTCTCATGCTTACGGGACCACCCGGTTTGGGAAAGACAACATTGGCACATGTATGCGCCAGACAGGCTGGCTACGAGGCTATTGAGATCAACGCCAGTGACGACCGGAGTCGTGATGTCGTCAAGAACCGGATTCGGACAAGTCTGGGCACAGAAAGTGTCAAGACGGTTGGCAACCGCAAAGACGGCGACGGACCCCAAAAGGTAGCCAGGCCTGCGTGTGTCGTGGTGGATGAAGTCGACGGCGTCGTGTCGGGTTCAGGAAGCTCTGGTGAAGGCGGCTTTGTCAAGGCACTCATAGACCTTGTCCTTCTGGACCAGAAGAACTCGTCAGGGGCAGCGCCGTCGAACTATCATGGACGCAAGAAGAAGGGTGATGACTTTCGACTCATGCGCCCCTTGATTCTCATCTGCAACGATGTTTACGCACCCGCACTTCGGCCACTCAGACAATCCGGCTTGGCCGAGATCATTCATGTCGGCAAGCCCACTATTGACTCAGTTGTTGGTCGTCTCAAGGCGGTCTTTGAGAAGGAGGGCATTCCCTGTGACAAGGACGCCGCTCGAAAGCTCTGCGAGGCAGCATGGGGCATGACCAGCGGCATTGATGCTAAACGAAGTGCTGAGAGCACTGTCCAAGGTGACCTTCGAGGTGTCATGGTGGTTGGTGAATGGGTCGCAGGACGCTTCCGAGCATCGCCCTTGGATGGCTCAGGCCGTCTTACTCGACAGTGGATAGAACGCCATGTTCTCCAAGATCTTGCCAACGGCGCCGGTGGTGCTCGTGGGATTGGTCGCGGTGGTGTCAAAGACATCATCTCACGTCTGTTCCAAGAGGGTGGCGGCTTTCCCAAGCAGGCCATGAACTTTTCAGAATCCAAGACCAAGCATGAGCAGCCAAAGGCAGAGCTGGGCTTTGGCGAGCACCAGAAAAAGTATGCCATGGAGCGGTTGCGGCAGATGATTGACACGAGCGGCGAGATCAGTCACATCATGACCGAGGTGTTTGCCGAGTATCCCAACCGCGACTACAACGATGATCTCTACCTCACAAAGCCTAACCAGGCGTATGAGTGGCTTCATTTCCACGATACCTGCCAGTCACGGCTGTACTCCAGCCAGGAGTGGGAACTCTCGCAGTATCTCAGCCAGCCTGTGCTGGCATGCCACCACCTGTTTGCTTCGCCGAAGCGGTATCTGCCCAGCATGGGCTACGATCGTCGTTGGGGTGCTGAAGCCGAGGAGGACTCTGGGCCTCCTATGCCCTTCTCGGGTCCTCGTGCTGATTATCAAGCCAATGAAGCCCAGAGACAGAATCGGGCCCAGCTCCAGGCTCTGCAGAGCCAACTTACTCCCACGCTCATGCGGTCATTCCGCAGTGCCGAGGACGTGGCTGCCGAGTTCCTCCCATACCTGGTTCGCCTCGTGTCCCCTGATGTCAAGCCTGTAGTCGTAGGCGGGAGTCAAGGATACACGGCTAGTGTGCGCAAGGAGAGCGAACGTGCCATGGTCAAGCGTGCGTCCGAGGTACTCGCCGAGGTGGGAATTTCTCTGCAAAAGGGCAGGATCGAGAGTGAATCACTGGTCAACCGGGGGCCGCAGTACGTCTACCGGATGGAACCGTAAGTCCTTATATCCGCTTCTATATGTCAACCATCACTAACACTCAAAACAGGGATATCGATGCTCTCGCCATATTCGAGACTGGCGCTTCATTGCCCCTCTCGTCTGCGGCGCCCACGCGCTACGCCGTGCGACAGGTGCTTGACCAAGAACTTCGCAAGACGAATTTGGAGCGTGAAGCCCTTGCTCGTCAAGCACGCTTCCAAGCTGGCAACCCCTCAGGGCGACTTGAGAATCTAGTCCAAGCTGCCAATGCCAAAAACAACAAGATTATCGAGTTGGAATCTGCCAAGGACGCATCGTCCGTCAAGCGAGACTTCTTTGGCCGTATTATTGAGGCACGACCAGTTGTCCAGATTGGAAAGGAGAGTACAGAACAGAGAGCGCATAAGACGGAAAAGGAGCGCAAGGTGTGGGTGACGTACCACGAAGGGTTGAATAATGCTGTGAGGAAACCCATGTCATTGCAGGAGTTTATGAGAGGACTATAAGAATCAAGATACAGGGGTGCATAGGATAGGTAGCGAATGAGATTTTTATCAACATTTATATATCAAGACGCTCGTGTATTCTATCAGTTTATACATCTATGCCAACACACATGCAGCGCTATCCAAGAAAACATGGCTCATCAAAAAGGGGGAGACTCTCTACAGCTTGGCCTTGGGCCTCTGAGCCGGCACAGCCAGTGGGTCATAGACTGTCGTCGAGAGGTTATCAACGGGGATGGACGAGTGCTGGAACAGACTCCGCGTGTCGAGGAGGCCTGGGTGAAGCTCGTCGATGCGGTTGCAGCCGATGAGACGCATGTTCATCTCAAGCTCATCCTTGAGCAGCTGCATGGCACGATCGACACCAGGCTCTCCGTAGGCGCTCATGGCATAGAGGAAAGGTCGACCGATACCAACGCCGCGGGCACCCAAGCACAGAGCCTTGAGGATGTCTGTTCCACGACGCACTCCGCCGTCAATGTACACCTCGATCTTGGAGTCCAAGCCCCTCTCCCGCAGGACGGGCATCGTCTCTGCGAGGATCTCAACGGCGGAGCGGGCAAACTCGAGCTGGCGACCACCGTGGTTGGACAGGACGACACCCTGGCAGCCGTACTCGACGGCCTTGAGCACATCCTCGACGCGCTGGACGCCCTTGATGACGATGGGCATGGACGTTATGCTCTGGAACCAAGGGATATCCTTCCAGCTCAGGGCAGGGTCGATAAAGGTGGAGATGGCGCGGGCGGCACCCTGGCTGTTGTCCGTGTCCTGACCCTCCTGGACGTGCGAGCCCGGGTCGGTGAACTTGGAGCGCATGTCCTTCTCACGACGTCCCAGCTGCGGCGCATCGACGGTGATGAACAGGCCCTTGCAGCCACGCTTCTCAGCGTGCTGCACAATCTTGCGCGTAATCTCACGATCCTTGTTGACGTAGAGCTGCAGCCACTGCACCTGGTCGCCGGAGCGAGCGTCGATGATCTCGTCAAAGGAGCACGAGGCGAGGGTCGGGATCATCTGGATGATGTTGTGCTTGCCCGAGGAGCGGGTGAGCACCACCTCGCCCTCGGGATGGCCCAGCTTGCCGAGGGCCGTGGCGGTCACGTAGACGGGGATGTCGGTCTTGTCGCCGAGCATGGTGGTGGTGATGTCGACGTTCTCCACGTCGACGAGAATCTGGGGACGGAACCAGATGCGGTGAAAGGCGCTGTGGTTCTCGCGCAAGGTCTGGGCAGGTTAGCATAGCTTTATATTAACAGAGTAGAGCAAGCCGTACAATTTCATCGTCGGCGGCACTCGAGTAGTATCCCCAGGCCGCCTTCTTCATGACCCTCCTCGCCACGGCCTCAAAGTCATGCAGGTTGTAGCACTGCGACAGCAGGGGCTTCTGCTCGACTCGCTCCAGGCGCTCGGCCTCATCAGGGTCCTCCTCCTTCTCCTCCTGCTGGACGGTGCCCATGTCGACGGGGCCGAGGTGCTTGGAGGCGTCAAGGTACTTGTCGAGGGTGTCGGGAGGGTGGATAGGCTCGTACTCTTCGGTGGCATCTTTGCCCTGGGCATGCAAGTTAGATGAAATGGTCCAGAGTTTGAGGCGCAAAGCACGTACAGCGTATTTGAGGATAATCTTTTTACCTCCAGGGTGTTCTAATGCTCTGTTAGTCCATCTTGTCTCCCAGAGTCTCTCTTTTCCTTCTGGTCCGTACCCGGCAGAAACTCTGTCACATCATACGCTTTGCCCTATCGCCCCAGTCAGTAAATGAGATCAGTCGAGCTCAGCGCGAGCACGCAATCACAGCTACTAACGTGAACAATGACCCAGCACGAGTCGGCATTGTTGTGCTCAGCGACTTCGGCGCCCTTTAACACCATGATGAAGAATGGTTTTGTGTGTGTGTAGGTAGGTAAGCAAGGTAAGTATACAAAAGTCTGATCGCGATGCGCAAAAAAGGCAGGAAGGTGCCTTTGGGCCGAGGTTGAATGACGACACAAATAGAACTATGCTCGGCTCTGGTGGTCCAAGGGTTGGCCAATACTGTTCAATTGCGGAGATGCCCAAACATACAGCACAGCTCACAATGGGGATAACAAAAAGAAGAAGAAGAAAAAAAGAGAAGAAGCAGCAGCAGAGGAAGAAGAACAACACCCAAAAAGGGACAAGATAGCCGTGCTGCCTCCGGACCCGGACCTCGACTCTAGCGGAACCGACTCGGGGGAGTAAACGGCGGTACAAGATGGCCCGCTCTTCCATGCCCTTGCGGGGAGGTGCCCCACCCCAACGCCCCGAAACAGCCACTAGCACCTCCTGGATTAGTACCTTTAGCGGTGTCCCTTCAGTGAGCTCGCCGCTAGAGCTTAGCGTTGGGGGTCGCAGCTCGGCCGTCGGGGTAATGGCATGCGGGGTGCAACCGTCGAGCTACTCCATAAAAGGGTCTTGGAGCACATCCCGACCTCCTCTCGGTATAAAGCGACGCGAATGCGACTACAACAGCCACTGAGCCTGTTTATTAGTTATGTTATGCTCTGCATTGCTTGCATTACATGAGGGCAAACGTGGGTTCCGATTTGTCTACATGTATTGCTCAAAGCCAACTCCTACCACTCACTGCAGTGCTAAATCGCCACAACTTTTCTCCCCTTCTCCCTCTCATCCACCTCTTTGACCGTCTCCCCGGTGACGATATATACTTGTACCAGTTGACCCCTAGAGCTTCCACTTTCGGTGCCTCTCAAGTGACTTGGTACTCATGAAACCGCCCAATGATCCAACCCTCATGTCCCTTTGCTTCCATCATCCATCCATTCATTACTTCCATGCGTTTAAGCCCGCCCATGGATCATGAGGCTGCTGTTGCGCTGCTGACTGGGGCTGTGCGCTGGCAGGATGCGCGCTGTTCGGAAACTCTTGGTTTCCATAATGGAACGTCTGCTGGGGTCCCAAAGGAGGCGGACCTGGGGGAGGAGGTGGCGGGACGAATCCTGGAGGCACGTATCCTCCCTGCGTCTGTTGAGGTGCCGCTGATGCTCCGTATCCGCCGAATGATTGATGCCCTTGATGTCCAAACGTTGTTTGGGTCGGGGGTGGCGACGCCGCGCCTCGATACCCGCCCATTGCAAATGATGTCTGGTTCGGTGGTGGAGATGTCGCGTACTGGCTCGGGTTATACGTCGGTTGCACAAACGTGTTGATGGGAGCTGGACCAAACGACTGCGTTGTGGGCGCGCCACTGAAGTTCTGGTATCCTTGCTGCCCTGGCATTGTTTGCTGGTTGGGCGGCGGCGAGCTGGGTACCTGGTACTGTCCTGGGAAGCTCGACTGCGTGTATCGAGGTCCCTGTCCCTGCTGGAATACGGGCGCTGGCGTAGGTCGGTTCGTGGGTTGAGGGGATGCCGACTTGCTCGGGTCCATCGACATTCGATCCATGAGCTCCCGAAGCCTCTCCCGCTCCATCTCAGCATGAGAGTTCTTGCTCGTCGACCGATCCTGTTCAATCTGGTTGAGGAGTTGTGCACCCTCCGATCTCCGGTTATTGACAAACGTTTCGACGTTCTTTTCCAGACTCTCCACCGTCTCACGCATCTCCGAGTACCAGTTCTTGGCGCTCTGCAGTCCTGCAACCAGATCCAGGAACTCCTGGTATGCCCGCTTATACCGGTTGATGACCGACGATCGCTGCCGCTGAATTGTCTCGTACTTGTTCTGCTCCGACTGCACCCGCTTGTCCTGAAGCAGCTTGTTGAACGTGCTTGTAAGCTCCTTCATCAAGGCCGACTGCTTGTGGCTTGCCTGTATCAGTCGGTTCTGATGGGGCCTAAACTTTTCCAACTCCTGCTCAAATAGTTGCGTCTCGTAGTTTGCTATCGACTTCTTGTTGAGGATGAGAATTTGGGAGATGTCGTCGTTGTGAGCCTCGTCAAAGTCAGCTACAGTGTCCAACTAATTGACAGTGAGACACTCACCTTGTCCTTCAAATCCTTCAGCACCTGGTTTCTCTCCCGCTTGATAAGATTGAGCTTCTTCAGGATATCCTCGACTCTGTTGATCTGATCCATCACGCTGGGTCCTTCGTCGAAATCGTCATCCAAAAGGTTAGGCTCGACGCCAGCCGGGCTAGTTGCGTTGCTTGACCTCGCCCGTGCCTCCGCAACAGCTTGCTGGAATAGTCGGTCAACCTCGCCCGTTTGAGCAGCTCTTCTCATCTCATCAAAGTCCATCTCGTTTTGCCGCAGCTTGCCTGCCAACTGGTTGTCGCTTCTCATGGCTTCGTCAAGGGCTTCGCGATAGTTGCGGATGTCGCTTCGAAGTGTCGTCGTCAACCTGGAACTGGGCTGCTGTGTCCACTCGGTCTCGTATTTGGAACGCATCTTCTCGCATACACCTTCCTCCATATCCAGCTGTTTAATGCTCTTTTCCAGGATGGAGATGATGGACTCCTTCTCCGTCTTGAGAGACCCAAAAATGGCCACCGGGTTCTCATGGTCCGAAACATCTTCACACCATTGCCGGAAATCTTCGTCGGGCAAAATGTCCTGGTCGAACCCGCCCTTGAGCACCTGCAATGCGCCAGGGAGCCTTAGATAATCCAGACTGGCAGCCATCTCACCGTTGGCTGTATCTACTCGCTCCGTCTCGGCTCTCACCAGCTTAGCCTTCTCCTCGTCATACAGACTCGCGGATTCTGTCACGGCGAATGGGACAATCTTGGAGAAGAGATCGGGACCTGTGATGTGCTGGATGTCTTGACCGGCATACAACTCGCTGACGGGGATGGGCTTGGCGGCTGGCAGCTTGGCAACGGCTTCGAGGCTCGCTTCCGCGGGTACTTCTTGGTGATAGATATAGTCGTTGTCTCTCAAAAGGCTCTGCAGCTGGTTTTGCACGGTTGAGTGGTGTCGTTTGGTTAGTTCTTGAAGCACACCACCACACTCAGCACCAAGGTTCGAACTCAAGGGTGTAGAGCTGGGGAAGTTCCTGGCAACTCTTTCAGCCTCTTTTGCTTGAGCCTCGGCAACTTGCAATCGTCCGACAGCAATACCATGCTGACCAGCTTCGTCGTCTGTCATGGCTTGATAATATTGTGCCATGGAATTTAAGAGGTTAGTTTTGACCTATGCTTGTTAGCTTAATTAAGCTAGTATCATTCTCAAGGTATATTACCTGAATCACCATCAACCACACTTTTTCAAAAATGGCCTTGTTCACGTTTTCTTGCACACCCTCAAGAGCCTGACCGTACAAATACCCAGCCTGGGCAGAAAGTTTGGCGAGCAAGCCAATCTTTTTCTTGTCTGTGATCTGCTTCTCGAGAAAGATCTCCTGTGCTTGGGCAAGCATGATGTGAATAAGGGTCTTGACAGTTTCTCTGCTAAGGTCGGACGAAGGCGCGTGCAGAAAGTTCTCGTTGATATAAGTGAACATGCCTGCGGAAGCCTGAAAGTTACGGTAGGCCATTTTGAGGCCAGACTCCTCGGCTCGGTCTTGCATGGTGGCATGGCAGGAGAGAATAGCAGAGATGTTGAAAATAATGGAGGCTTTCTCAAATGCAAGAGAGTACTGCGCTGTGGACTTGTGGGTGAAGGCGTCGAACCTAGTTAGGGCGATGTCAGTATATTGGATTGCATAGCCCAGGAATGTCGTCGAAAAAGGCGCACCATGTAAAAGAGATTTTGATATGTTGTTCGTCGACGGGAAATCGCAGATCCAGGAGCTCAAGTTGGCCGTAGTAACGGTATAGCATATCCCTCCCAGAAGTACTGTCGTTGCCAGCGCCTCGGACGTCTTGTCTCAACCGATTAAGTGTGGCACATTCCTCCGCATAGCGCTCGGGGTCGTCGCCATATGTGTCGTGGATATAGCCTTTGAGAGGCGCAATCCAGTCGATCTCGTTGGTGGCCTTGAGAGGCACCGAGATCATTGGAGACTGCGACATGGCGGTTGACAGCTGGAGTGTAGCCGAGTAGGCGAAAAGGAAGCTTGTTCAGGGCGAATTGAAAGCCCGACGAGTTGTGGCCGGGGAGCCAAGGGCATGCGGGTTCGTGGAGGGGAATCGGGAGGAGCTCGCGGGCGAGAGGTCGGGCGGATGCAGGTGATGGATGCAGCTGAGCTAAGACTGAGCGACCCGAAAGGACGGACGGGGAATGGCGAGATCGGGCCTCCCGGCAAGCAGGGTCGATAGACGGCTGGTCGCGGAGAATGCGACCCGATCTAGGTATCTCTCGTAGCAGTAGCGGGAACGAGTCGGCGGGTCGTTGGACGATGATTTGGGGGCGGTAGCAGGGGACAAGCCGTGACGGGACGGGAGCTGAGCTGAGCTGAGCTGAGCTTCAAGGAAACGAGGTGCAGCTGCGCCGTAGACAGGGGGCGTCAGGTGAGGCACCGAAGTTTCTGTCCTGAGAGGAGGTACCGCAGGTCGAACACAGATGGTCTAGAAGGAGGTTGTGAGGGTTAGAGAGGGAGGGAGAAAGGGATCAATCAAGGTCCGAATCGAGGTCGAAGGTCGAGGTTGACGGGGAGCGGGGTCTGAGAGTGACGACGGGAGACCTAGCCCAGGCCCAGTCCGCGCACGGCGGTGACGAAATAGTTTTTGGAAAGGGTAGGGGTAGGGCCCCAGACGCTGGGCCTTGGCTGGAGAATGTCACTGGGGTTGGAGAGGAGGAAAAGGGAAACGAAAACGCCGCATCGGACGGGAACGAGAGGGCAAGAGACCAAGTTCTTGGGACACGGCGCGTCGATGCGAGATGGAATGGGAGCTCTTGGTTGGGTTACCACGAGGCCAGCTGGAGTTGGTTGGCTGCAACCTTCAGCGGAGGGTGCCCTGAAGAGTGAAATGGAAGGTGAAGCACGGTCAAGAGTGAATACGGTAGCCGCCCATTGTCCGGGCAGCCAATATCTAAGCTTAAAGATGCACAGCACCGCCCTCTCTGGCGTTCCCTCAGAGATTCCCACTAATTGGGCTCTTTTGCATGTCACCAAGGCCTCTCCGCATGTATCCCTCGGTCAGCATCAATCAATGGATGGAAGGAACCGATGTCTGAGCTGGAGGACTCCACCCGCCTCCCCAGGGCAGGAACTTTTAGTGCCTAATCACACTAACAACCGCCTGACGGTCTGCCCTAGGCCCAGATCCTGCAGCCAGTAACGTCGCTGAAGTGCTCTATGAGCCACCTCGTGTCCCGTGCCTCGTGGCTGGACCTTTCCTGCCTTGTCCAAGCCTCTCCTTCTTAACCGCCGGCCAACTTCCTCTTCCTTCTTCATCACCGCTCATCATCCGACGATGGATGCCATTCACACTGCCACAAGCTAACCACGCCGTCTCGTTTCTTTTGTTTCAGCTATTATGGTATACAACGCATTAGCTACGTGGAGAGTGCGCAGCGCTGATGCCTGTCGAGACCGTGGCGACGTGGTGCCGCGTCACTTGAACCTCGTATCTCCAGGCATCACAATTCTTGATGAAAGGCATGGCATCTGTACCATCGTCTCAGTGAACCATCACCATTGATTCTCCCTCCATTCACCTCAAAAAGCCTCACCAAGCCCATGTTTCCGACCTGATCAGCGACTGCAGGGAGATCCCTTGACCAGCCGACCCCGTCAATGACATTCGCCTAAAGTGTTCCTCCGAAAGAGACCCATCACTTTTGCAAACGCCAAGCCAAACAGCTCGCTGAGAATCACATCCTACAATCGGTGCGGGACGGAGCAGGTATAAACTTGTCCATGTGTGCCAGAAGGAAGGCCTCAGCCGCCTTAAGCGCCCTGGTCACACCAACTCGAGGACGCATATGGAATCAATGTGAACAGTTCATCATGGCTGTGACCTTGACTGTGCAGTTGACAATACAGGTTGCACCCGGCGGTTGCCCGGTCCCCTTCGACAACGTACGCCATCACGTACCACCAGGATAACACCGCCATCTCGCATTATCACGGCACAGCCCCAGCCAACCACTTGACCTCTAAGTTTCAACAATGACGGCCCGTCCTCGATTGTCTTGCTCTCAACATCTTCCACCCTCGTCTGATGACTCGGAGCTAATGCAAGTGACACTGGCCTCATCCCAGCCACGAACACAATCCCACGTGTTATTGGCCCATTCCATGACCGCCAGCACGGGGTCCCGCCCCAATCCGCAACAGCGAGCGGCCCGCTGCTGCAGGGGTCCTGCTCCCTCTCAAAGGGTCGCCGCGGCCTATTATGCGGCCGCATCTCTGATCTCTTGCGTAAGTGGTGCCTGCGGAACGTGCGCCATGGGGGCCGAGATGCGGCCATGGTATAAGACATCCGACGAACCTCGATATCACACCGGACCCTCTCGATCAAGCATGATGTGACGCCAACAGGAGATGCTCAGGATGTATCACGGTACCTGGACATAATACGCGGTCTCTACCCATGCGAGCTGGCTATCATCATAGACGGCAGATGGATTTCCCTGCGGGAATCGACTGACAGAGTTGCATCAGCCCATACCCCAGCCAGCCACGGCTCGCTTGTCACACCGCAAACTGCCAAACACCGACCGCTTCTAGTGATGTGATTCAAGATTGGCGACGGGGTTATCCCTATCCCGTCGCTTTCGCCGACCTGGGTTGCTTCAGGGTGCCTCGTCCCAGTTTAAACCCGTCCAGCATTCAATATCCACGTGTTGCGACCCAAGGTCAGCCTACCAAGTATGGCCTTATAATGACTCGAATATCTACTATCGTTGCATGACCCAGGGTCCTTCTATCTCGTCGAGTGTCTCGGAGTAGTTGTCCTGGTTTGATTCGTTACTGGTAACCGGGAAGCGGTGAGGTCATGTTGCCTGGTACATGAACTGACGACATGCTGCTCCACGGGACGTCATTCAGCTCAGAACTTGCGGTGTTGTATGCATCCATTCTTATCAGGCCTAGCCAAGAGGGCTGGCCCTGTCTAAGTGGGTTACTAGCTCTCCTACGGATGGAAGGATCATAGTGAACATAGCATAACCGGTGCTCTTGGCATGGATACGGTGTGGTTTTTCCCTGGAGTTAATTAGAAGTTTAGCAAGGATATTCTTCAACCTCTACTCACTGATGGAATATTTCTGTGGTTGAACCAACCCATGACACATGAGCTATGCGTTCCTCGTTTCTATATATACTTATCTTATTTAGGTTTTGGTTATTAGAATGTTTGATCCAACTCAAAGGGCGCTTCAAACTCAAACTTGATCATACATTCCGATTGTAATTACCAACCACGAGGAAACGCTTCGTGATGGTCCGGCAGTGGGGCCGATAGACCGGGAATCCGAACGGGGCACGCCAGGGAATCACTTACCATAACTCTACCTATGTCAGAACTTACACGCACTCCTGAAAACTGTATAAATGATGGCTCAGAGGGCGGCTCTGAGGGTTTAACCAACCACCTGTTCGTATCTTGGTTGGACACGCCGAGCAGGATTCTGAGTCGTCGTTTGCAGCGCCGGCTCTCAACAATCCGAAATCCGGTATGGTGTAGTGGCTAACATTTCGCGCTCTCATCAACTCAGTTGAGAGGTCCTTTTCCGCGGAGCCCAGGGTTCGATTCCCTGTACCGGAGATTTGCTTGTTCTTTTTGCTTGCCTTTTCGTCATTTCGCGTTGCTAATCTAGTTACTTTACTTGCTTTCTATGTAATGCACCAACTGTGCATTTTAGATAATATATTAAACTATATAGGAGAGAAGATATTATAGCTATTAATAATATTTTTAATAAGAATAGTAATATGTTTAAACTAGATCTGATTTTATTTATATATTTATTTATTATAAGGTTATATTAATTATAAACTATTAATACGCTCTATGCAAAGTATTTATTAACCTAGGTATAGAGACTTTTTTCTTAAGCTTAAATAATAAACTACTTAAAGAGTCTTTTTCGACGGGCCTGGGATTAAGCCCAAGTCATGAAACGGGATTTCCGGCATTCCCTTATGTGTTTGTCCATTCTGTAACTGGAGTCTCTCACGTCTGGGTGTCTTACCCTGGAGACGAACAGCTGTCTGGGCATTTACTTCAGGTACCAGATTCTCCTCCTCACAGAATCATGCTCAAGAGCTGGGTCTCTACATTTCCCCAGAGCCTTAGATGTGAGCTCTTTTAATAAATTCGATACAAGGTGGTTGAGTTGTTGTGGCTTGAGACAGGGGAGTGACCGTTTGCTGTAGTTCAGTATATTGTAATATCTCATATCGCACGCTTTCGCCGAATAAAGTTCTCACACACTTGACAGGGATAAAAAATAAGGTAGCGGGCCGTGGCATGAAATGACGAGAGAAGAGGAGTATGATGAAGTCATCGGATATAGCAAGAGGGGTTCATAGTTCGCATCCATTGTTGGCAAACTTGACTTCAACAACGGTTGACACTACAATCCTGAGAGGAACTAGGGAGACACTGGGAACAAATACGCACAATGCCACAAGAAATTGCAATCCGCCGTTTCGCGAAAGCGATGCACGTCGTCTACGGGAACTACGACAAAGTGTCCGACGCCGACGCCGAAAGGTGGGTCCCGCCCGATGATCCCGGAGCCGGAGGCCACCGCGGCCGGTACCTCTGGACGGACGCTTTCGGCGTCGTGAATTTGATTACTCTGTTTGAAGCGACAACCACGCAAAAGTATTTGACCTTGGCGAGGCGTCTCGTCCAGACTGTCCATGATGTGCTCGGGCGCACCAGAGACGGATCTGCGAGACTTGCTGGTGCGACGGATGAAGAGCCGCTGAAGGGTGGGTTGAGGATAGGCAAGATTGATGCGTCGGGGAGTGATGGTGACGGTCAGTATCATCACTATCTGACCCTCTGGATGTTTGCTCTGAACCGTCTCTCCTGGGCGACCGGAGATGCCTCCTTCAACGACATGGCCATTCAGCTCGCAAGATCGATCCACCCTCACTTTGTCTTTCGGACATCAAACAGGCTGAAAATGGTATGGAAGATCTCTATGGATATGCAAAAGGTCCTGGTATCCTCTGAAGGCCACTTGGACGCTGCGACTGGCTACGCCATCTACAGAATGATCCAAGAGGCGGCAGTGAGACAGGGTCGAAAAGATCAACTCCTCAAGCAAGAGATCAGCGACTACGAGCAGATAATGAGCCGAAAGGGCTCTGTCGATCCAAGCGGTGACCCGTTGGACTTGGGGATGGGACTGTGGATCGCGCACTTTTACCAGAACGAGGAGTGGGCGGACACGTTCACCGAGGAGGCGCTGGAACTCGCCGACCAGATCTTTGACGGCAACTCGGCAGACGTGAGCGGCAGCGCCTCCCATAGACTGGCGTTTCGGGAGTTTGGTGCTTGTCTGGGGGTTCAGTGTGTTGGGGCGGACGAGTCCTTGAAGACTCAGATTGACGCGTTGATGGGCTTTTGGGAGAAGCATCTGGAGCAGCATGATAGGGATGGCTTGAGGCCTATTTCTCAGGTCATGTATGCGGCAGCTCTGGTCCCGGGAGGTAAGTTATTTCGGCTCTGTTTGAGTAAAGCTGGCTGATCGATGTTGTGCAGCATTCCGGAGAGGTTTCATTGTTGGCAACGAACCGTGAGCTAGCCCAAGGGATGTTTGAGCAATTGGGAGTTTATGCTTATCTGACCTATGATTGGTAAGTGGCGAGGCTAATGGAATTGGAAGGGAATTAATACAGATAATTGCTGGGTGACGAAGTGAATGAATGAATGTATGTAATGATGGATTCTTCGCTGGCAGACTGGGCAGAATGATAGCACATATCACTGTTTGCCGAGACTAGTCACAATAGTCGTGAAATATTGGTGAGTACATATACACGAACCAAGGCTTGATAGATGCTTGACTTGGGATAGTATTTCAAACATGGCAACCAGGTCTGTTGCCCTTCACCCTAGGTTAGTTATAAGCACTACACTTCACATCACACTTCATTCCCAGTCAACTTTGGTAGCTCGGTTTCAAGAGATTTTCAAGATATAAAAGTTCTTATCGAGGTATAAGTATACACAAGCAAGCACAGCCCGCCATCATGCTCCGTCTAGAGAGGTATTCCATCCAGGTTTGGTATCTAAAAGGGAGTAACGAGACATTCTCGCAGCCTCGTGCAAAAAAGAAGAAGAAAAAAAGAGCAAAACTCCACGCAACTGCTATAGCCAACCGACCTAAGAGGCGCAAAACCAGACCGTTCCAATAAAAGAGAAATCAAGTACAGGCCGTGTCCATCATTCATAATTCCCACGCTCGTATGGTATCTTTGAATCCCTCATTCCCATTGCTATCATCACCCTTCCTCCCTGCTCTGTAACCTTCTATGTGTTTCCAAGTCAGGTCAACTGACAATCTCGTCTAGTCCTGGAAGAACTTGACAATCTGCTGCAGGTCGCGCAGACCGACACCGTGCTTGGGGTAGCAGATGTAGACCTCCTCGCCAAGAGCGCCGAACTTGGATCGGAAGCTAGCCTTGCGGCGAAGGCCGAGGCTGTCGACAATGGATCGGTAAGTAGCGGCGAGGAAGCGGGCACGGAGACCGCCGACATGCTCGCCAGGTGTGAGTCTCTCAGAGACGCCAGCACCAAAGGTGACTTGGCCAGTGACGCTGGATAGAGCGTGGCCGATGAGAACCTCGATGGCACCATTGACAGCACCAGGGAAGTCCAGAGCCCACTTGACTTGCCAGCCGTGGCGAGGAGCAAGCTTGGCGAGCACCACAAGAGAGAGAACCTTGCCGTCCTTCTCGGCGGCAAAGTATCGTCGGTGCTCCATATCAACCCAGGGGCGCACCTCGGTCAAGTGGACCTGCTTGCCCTTGCGGGAAGCCTTCCACTCCTCGATAGCAGGGTTGGCACGCTTCATAAAGTCCTCGTCGGCCTTGACCTCATGAATCTTGACACCTTCACGCTCAACACGGCGTGCTTTGGCGGCGAGGCCAGTGATCTGCGAGGGGTTGTGCTTGTCAGCGTCGACGCGCTGCTCCTCAGTGCAGGACAAGCTCCGCCAGCGGAGCTCAGAGGCGAGAATCTTCTGGACCTCATAAGAGACGAGCATCCAGACAGGGGTCAGGCGTAGGTCAACGGTGATGTGCCTGACAAAGGCGCGGATGACCTCCTGGTATTGGCTGCGGTCGCAAAGGGGATCACCAGTGATCATGGCAAACTTGTCTTGAGGAACCCAGCCAACAGCAGCGCCAGTCTCGTGTCGCCAGATCTTGAACCGATCATCGAGCCAGGATGTGTTGGAAGCATCGCCGTAGTTGGCAATCAGCTTCTCCAGGGCCGGAGGAGCGTCAGCGCGGTGAGGCTTGGTAGTATCAGCCTCAGGGTGAGGCAGACCAGGAGCCTTGGTCGGGAGAGACTTGGGATCACGGTGGAAGAGAGAGGCGTATCGCACATCGCCTAGCTCAAGCATCCAGGCGACGATACGCTCGAGACCAAGACCGGCACCGGCGTGAGGCGGAGCACCAAGCTCGAATGCCGTCAGATAGTCCTCCATACCATCCTCAGACATACCAGCGGCGGCCATATTGGCTCGGAGCTCTTCAACATTGTGAATACGCTGGCCACCAGAGCAAATCTCCTGGCCTCGGATAAAGATATCGAAGGATCGAGTCCACTTGGGATCTTCGGGGTCCTTGGCGGTATAGAAAGGACGAGCGTTGGCTGGGAACTTGTCGAGGACGTAGTAGTCAGTGTTGTACTTTTCGCGGACGAGCTGACCGAGACGGATCTCATCTGGAGTAGATAGATCCTCCTCCTCGACATCGCGGCCGTCATCGCGAAGCATCTGAAGACCCTCGCTGAAGGGGATAATGGGGGTCTCATCGAGCCACTTGAACTCTCCGCTGGGCCATCGCTTGCGGATGACCTCGAGCTCTCGAGAAGAGTAGACAGTCCTGAAGACCTCCTTCAAGAAGATATCGATAAACTGAATAACCTCATGGTAGTCGGTGTCGATGGCCATCTCGAGATCGAGGCCAGTGTACTCGGTAAGGTGACGGTGAGTGTTTGAGTTCTCGGCGCGGAAGACGGGGCCGACTTCAAAGACACGACCAAAGTCTGCGGAGATGGACATTTGCTTGGCGAGCTGAGGGCTCTGAGCAAGGAAGGCTCGGCGACCAAAGTAATTGACGGGGAAGACAGCAGCGCCGCTCTCGGTGGCAGCGGGCTGAAGCTTGGGAGTGTGAATCTCGACAAAGCCATATTGCTCGAGGGTGTTTCGGAACACGCGGGAGACCATAGATCGCACGCGGAAGAGGGCCTGGTTAGAGGGATGTCGAAGATCGAGAATACGCGAGGACATGCGGTTGCGCAGGGTCTCGGGAGGCTTGTAGTTGCTAAAGGGGAGCTTCTGAGCAGGGTTGACGAGGTGAACAGAGCAGATATCGACCTCAACTCCAGAGTGCGTCGCCGATCGGATGGGCTGCGGGGGCTGCTTGAGGATACCTGACACTTGGACGAGCGACTCGGAGCTGATCTTGCGCACCCACTTGACGAAGTCGGCGTTATCGGCATCGCGGGCGAGTACACCCTGAACGGAGTGCGTCTGGTCTCGAAGAAGGAGGAAGTCAAGCACCTTGGACAACGGTCGCTGGGTCTCGATACGGGCTCGGAATGTGACCTCGGTGCCGATAGGGAGAGTGTCGAGCTGCGCGACAGTGTTGATCTCTCCCGGGTGCACCGGCCAGTCGGCGCTCATGCTCGTGCGGCCGCTGTCGAGAGAGGTCCGGCTGCTGCTAACGGCGGCATCTCGATTAGTCGAACCATCCATGCTCGACCTGGCCGAGTCCCGATTATGGAGCTCGACACCGCTGTCGCGCATGCTATTACGGAGGATGCTGGCTGTGGTCGAGTGTCTGGGTGGTGACGTGACCGTGCTGGCGGTACTACCGTTTTGGGAAGTCGCGACGGCGACGTTGGTGTTTTTATTCGCCATCCAGGGCACGGGGCTGTGGATCGACGTGGGTGATGATGTAAGGCTTGCCTCAGACAGAACCGAGTCTATAGTGGTTGAGTCGGAGCAGGATGCGGCGGAGGAGATGGGAATAGAAGTGAATGCAGATGAAGTAGCAACTGCCAAGACCGGAGATGGAGGAGACGAGGACGAGGTCGAGCCTTTAACAACTTGATGCTTGGGTCCCAGCGGGATGCCAAAGGCTGAGGCGACGGGAGCAAGGATGCCCGTCATAGCTCGGTCTGGCGCAGGTGGAGGGTGTGCGTGCGAGTGTGGCACGGTGGGGTCTGCGAGGAAACGAGCCACACTTGGAAAAGCTGGGTTGTCAGTGCTACCAACAAGTCGATGACGATCGGGTGGGCTGCTTTTGGTTGCTCTGGCTCCTTTTGGGCTTGGGTTAAACTGGCGCCGGTCGGGGGATCAGGGCCGGGGGGACCACAGGTTGATGTAGTTTGCTCGACGGTGCCCGACTATGATGATGTATGTCTCGCTGTCTTGGAATTCTTCAAGGCGGAAAGGAGGATCATGAATTAATACACGTGTACCGTGTGCCAAGGAAGCAAGCAAGGCAGTAATGTAAGTGTGAATGGCTGGTAGTCAATGATGATCTTCTGTCATTCACTCTTCTGAGACGAGGCCCAGTGGCGTTTATATCATTCATCAATGCTTGCCGGGCATCTCGGGGTCCGATGGGGATCCTGCTTAGAAGCCTGCTTTTCCCTCAAAAACTCTTCCAGCTTACTCACAACTAAACGTGGATCTCGGCCTCGGACCCATCCTGTAAACGCCGTTTGAAGGTGGAGGGTGTATGCAGAATGACTAGGTCGGTATCTCGTGGAGAAAATCATGAGCGACGGTACCGAGATATCCCCTAGATTCTATACGGTATTGTCAGCACGGGCCATTATACTCGAGTCTAGCAGCCCTAGACCTCGCGGGAGACGGGTGTGCTGACAATTCAAACGGGGGTCGGTAGTTGTGGCGTGCGGACACAGCGAATACCACGATGCGTCATGGTTATCTCCGGCACTACACTAGACACGACCTTCAGACATCTTCTCTAACCATCCAAGTATCTCGAGGAAATCGTCGTGTATCGCGGAACAGGGCATCTGGTGGCTGAACCATCCCGCATCACCTGCAACCGCGTGACGGCAGTGGAACACGACTCAGGCCAGTCAGAGCCAGGGAGCTGGGAAACACGGCACTGGGGTCTGCATCAGAGATGCCATGCTTAGAGATTCATGCTCGCCCTTGGCTTGACTCAGAACGGGCAAGCCACCCAAGGGTGAGCTGCCGTTTGCCGTCTCGGCACGTTGCAGAGTACCACCCAGTTGACATCCAAGTACCGTGTACGTCTGGAAGCCCACAGTTTCCCGCTCGGGGGGATGCGAAAATTCCGTCACCAGCGATGGAGGGGATGTTGTTCGCGCTTCTTCGTGCCGCACCCCGGACTCCCGGGGCGAGAATCGGCGCCGAGCGGGGACTCTTGATTGGAAGAACGGTGGAGAAGCTCCGGCAGCCGCGGGCTTTTGGAAATCGGCCAAGCCTCTGATACAAACCTTCAATCTCTTGGCGCTTAACGAAACGAGCCAGCAAAGAAGCAGTATTCTATTCTTGTCATGATTTTCGTGCAACAGGATGGATGCAACCACCAAAACAGGACAGAACACCAGGAACAATCAATTAGGGGCGGGAGGGTTTGATTGCCAAAGTTGCTCGACTTTTTTTTCGTACATGTGACGTCAACAATCGAAGTTGGGATCGGAAGCGTCGGGTCTCAGGAAGGCGCGACCCACATTCAGCCTCTTCCCACTTGTTCCTGTCGACTTTCCTTGAGCGGCCCCCACTTTTCCCGTGCAGCCGCCAACCGACGTCATTGTCATTTGTCACTCCAAGGAACTTGAGGCTTCCAGAGCCTGGGGGTCTCGTCTCATCTAGCACCTTCGGCGCCATTCGCATCATATCGCTCGCAAACCGCTCGGTGGCCCGTCTAGAGACACAGGCGCGAGGGGGAAACCGGCTTTTATCGTTGAATCTCGAAGGGCAGTACTGAGGTAGATATGGTCGCGTTCTGGCTCTGCTTACCATCCTCGAGAGTCTCCGGACACCCATCATCAAACCATCATTCTTTTTTATTCCTTCTGATTATTGGTAGTAGCCAATCCCCGGCTTGTTCCCCTGCACTGTTTGAAACTAGACCACGTGTTTGAACGCGGCCGTTTCTCTCCACCACTCCCCGTTGGCGGTGCTTGCTTGTCTATCCTCACCGTTGCAACCGGCCTCGTCTTGGCTGGCAACTGGGTTGGCTTGGTCGCTTGTGCTTCATCGTCTCTCCTTATTCCTCTCTATTCTTACCAGACTACCCTGCGTATTACTGCAGACCACTCCTGCATATATCACTCAGCCGAGTTCCGCGGGCTGCTGGGACCACACCTCTGCCCTTGATATGGCGATGGAGACGGAGGCCACACCCTCCGAGTCACATCCAACTACACCGGAACCCCCGGACTATGTCAACCCTCTTGAATCCAGCTCACGCTGGTACCTGATTGCTCGTGCCCAGGCCATCCGTTCTGCCGCGAGCTTGGGCTTCAGCATCGCCAACCGCACCGATCCTCCTGCACCCTCGCCCACCCGGGACATCTGGCTCGATGCCACGCTCGCCAAGGCTTCTCCAAGCAGTGCCGATCGGGCCAAGACAAAGATCAAGGCCGAAGTATGGATCCCGCCCCGTCCCGCTCTCGGCGCTCGGGCAGCTGTCATCAACTTTCACGGCGGCGGATGGATTCTTGGGCAAGGCACTGATGATGCCCGATGGGCCGGTGCTGTCATGACGAACCTCGACGCCGTTGTATTTACTGTCAACTACCGTCTGGCACCATCGTGTCCGTTCCCAACCCCGATGGAGGATTGTGTCGACGCCGTTCTCCAGATCAAGCACCGCGCTGCAGAGTTTGGCATTGATCCTGATCGTATCATCCTCTCGGGCTTCTCCGCTGGCGCCACCAATGCTCTCGCGAGTTGGCTCATCCTTACGGATCCTGGCCGCTGGGGCTACAACTTTGCTATTGAGCCTCCCCGCATTGCGGGGTTGGCCGTGTTCTATCCCGTCCTTGACTGGACCATTTCACGTCCCGAAAAGCGGCTCACATGCTCACGACCGGACCTCACGCTACCCAAAGGACTTACGGATCTCATAGATGCATCCTTCATCTATCCAGTCATTCCCCGAGAGGAGAGATCAGACCCACGTCTGTCCCCGGGACTGATGCCTGATGAGCTCTTGGGGAAGCTTCCTCCAGTCCATATCGTCCTGTGCGAGTATGACATGCTCCTGGCTGAAGGCCTCAAGTTCACCAATCGACTCAAGGCTGCTGAAAAACAGTTCACCATGCGTTTAGTTGCGGGCGAGCGGCATGCCTGGGATTGTCCTCCGCCAATGTCACCTAAAGAGAGCGTCATCATCGAGTACCAAGAGGCTGTCGAAGCCATGGCCAGCTGGTTCGGGAAGAAGTGTGAGACCGACACGGAGTCGATGCGGTCTATGAAACTCAAGCGGCCGACGCTGCGGCGGCCCAAGTATCTCTCGTTCAAGTCCTGGTCTGGGAGGTAGTGGCCCCTGGCAGGCTACTGCTTGGGCGTCGTCTTGGTAATGGTGCTAGTTTGCCTTTTGGCTCTGCTCTTGTTGGTGTTGGTATCTGGGTTGTCTGGTTTAAGTAGCGTGGCGCTTTTTCTTGCAAGGAACGAAGGTTGGTAAGGACTTGTCTCCATGATAGATGGGTGGTGGCGCTCCATTTGTGCGTTTCAGTATATACTATACTCTGCGGGCGCGAGACGATGGCACATCACATACACTACACGATACACAATAAAAACATGCTTAAGAATATCAGTTTAGCACACCGGGGAGTGTCGGCTCAAGAATCGTCACATGGACGAGAGTCAGAAAACCTCGCGAGCCAACTCAAAGCCAAACAAGCATTCCCAGCCCTATCTCGGCATCGGCGCCCACTCCTCGCGGCGGCCGACTGATCAGTCTCGCGGGTGTGAGCGCGATATTGGTTGATTCAAGAACCAGGTACTTGTGTCCACCAAAAAGATACATCTGCATCGAAAGCAACAAAGGAATCCGCTGGTCTGGTTCAAGGGTCCAGAGACTAAAGACAGGCCCCCCCTTCGGAAGCGTCGGAGGTGTGTGAGATTTAGACGACGGGCGTCGACTGGCTCCTTCACCTTGCCTCTCTTTTCCATTCTCTTGGTTTCAGCTCCAAATGATATCCGACAAGGGACATGCTACGGGCGACGACGTGGGCGAACAATGATTCCACTTCTCGTCATGGCGAATCCTCGAGAATCTCACCATTCTTTCTCGCCTCGAGAAAGCGATACCGATCTAGGCCTTGTGGGGGAGTGGTCACCTGCATCTTCCAAGAGAAACGTTTTGGCTTGTGACTGACTGACCGAAATTTCCTTTCGGACTTTGTAAGCATTCCATTTTCGCGACCGGCTTTCTTGACGTGTCCGCATCCCGTGGAGCCCGGCATCCCCGTAAGGATTTCTTCCATCGTTGGCGCAAAAAAAATATGCGTGAATGACAGCGTGCCGCGGACTTTTGTCAATCCTCCGCAATTTGCGGTGACGATGGAGCTCGTGATGCCAAGTCTTGGAATACAAATTGTCATCTTGTCAGAAACTGCCGATATCTGCCATTTCCATCATGAACTTTGACGGTGGGTGCATCATATTGCACCAAGTTGTCAGCCATCCTCTCATCCCCACGCCCTTCCCATGAGTATAAACCAACTCTATTTCCCAAGATCTTACCAAAACTCTTCAAAACACCTTCACCCGATCTTCACGTAAGCATCTCAAAATATCCCCATCAGCCGCTTCTGTCGATCCTTCTTTGAAATGATCCACGCCTCCCGGCCGTGAGATGGTGTGCTCGGCTCCGGGTTGCCGAGCTGGCTAGCCTCGAGACGGGCGGATCTGCTCTCCCGCACAGTATGTATGACGAGGGGGCACTGCCTGAGGCTTTCATGATTATCATGACCACCGACCAACCTGACTAAGATGGGATTTCAAGTAAATCTCAATTTGTCGTTGCTTTAAGATTAATGGTGACGTCAAGGTCACTCTTCACTAGATTTCATCATCATCAAAATCATCTTGTTCTTGGAGTAACTCTTGCAAGATTGAATTTAAGAGAGCGATATCGGTGCTCATCTGCGCGCCAAGATCGGTCCAGCTTCAGCTCCTTTCTATTCCAGTTTGAACCCAATCATCCGAACATCGGCTTTCATGACATGGCATTATTCTTATGCGAGTTTCCTATTTCGTCCTTCAAAACATTGAAGCGCCATTTTACAACCGAAAACCGTTCTTCACGAGGTTAAACACACATCAATGGGATTCATGGTTGCACAAAAGTAGATTCGTTATCATTAACTCGGCGGCAGCAGCTCTATGCTGTCACAGCCTGCCAGGGCTGTTTTGTGTTGTTTAAATATCTTGACATCCATCTTGTAAGAAAGACGTCTCTACCAATCACGGTGTTTTCCAGATATATGGGTAGTCGCTACATGCTCAGCTCCGGTAGTGTACGAGCAGAGATTCTGGTTTCGACAGTCATGGTAAACCAAGGGTTGTTTACCACTTGGCCTCCTTGCTGTTGATGAACTCCTTGAGGATGGTGACAATCCTGGTGAACGCAGCAAGGTAGGCGTCGAGCTCTTTCTGGACGAGCTCAGGAGTCTCGCCAAGCTTGGCGTAAAAGTCCTTGCGGTAGGGGACAGCACTCATAGCAGCGCTGAAGACAGGCTTGACAAGCCAGTTGTGGAAAGGCTTCAGGGTGTCGGCATACGAGGTCCGGAAAGAGTCGGCCAGCTCCTCCGAGGGGTTGGCGACGTTGCGAGCGAGGGCCTGGCAGGTGAAATCGAGACCGCTGTGGCATTGACACGTTAGTTGGTGATTGGACTATGGCAGGAGGGCATATCCCTTACCGGATGAGCCACAGAGCACCCTCAGTAGCCTCGTGCTTCTTGGTCTTGAGCTCGTTTCGGCAGAGGTCCTGGATGTTGCCAGACTCTCCAGGAGCAGCCGCCTGACGGGCACGGAGTTTCTACCCAGTATCGTTAGGCATATTCTTGTAGGGTGTGGCAGTGATGGAGAATGCAGGTCTGTCGATGCAGTCGTGGAGTAAGGGCTAGGTTACGGACCTCGACGTTGAAAAGAATATCCTTCTTGACGGGGCCGAAGGCAACACCACCGATGGCATCTAAGAAGAGGGCAATTAGATTTGTTCGCAACACATAAACAATTTATGCGTGAGTTCTTACCAAAGATGGTGGTCATGGCCTCGGAAGCCTCGAGGAACTCGGTGGTAGAAACGGCATTGCCGTTGGCCTCATCGACGGGGACATCAGCGTAGGTGCGCTTCAGGGTCTGCACAATAGTGCCGCCAGCGGGGTATGCAGTAGACATGATGAAGGATGGGCGAGGAGTGATTGATAGAGTTGGAGAAAGGTTGAGAAGCTGAAGATGAAAGGGAGAAGATAAGATGGCAAAAAGGAGAGGTCGTTTGAGGTCGCCGTGGCGGTAGCGGAGCGGTCAAGCTGTCCCCTTGAGGCAGGTACAGGAGGGGTCTAGGCTCTGGCTAGGTACCCAAGGCAAGACAGGGGGCCACTAAGAGAGGGGTTGAGACGGTGAACGGAGGGGCAGAGCACAGTGCAGATCGATAAGATAGGGGGCCCAAAGTGCGTGCAGCACAGCAAAGAGAGGGGTAATGGCGCACCCCACACTGTGTTTCTCCGGAGCCGGACTTTTTAGCCTCCGAAGGGGACCGTCCAGGAACCCCACGCATTCCCACCTTGAGCGGCTCGCAGAATGGCGGGAGACAGAGGCTCCATGGTACGAGTTTGAGCGGAACCTGAGCTGAGCGGAGAGACAATGTGTTTTACCTGCATTGCTTTTGATACGAGAGACACATATGGTGGAAGCTCACCGCCAAGGGAGGGACCAAGATCCTTGGCGGGGTCATGGTGTTGAGCTGCGGTTATTGGGGCTGGGTCTTGAAAAGTCGCAAGATGTCGTCGCAACTATGTGACGAATGCATACGGATACGGTGCTTGGTTGACAATATCTATATATATCCTGTTGATCTTCAATTGGAGTCGTATTGTGCGACACAAAGGTCTGGTTGTTTTGAGTTCCCTCCAGCTAATCCACTCATTCCTCCACCTTGCTCAACAATATTATTCTTGGCTAATCTTAGGTCAGTCGTGGCCTTGGCAGCTGAGTTGGCCAGCATGGTCAGTCTTTTGGTCTTTTGGATGGTTATCTGCATGATCTCGGGATTATTGACGAACACTATAAAGACGGTTATTAAGAAGGTTGGAAGCTCGCAAGAATCGGAACAATCACTTTGAAACGCATATCGGACCGTGTTGACATAGCTTGTGACGTCATGTCGCCCTGATGCTACCGTGTAGCTCCCGACGATCAGCTTCGGAGAAGCAAGCAAGCAGGGAGAGACGGGGCACAGGACATTACATGCAGTTCAAGCCGCTACAGCTACAGCCATAGCTATAGCTATACGTGGATGGGAAATGTAGGTACGGTAGCCAAGGGTCCAGGTCAAGATCTAGAGGGGAAGCTTTTCTCGCACAAGCAAACAAGACTCTAAACCTAGAGTCTAAAGCTTCGCATCCTCGAGAGAAGCAGCAATTGGCCCGCACGTACAAATGTGTGCCTGTGTGCCCACAGCCCAGCCTCCCGCATCTGCTCTCAGCCCTGTGCGTGGCCTATTACGTGTTCGCTGTGCGGGTCATGGCCGATGGATGCCATGAGGTGCCGTGATGCGCTTGGCTGCCTCGACCGGGATGTGCGTCCGGGCAGCGCGTAGAGTATGAGAAAGCAGTTGTTTTTTTCTTGGTTTTCCTGGGCAAATGTCAGCCACGCCTGTCTGCTGGACTGTTGGACCATGAAATGTTGGTTGCCCGCAGCCGTGATGCCCGGCTTGGCGAGGTTTTCCCCCTTGCCCTTCCTGCCCTTTCAGCTGGCCCTGGGGTCGATGACATCGTCTTTTTACCTTCCCCCATCTGCTCTTTCCCGTCTTACCAGCTGCCGCGTTTATTGTCGCGTGAGAGGGAGCCAAGGCAATAAAGACGAAAATCCTACCTTAGGTAGTAAAACTCAAAAAGCGACCGTCATCCTCAAGATTCCTCTTCCCAGCCTCTTTTCTTTCCTCCCGTCTTCCTCTTTTATTTTGCTGCCCCTCTTTGCGCCTTGACTTGCCCCTCCACTCCAATTAACATCCCCTCACCTCTCCTCCTCCGATCTGATCAATCTTCTACGCGCCCGAGACGCTGAAGCCTGCCCATCTGTCGCACGCACCCTTCGACCTGGCGAAATCCTTAGATCTACGGTCATGTCCGACTCCAAAAAGGATGGTGGTGGGAGTAGCAAAGGGTCACGTCTGTCGTCCATGTTTGAGGGGCTTAATATTTCAGATCAACTGCAGGATGCCAAAGTGCATCTCATCCACCAAAAGTCTGTCGTCAATTCAAGCATTCGCTTCAATCTTGCCGCTGCTGACATTTCCAAGGCATAAAATTGGAAAGCTAGGTAATCTGGTATGACCGCAACTTGAACATCCTTGCCCCACTATCATGTGTCTTTCTTGTCGCAATCACGAACAATACGAAACACGACTCGACTCTCGCAGCGATTCCAACAGGAAACTAACACACAAATCTCAGTTCAACAAGAACCATCGCCATGACGAAGAACACGAACAACGGTGCGACGCGAAGCGCACCAAGATGTGTGAGGAGAACCGCTTCAAGTCTTACTTCCCTGAGCGTGAGGGCAACCTAGTAAAGTGGTATGTTGATGGCCGCGATTATTTCTGGGCCGTGTCCATGGCCCTTGAGCAGGCCAAAGAGTCCATCTATATCACCGATTGGTGGCTTTCTCCTGAGCTGTTCCTCCGTCGCCCACCGCACGCGACCCAGGAGTACCGGCTTGACAAGCTCATCAAGAGAAAGGCCGAGGAGGGCGTCCAGATCTACGTGAGCATCTACAAGGAGGTTGAGCAGGCCTTGACCTGCAATTCGGCTCACTCCAAGCATGCATTGCGAAGGCATGTTACCCACATAGCACGCTTGGGCATGCTGAAACTAACCGGCCATTGTACAGACTTTGCCCCAAGGGCAGCCCTGGTCATGGAAATATCCATGTTGCCCGCCACCCAGATCACAATGTCTTTGAGAACTTAGGTGGTAAGTGTTCAATTTGGGGCTCTCCCCGCGGGCCGGGCCCGGAGTGGATCCCGGGGATCCGGAAGCTCATGACATCGGGTATCGACGTTTGAATATGATCCTAACGGTCTTCGCTTAGATATGACTCTATTCTGGGCCCACCATGAAAAGTTTATCGTCATTGACTACTCCCTCGCCTTCATTGGAGGTTTGGATCTATGTTTCGGCAGATGGGATAACCATCAGCATGTGTTGTCGGATATTCACCCCGAAGGCGTTGTTCATGAGACTTTCCCGGGCCAAGACTTCAACAACAACCGAGTCATGGACTTCCAGAACGTCTCTCAGTGGCAGGATAATGAATTGAGCAAGGCCGACTTCGGGCGAATGCCATGGCATGACGTGGCCATGGCTGTCATTGGACCCTGCGTCTACGACATTGCCGAGCATTTTATCCTGCGCTGGAACTTTGTCAAACGTGACAAGTACAAACGCGATGATCGGTTCGACTGGCTACTGCTGGAAGGCCGTGAAGGGGAGGACGAGGATCTGGTCGGAGTCCAACGCCCCAAACACCCAGTTGGAGAATACGTCAAGCATCCGTACAGCCCTCTCAGCACCAAGAACCTCGAAAACCAAGGAACAATCAAGGCTCAGATTGTGCGATCAAGTGCGGATTGGTCCAGTGGTATTCTCACGGACCGGAGTATCCAGAACGCCTATATCGATATCATCTCCAAGGCCCAGCATTATGTCTATATTGAGAACCAGTTCTTCATCACGGCCACTGGAGATCAACAGCCCCCTATTCGCAACACAATTGGCCGCGCCATCGTCGATGCCGTGGTGCGCGCCTCCAAGGAAGACCGAAAATTCCGTGTCATTGTTCTGATCCCGGCCGTGCCTGGTTTTGCTGGAGACCTTAGAGACAATGCGGCTGCGGGCACACGAGCCATCATGGATTATCAGTACAAGTCGATCTGCAGAGGCGAGCACTCCATCTTTGGCCAGTGTCGCGCTCAAGGCGTCGACCCTACCAAGCACATTTTCTTCTTCAACTTGAGATCCTACGATCGTCTGAACAAGACTCCCGGCATCATCAAAGCTGAGAAGGAGACCGGCGTCAGCTACCAGCAAGTTCAACGTGCTGAAGCTGAGGAAATCATGGCAGAGGGTATCCACGGCAGTTATGACCCCGAAGACTCGGATGGCGATGAGCACATGCGCGGAGATAAGAAGCAGTCCGAGCTGGATGAATCTATCAAGAGGACCATGGAAGCCCGCAAGATTTTCGAGGATGCCTTGCCGAAGGAGGAAGTGAAGACGTCGGCCTCGGTTGCTCACCACGCCATGGCTGGTGGTGATTTGACCACGGAAGTCTGGGATGAGGAGGATCCTGAATCTGAGATTAAGAACTGGATTCAAGAGGAACTCTATATCCACGGCAAGCTTCTGATTGTCGACGACCGAATCGTTGTGTGCGGAAGCAGCAACCTTAACGACCGAAGTCAGCAAGGCGACCATGACAGCGAACTCAGCATTGTCATGGAGGACACACGTATGATCCCTAGCACTATGGATGGCAAGCCTTGCGAGGTTGGTTACCACGCGGCCACCCTCCGGCGATATCTATGGCGCGAGCACATGGGAATGCTGCCTCCGCAGCCGCATGACGCTTCTGAGGATATCAACGCCACGCCTCCAACTATTAACCCCGAGAACAATGTCTATGATCAGGACGAGGGCTACAAGTTCGTCGAAGACCCTCTCAGTGATGAGCTATGGGAGCAGTGGACCAGCCAGGCCACCAAGAACACGGAGTTGTTCAGACATCTATTCCACGCTGACCCGGATGACCACAGTAAGTACTCTCGCACATAACCGGCTCATGTTGTCTAATTACCTTTGCCACAGTCAAAACCTTTGAAGATTATGACCGTTACCTTCCACCGCGAGGTGTCAAGGCTGGTCACGTCTTCGACCAATTCATGCCCCCTGAGGACTGCAAGAACAAGCTAGCACAGATCAAGGGCCACCTAGTATGGTATCCGCTTGAGTTCTTGAGGGACGCTGAAATGGCGGAGCGAGGCCTGCAGGTCAATTCGTGGACCGAGTCCGTGTATACTTGATACCACTATAGCGCCTACGTGTTTCTGGGCTTAGGAGTAACGACTGGAGGTAACGACAGGGGTAATGGGAAAATATCATGGCGCGACGGTGAGCTTGATGCTCTCGAGATATTTGTTAGTGGTGTTTTGGTAACTAGTTAGGTTGGATGTGCATCCGTTGCCTTGCCTACCAACAACCCTATAATTGTGTTGAGGCAAGATGTGATAACTTGACTTTGATGCTTTCCGAATTCACTTTGTGTTGGTTGAACTCGATCTTACGGCGCTGAGAATGGTGTCGAGCATCTGATAAGTATGCAACTATGAATGACCGAAAGGTGAAGGGTAAGTGACTTGATTGACTCAGGATAATTAAGCTGAACACGACGGATGAACACCTGCCACTTATCTGAATGATAAAACCACTGCCTTTTTGGGCCCGAAATTGAAGGTTCATGTACCTGATAAGGATCACGTGGGGCATTGTGGACGACATCTATACAATGGGGAGTTGGTGGTTATATCCCCTCACTTCAACACTAAGATAACAACGACACGTCATCCATGTCACGATCTAGATCTGGTTGCGCAACCTGCAAACGGCGCCACCGAAAATGCGACGAGACGAAGCCAAATTGCCTGCAGTGTCAAGCCCAAAACATAGTGTGTGAGGGCTATGAACTTGTGCTTCGCTGGGATGCGGGAATACCCTCACGACGTTCAGCTGGGACCGTCATTCCTGTGGGACCACTGCCTGACCGTAGCAAGAAGAGACGAAGGTTAGATGAGGGCGAGCCGCATCTTCAAGAGCCTGGGACGTCTTCAGCGAGGCAGAGACAGTTGTTGGATGTTACCACACGATCGAATTCGCAATCTCTCTCCCCAGGCCATGGACCATCAACAGGATTGACCCGAGGAGTCGAACATCTTGATGCTTCACCAATAACGCCTTCACCCCAATCGTTTTCTACGGTTGATTCTCCTCAGACCCCAACATGGCATCTGCCTTGGCCAGGGAGGACCGAGAGGGAGAGGTTCCTATTTAAGCAGTGTATGTTGGTCTATGCCAAATAGTGTTCTCTTGTCTTGCATACTTATGAGCTCTGTAGTTTGTGAAACAACAATGTTCTTTCTATATTCAACTGACCGAAACGACTGGTTCAAGTCGCATCTTTGTCATCTGGCGTATGAATCGGAGGCTCTCCTGTCGATCCTCATTGCTACGCATCTCTACACGATAAACCCCAAAAGTCCAACGTCTGAATTTGAAGAATATTACAACCGCAGTCTTCGCTTATTTCGGGGGCAGCTTGATTCGTACGATGGCACCCCTAACATGGGGATCATGTGTGCGGGGCTATTCATTTGCACCTTGAATGTGAGTAAGAGTCTTTGGTTTCCGATAATACAACGAGAGGTCCCATAAACGGTTGGCTGACAGTAATAATACTAGCTATTTCAAGGAACCCCATGGTCAGCCCACTTGGACCTCATGACTAGGGTATACGGCCTCACCTCTGATCTCTTACATCTTAGAGATCTGCCACAGGACCTGCAGTTTCCCATCGAAACAATGGGAGTCATGGACATGCCTACCTTTGTCCGGGGCCGCAGAACTGTCACTCTTGGAATATGGTCTCGCTACCGAACTTCACAAGATGGCTCACCCGATGGAAGAATAAGCGGAGTCGAGATTGTGACCGGTCTACCTCGCAGTCTCCTCGATATTTTTGCGGATATCCAGACCGACAAGGCTGACGAGTTGTTCCTGATGTGGCCGGGCGACGTGGGAGATGTGCCACATTGCCATCTCTGGGAAGCATATCGCCTTGCGGGAGTCTTGACGGGCCGCAGATTGAGGAAATACATGGTAAACGACGACGGCAGTAACCCGACTGACACTGGTCTGGCATCCCCCAGTACCGAAGTGCTCATGTCTCGGCTCATGGCTGCCATGGATGCTCTATGCGAAACCTGCAGGCGACCACAGTACTCTGGGTCACTCGCCACCAACTCAATACTCTACCCCTACACAGCCGCACGGCTCGAGGTCGCGGTACTTGGTCGTCGACCTGATTGGGTCGAGGAGCTGCGTCGGCTCGTCAAGCTCTGCGATCCATACGCCATGTCGGCCAACTTTTGCACCCTTGATGAGATGCTGGATGAGGCGCTAGATAACTGTGACGATGACTACGATATCGACGAGCAGGCTAGACGCAGGAACACTGAAGTTGCCATCTTCTGATTCTTTTCGGATAGATCATCTGTTGATATCTTGCCTAGCCCAAGTTGGCATCACACGCCAATCAAGGTCAAATCGCCAATCTTTCAAGGTTAATGATCAACCCCTGGGTTCCGCGTTAACTGGAAGAAGCTGCTGTAGCCGCTGGTGATTTTCTATGTTGGTGATGGCCTCACTGCCGTGTTCCTTTATCCCAGATACCAAGGTCAAATCGTGGGGTAGTGACTATCTATCACTTATCGGGCGGCGGCACCGAGTATTGAGGCTGATAAAGTATTAGGGCCGGCGGTAGGCTTGGCCGGTTTTCATAGAGACATGGTACCCAGTCAATGATGGGAGATGGAACGACAACCTATCTTTGACAGTTGCAACACCAGACTGTCGAGCCAGACTACGAATCCAAGAGGCATCTTGCTCACAGAAGCAGGCCTATATCAGAAACAAGATGGAAGCAACGGCCGGTCAAGTTCGACTTCCTCCGGGGAGTGTTCCCCTTGTCACAGGTAAGGCGATGAGTTGGCCTGTACTTCTATCCGTTGAATTCCCACTGACATCCCTAATAAGCGTCTTCAACTTTGAAAGTTCCAACACCCTCAACCGACCCAAATGATCCCCTGGCGCGTTACGATGAGCTCTCTTGATACTGAGTATGAACTCTGACACGGTTGTAGAACTGGAGCATGCCCGAAAGGTCATCAACACCAACTTTGTTCTAGCTGTCACTGTGGCAGTGTTTGCTGCGTTAGTCACACTATATCTGTGGAATCACAGTCCATTTCTGATGCTTTGCCCTCTAGCATAACGATGCAGACCATCTTCTGGCAGCAAATGGCGGTGGACATGCAAGTACCGTTCGACCAGCTCAACTGAGGAGTAGTATTCAACGTTGCTGGCCTCGCCATCAGGTGCTTCCTTTCCATACCGCTATCCAAGAAATACGGTCGTCGTCTTACCTGCGTCGTCTCCACCGGTTGCCATAGCGGCTATCTCGTGGTAGAGTGTCTGATAAACGACTTGCGAGCCTCCCTGTGTGTTTCCATCTCAAACTTGTCCTCCTCATCGTCAGTTCCATATTTCATTTGATAACCAAAAACTTGTGTCATGTCTCTGATCAGCTCTTATACTTGCCTCCTTCGATGTCTGCCCCTGTCCCACCATGAGGGGTGGATGGTACCTTCCTCGTCCGGTCCGAGCGCTAAGTTGGGGTAACATGGGGGACTATCCTAAAAGAGGCAAGTATAAGAGCCAATCAGCTTTCACCATCAGCTCCAATCGGGCGACCATGAAGGTAGGTATACTTGTATGCCCCAGCATTGATGTCGTTGCTCCCTCTCGTCTTGTTTCTTATCACCATCTGTTGATCTAATGCATACTCTCTATTAATCTCGCTGCCTCTGGAAATGTCTTGGGAAAAGCTCGTGTCTAAGAAAAGGGACAGTCTCCAGGACTCTATCCCCCAAGAATGGAGGCTTAGCCAACAAGTCCTGACTGACCTCACCGGAGGGGCAACAGTCGTCTCATGGCTCTCGATCCCGTCAGAAAGTCTGGAATCCTCAATGACCTCGAGATTGAAATCACCGAGAAATACTCTGCGACACGGCTGGTGGGCAAGATGGCGCGGGGAGACTTCAAGGCCGTCGATGTGGTGACGGCGTTTTGCAAGAGGGCGGCCATTGCCCAGCAGCTCGTGGGTGAACCGCATTTATCTGTTGGGGGCAGCTGTTTAATACTGTGTAGCTTTCCTGTCTCACCGAGAGTTTCTTCCAGGAAGCTATTGAGCGCGCTCAACGCCTGAACTACGCAGCAAACGGGAAGCCCATTGGCCCACTACACGGTCTACCGATCAGTCTCAAGGTGAGCAAGCTGCGTCTACACAGCAGACCTAGGTGCTGACTCTTATCTCACAGGACACGTTCAAGGTTATCGGCCACGATGCCACTGCAGGTTACGTGGCAGGCCTCAAACTGGGACCCGCCAAGGAGAGCTCGTCCCTGGTGGACTTGTTGATCAGTGCAGGAGCAGTCTTGTACGTCAAGGTAAATGTCCCGTAGACCATGATGGTTAGCAGCCCCGTTCTTTAGACAGTAGATGGACCTCCAGCTGACAAAAAGCCAGACAGCCGACTCGGAGAACAACATCTTTGGCCGAACCCTCAACCCTCACAATACAGAGTGGACGGCCGGCGGCTCCTCAGGCGGGGAGGGCGCCCTCGAGCCTTCCGCGGCTCTCCTCTCAGAGTCGGCACTGACATTGCTGGCTCGATCCGTATCCCGTCCATGTGCTGCGGGACATATGGCTTCAAGCCTACTAATAACAGGGTGCCCTATGGGAAGCAATCCGAAGGGGTCTTGCTGAGCCTCCCGGCTCCCTTTCCGTCGGCGGGTCCGTTGGCGAACTCGGTCGAGGTATCCAGCTCTTCATGGATGCCGTCATCAATAGACGACCGGCCAAGTATGACAGCACAGCGTTGGACTTGGCCTGGAGGACCCCGATGCTACCTCCCAAACTCTGCATTGGAGTTCTTCCTGAGGATCCAGCTTACCCGGTCCACCCCCCTATTCGAAGAGTCTTAGACTCTGTCATCGACTGCCTGACCCGTGCTAGCCACAAGGTGATCCACTTACCACACGGTCCAGCACGCGGTGTCGAGACGGGTCTCCTAATCGCATTCCAGTACTTCGAGCTGGGCCACGAGCCAGGTGAGGACCTCGCGGCGATACTCGGGGAGCCCCTGGTCAAATCTGTGGCGGCGAATGCACACCCCTTCACAAGGGTCTCAAGGCCTGCGCCTTTGGATATGGATCCTCTACACAAGCTTGACAGGCGGGATAGGCTGAGGGCCGCCAACGTCGCCGAGTGGAAGCGGACGTGGTTCGACAATGGCTTGGATGCTATCCTAGCGCCTGGGGCGGATAAGACAGCTGTGCCACACGATACATATAGTATGGTGCCATACACGTGCCTGTTCAACTTGTTAGATGTGAATTGCCCGAGTATTTTATCAGGTAGTCGACGTTGAAGAGCTGACCATCTTGTAAAGTTCCCATCATGCCTCATCCCCACCGGAGAGGTTTCCAAACACCTAGACCGGGAGCCAGTCAAGACAATAGTAGGTTTCACGCCTGACTGTAAGTACAAGCCGTGTTGAGCTGAACTAATGATACGTGTGGCTGAACGCATAAGTAGACGACCCTGAGGCGCTTGATGGTGCACCCTGTGGGATTCAAGTAGCTACCCTGTCACTGAGGGACGAGGAGTGTCTTGCGGCTGCGGGTATCATCGATAGGGATATCAAAGGACAGAAAGTCACTGCTGCCCACATGTGATGAAAGGAACTGCAGGATGCCCCGTGGATGGAAGGCATCTGGAGAGGGAGATGCTAGGAGATAGATTGAGTACTGTCTAGACCCAGCAACTTAGATTCATAGGTACACACTTGCACACTCGCCCTAGGTTTTCGACACTGAGTGACTTGCTTGACTCACAACATAGCCTGCAGCTGATCGAGAGTCTGTCACATACGACCATAGCTCGCAGAGAATACGGGATCCCGTCTGCTCTCCCATCGTCAAGCTGCGAAGCGCCGGATTAGTTAGTAGTTGGGTCGGTGACGACCAACGAATACCTGGTGTTGTATGTTTTTTGCTTCTCTTTTTGCTTCTTGATACTGTTGACCTCTTCTCACAGCCAGCCAGTCTTGGCTGAGGTAGTGATGAATCTATCTCGGGCTCAGACGCGGGGCTTGTTATGAGCCATGACCTAACCCAACCTCAATGGAGAGATATTGTGTTCTTTGTTATTGTTCAAGCCCGGCCCTTGATGAGATAACCGCGTACTATAGATAGTCAATGGAGCATATAATAGTCTGTCTGTCAAGTATTGAATCAAATCTTTCATACTTCTTCCAACCGCCATGCATGTCATTCTTTACCCAGTAACCACGACTCCGTCATACAGTCCATCCACTCGTACCCATCCCGCCTACACAACTCACACGGCCAATCAATCAAATACATCCGTGGCGAACCGCTCATTGCGATGCTTCTCAAACCATTCACGCGCCTTTTCTTCCGTCGAGGCACACTCCATGTGCTTCTCCGACCACTCCACGACGAGACGGACACAGATAGCCTCCACCGCCTTGCCAACCTCTCGACTTCCGCAAATATACACCTTGGCACCCTGATCCCACAACTTGAACACGTCGGCGCGGTCGTGGTATAGCCTGTCTTGCACATACTTGCATCCCTCTGACTTGTCCGTCACACGGGAGTAGGCCCGTCGAACCGATACTGCCCCCATCTTCTCCCAGCGCTCGAATTCATCAGCATAGAGGTCGTCGATATCGGGGTTCCGGCAACCGAAGAATAGCATAGCCGGTGCGAGATTTCGCCCGGCAGCAAGCATAGCAGCCCGCTCCTGCATGAATCCACGGAACGGCGCGAGGCCAGTACCAGCCGCAATACAGATGATGGGCGTGTTTTCGGCGTCACTTGGGAGGTGGAAAGCTGCAACTGAAGGACGGACTGAGACGTGAAGCTTCTCTCCAGGGGACAGTGACGACAAGAAGTGTGTTGCAACGCCGACATGCCGACCCTGACCAGAAAGCGACGGTTCGTCGAGTAGGGAATACGTAAGTGTGAGCTTGGAGGGATCTGCGAGCGGAGAAGACGAGATAGAACTAGGCGAGTTAGCCACGAACCGTCCAAGAGGAGAGAGGATATTGACTTACTATTGACGGACCCTCATCGGGGGCAACATGGCAAGATATGAGCTGATGGGAAGGGCGACGGCCGGGTACTTCTCAAGGAGATCAAGGACTGACACCTTCTTGGCTGAAATTTCCTCCGAGTATGCATCCCCGGCAAG
Organism: Fusarium piperis; assembly: GCA_027886205.1. Taxonomy (NCBI): domain Eukaryota; kingdom Fungi; phylum Ascomycota; class Sordariomycetes; order Hypocreales; family Nectriaceae; genus Fusarium; species Fusarium piperis. Next base: position 372,727 of record RZGM01000020.1, on the reverse strand, counting down.
CTTTTCAAGCTCCTCGATAACAGCCTTGTCTTCAGTCGCTTCTACCAGGGCAAGAATGTTCTACAGATCATGTTAGCAAATGTTCATGGCCAAGAGCTTAACAACTCTTACCCTCTTCGTTGCCGGCTGCGATAACTCTACATACGCGCTGAAGACGTCATACGCAGAGACTTCTGTATTCGTTGGGAGAGTGGTTGGTCCGTCTGAGCGGATCTTGAGGAAGACATCCCAAGCAAGCTCGAACCGGCGAAAGACGCGTCCGACAGTGGTTTTGGGGTTCAGGGGCAAGATGGCTAGATAATCGCCGGCCTTGTATGTCATACCTGTGGGGAGTTGGATCGCAATGTTCTTCTTGGGAGGCCCTGACGTGGTTAGAGTCTTCTCCGAAACCACCAAGGCTTCTTCAACGTCTTGTCGAAGTCTGGTTTTTCTCGGAGTTGATAGTTCCACCAGCAAACCTCGCTGTGAGCCAGCTTTACCATCGACCCCGTCACCGCCATACTTCTCCTTCAAGGCAGGCCAGAGGATTTCGTCCTCCCATGCCTCAAAGTCACTGAACATATCGCTGGTTGCTGCGTCGGCACTGCCCATGGGGACAAGGCGAGTTCCGCCCCTCTTCTCCAGGGTTGCATCCACGAGCTTGGGGATTCGGTGGAACGTTTCAACCCAGTCATGGTGGCCACATGCAAAAACAGCGTAGGAAACCTTGTCCATCTCCTGTCCACTCAACCCTTCCATCCAGTTGATGAAATGAGCAGCGTTGGAAGGGGGCTGGCCCTCGTAGGATGCCGTCACAACAACAACCGGGTGATCGTCAGGGAGGTTCTGTTTGGCCTGGTCCAGAGGGCCAATGTTCTTGGCAGCGAAGCCGTGGTCTGACGCATCTGAGGCCAATCGTTGAGCAAGAGCTTCACAAGTGCCGCTGTTGGAGCCATAGTAGATTGAAATGGGCTTTCCGTTAGTCGCCTTAGAACCGGACGCTGCTAAAGACTTGATGCTCGAAGCTGCATGGCTGTCGCCGCCTCGGCCAGCCAAGACATGCTCGAGTTCAGTCGGCGTCATGCCATGCCGAAGAGTTGCTCGCATGTTGAAGTGTTTTGGCTTGATGGTCAATGTCTCCTGTATCTGGAGCTGGTAGTTGGAATCATCCATGGTAAAGTTGAAGTTCTGCAAGAGCATCGCCATGGCGAGGAGGGCCTCCTGCCAAGCGAAGGGTCTGCCAATACAGGCGCGTTTACCATTTCCGAAAGGCTTCCAGCAATTAGAGTGCTCCTTTTGTAGCCTCTCGAAATTCTCATCTAGCATTCTCTCAGGGCGGAACGACTCGGCGTCTTCGCCGTAGACGACAGGGTCTAGATGGGCCTTGGAGAGCATCACAGACACTATTTCCCCCTTTTTGACGAGGTACTTGCCTCCCAGGAAAGTATCTTCAATGGCTTCTACACCAAAGCCGGGAATTGGAGAGTTGAGTCGCAGAGTTTCTCTTAGAATCTAAGAAACAGTTAGCGGGACACACGGAAGGCGACTCCTTGGGGACTTACAGCAGCAAGGTATGGGAGCTTGGTAAGATGGTCAACGGTGATGGGACCACGGCCAATGACTTGGTCAACTTCTTGCTGTGCTTTCTCATAGGCCTCTGGGTGCTTCAGTAGGTTATAGAAAGAGAATGCCAGTGTACCCGAGGTCGTCTCATGGCCAGCAATCAGGAATGTAACCAGCTGGTTGCCAATGTTTTCATCCGAGAGCCTCTCGCCGGTCTGAGGATCAACCCCCTCAAGCATAGCAGTGAGTAGGTCCTTTCGGTCATTGGGCCTCTCCTTTCGGTTGGCCACAACTTCGGCGGCCAGGTCCTTCATGACCTTGATATCGGCGAAGAACTTTTCATTCGCTGCACGGTACAGAAAGTTGGGGGCAAAGGCCGGGCGCCTGTTCCTTATACCAGACTCGGTAAGGAAGTCTCCCATGGCTTGGATAAATGGGTGCAGCTCCTCGCGGTAATATGAGTTGAAGCGGAATCCCATGGAGCATAGGGCAAGAGTGTCAAGGGCGAGACGGGTAAAATCATCCGAGGCGTTGATGGGAGTTTGAGGGCCATGGCGAGCAAACTTCATGCACATCTGAGTAGCTATGTCATGCATCTCATCAAACATGCTGCGGATGGAGAGAGGTCCAAAGGCAGGGAGCAAAATTCGATGCGCTTTGCCCCAGTTTGGCTCATCGTTGTAAGCTGTAAAGAGGCCATCGTGGACTCCCTCTCGAACAGTCTGTTTGCATGGTGTCAATGGGAGCTTTGGTGTCAAGATCAAGTCTACTCACGCCCAGGACCGACTTGAGAGTCTTCTGAAACCTCTTTTCGTCACAGAGTTCGTTGACAAACGCATTGGAGGATGCAAAGATGGGAGACTTGCCAGGTAGGCGCAGTCTGAAGATGGAACCTTGAGGCGGTCAGTTTTTAGTTATCGAGCCAAGTCCCCAGGAGTCAGTGTGAGCATACCATAGGTGTCGGCCAGGCGTTTCAAGTCAGCCAACGGGCTAGTGGTAAACTCGCCCAAGTTTCCAATAAGGGGATACCCAGGGGGCTCCGGAATAGGAACAGACTCGGCCATGGTGACGATTTGAGGTGAAGGGCGATGAAGATGGGGTGATGGATGGTCAAGTTTTTGGCGGTGATCACATGAAACACCGAGAAAGTGCGGAGAGAAGGTGCTTCGTCGTCGTCCTTTCCTAGTTATTCAAGGTCCGGGCGTGGCTGAAGATGGATAAGAACGAATCTGGAAGCAACACCCTGACTCCTGTCGAAAGGAAATAATGCCACGAGACACAGCCAAAACCTCGTTTAAATAGAAGATGGATGAAAGAATCAATAACAGAGAAGAAATATCAATTGACCTTATCTGACCTGCTTAAGGATCAACATTTACCGAGCATCTTAATGGATCCTCCTTTATACTTTCCACCTCGTTCATTTTGCGTCATACAAGGACGGATTTGGACTACCAAGATCCAGGCGACGCAATCCGCCGCCGCCTTCGTCTCGCGAATCCCGACCGGACACGGAGGTTATCTCTTCGTCTTTGGCCCGCTGTAGGTGCAGCAGCATTCTGCCTGCATCACCGCCGTTGCATCCGTCTTGCAGCAGAGCCACAGGTGGGATTCGCCCTAGCCAATGATCGACGTCGCGTTTAAGATTGTCACTGTCTCGCTATTCGCGATGCCTCGGCATGTCCCATTTTTCGCGAAGCGGATCATCACTTGGCGGCGCCACAGTCCGGAGCCGGAGCCGAGGCGCAACTTCTTCATATGTGGCGGTGTCAAGAATCTATCCGAGCGGGCAATTACAGCCAATCATGTATTTGCAAAAAGTGCCGATCTCTCTTCTTACAGACGTTCTTCCATCCTTCCACAATTATTCTCCATCGGCTTTCGCCTCTCCGACCGACGCGGCCGGAGTTTGACATTGTAATCGAAAAGTCCGTTCTTCAACCACCAAATCAAGAATGAAATATTAAACTGGGTCCGTTTCGCCCGACCTGTATCAATTCCAACTCAGCCTCACAGCTGTTCAGGCCCTCCCATCCTAGTGGTCGTAACTAGGAGCCTTGTAGCTGGGGGGGTTGTACTGGGAAGGGGGGTTGTACTGGGAAGGAGGGTTGTACTGAGAAGGAGGGTTGTATTGAGAAGGAGGGTCGTAGGGAGAGGAAGGGTTGGAAGGAGAGGGAGGAGAGGGAGGGTCGTAGGGAGAGGGAGGGTCGTAGGGAGAGGGGGGGTTGGAAGGAGGAGAGCTTGGCTGCGTCGAAGTAGTCGTGGCCTTGGAGGTCTCAGCCGTAGTCGTAGTCTCAACGGCGGAAGTTGTGGTCTCGGCGGAAGTTGTGGTCTCGACAGCAGTAGTGGTGGTCCCGACAGCAGTAGTGGTGGTTCCAACGGCAGTAGTGGTGGTCTCGACAGCAGTAGTGGTAGTCTCAACAGCGGTCGTAGTGCTGCCAGACTCGGTGACGGTAACCCTGGTCCCGGTCGTGCTGGTAGAACCCTCAGCAGTCGTGCTGGTCGTGGCAACGCTGGAAACGCCGGTAGAGGTGACAGTGGCCGTGGTGGTCGAAACCTCAGTCGAGCTGCTCCTGTTGGGGCGTGGGTAGCAAGGGCCCGCCTGGACTCCAGACATGGCCAGGGCGGCCAGAGTGACAAAGAGAGTCTTGGAAGAAACCATGATGAAAAGAATGTAAAAGTCGAGCTTGTAGCGAATGTAAGGAGTTGGATTGCTCGTGCAGAGTGAAACTCTAGACCTCTACGGCTGTCATGGCCTCCTCTTATACCCGTCCTCTCGTCTCCTTTTGACAAGAATCCGGTACGCCTCTCCCGCTGTGCGGAAGCTGTCAAACAGCGCCTCAGAAGGACTAACTGCCGGCATGGCTAGCCTACGGTGGCGTGCAACCGTAATGGATCCCGCAAGTGTCCGAGTCCTCATGAATGATACGAAAGGGCAAGTCGTGAAGCAGCATACGGACTAGCCTCATCGAATCCGGCAAGCCCAAGATTAGACAGAAGCAATCTGAGTGGGTTTCCGTCCAGACTAACTAGACGGCGCCGCGAATAAGAAGGCTCGTTCGGATATAGCAAACGTTCCAACAGAGTCCCCGTCGTCAAGAAGGGCCAATCTCGTTATACGAAATCCAATGCAGGGGAAATTGCATCTGAACACCCCCCATCACTGACTCGTACCGTTGAGATCTAAACCGTCCGGGGGATCCATCCCAATCGAGACCCGGATAGACCCGGATCCACCCAGCCCGCTTGAAACAAAACGCAGTGATATCACAAACAAGGCTTCAACTTGCATGGCTCGACGGTCGAGGCACGGCACTTGTTACCGAACCAGCCTTGCGAATCGACCACTTCCTCATCTCCCGAGATGTAGTCTTGAAGGATAATGCTCCACAACTTGCCTCTGCTGCTTCCATTGCTCGACTTGTAAGCATTCGGTAACTGGGATAGGATCGCATTCGAAATCGTGGCTGTTTGTCTATTTTTGTAAACAAGTGCCTCTAGCCAGAGTTTCCTTCTCTCTAATTTCCGGCGCTTCCTTGCTGACTCTTCATCAACTTACCTCACAACTCAGCTCACGTATCGTCTCTTTACGAGGCGCATTCGAAGCCATTGGTGAATGCAAAACAGGTGTCCGAAAGCAAACCTCTTCTCAGCTTGGGACCAGCCGTTGTTTTTTGCTGCGTAAGTAGATGGCATCATCAGGAATCTGTCTCTCACACCCAAGCTATCAGGGGTATTTTTCCAATGGCACGGAGGCCTGAAGAAGGCGTGACTAATTTGAGTTTAGAATTCTTCATACAGAAGTTCGTATTTAAACGTCAACATATCCAAGCCGCGTGTCCCTTGACTTCGCATGAGTTCTTCATCAGCACTAACCTCGCATTTCAGGAAACGCAGCCAACGTTAATGCCACACACTTAACCTTCTTCAGCGAAGAGGTGTAGATGGACAACTAGGGGCAACTCGTATCCACCTGTAGACGTCCAATGCTACCAATGCCAAAGTTAATATCCAAGAGCCAGCATCCTTTGTTCACCGTCTTGGGCCTCACACTGCCCTTTGGCACACGCTCAACACATGTATCCATATCGAGAATCAGGACAATGGCAATCTTCGTTTCAATATGGGTATCCGTAATCTTGATTCATTCATTCAACCAATCACCAATGCCGCTCGCGGCTCACCTCCAACCCTATCCGCTCCTTATTCCGGTCCTGTCGATCCTCTAGCGTGATTCTCTATCCCATACATAAAACCAACAAGGGGCCTGATATCTTGCTTCCGGCCCCTCCCCAAAAGTTCCAAGCCTCGTGGCCGAGTCGTCTAGGAGCGTGGCATTGGGATGCCGAGTGCTCAGCGACTACCCTCGTCGGGTGTTGTGCTACCCCGAAACCCCGTCAACCAGAGAATGCGAAGAATTAGTTCATCTGGAATCGCATCCAGAGCAATTCCTAAACGGAAGGGCGATTCATAGCCCTACTGTCGTCTTCCGTCGCGCGACGACCCATTACCAGAGCCACTTCCGAATCGATCACGGAGCCAACTTATGGGCCCGTGGCCGCCTTGCCGCCGCTGGTCCGAATCTTCTGTCCGCCGACTGCTCTCTGAAGGACTTCTCTGCCTCATCCGCGCTCCGTGCTCACCGGGGGCCGTCGCTCGGGGGCTTGTAGGAGAGTGCGAGCTACGCCTCTGCATACGAGAAGTGTCGTAGTTGAATCCGGATGATGTTCCCCGATCCCGATCCCGCTCCCGATCTCGGTCACGATCACGCTGCTCTCGTTGCATCGACGAAATGTTCCGTAGCGCCTCGTTCAGACGACTTTGGCTTTGGCTTGGAGGGCGTGAGTATCGAAGAGTCCTTGACGGAGGACCACCAGCATTTTCAGCAGATCCTCCCCAGCCGGGTGAGCCACCAGAAAACCAACCCGAACCACCTCCAAATCCAGGAGGCGGTCCAAAGGGACTCGGCCGGCCTGAGCTCTGTCCCGACGGCGGTCCCTGGGGTCGGTTACTGCCGTTGTTGCTGGCGTTGTTATTGTTATTGTTATTGCCGCTGCGGTCATTCTTTTCGATCGGAGTGCGGCAAATCGGGCAAGTGTTGTGCTCCTTCAACCACAGAACAACGCAGTCCTCATGGAACCAATGCTTACATGGCAGGAACGTAGCCATGTCACCCTCCTTCATCTCATCAATGCAGATGGTACATTCCGCCTTTCCCTCAGTTCCCAGCATCTCCTTATTCACTGGTTTCCGCTCCAAGTTCCGGAGGGCCTCTTCTGTGGCTGGCGGGGCGGCATTTGACTGAGGGTTTGCCTCCATCAGCCCGGTAATGATCCGATCCAGAGCCTCTTGAGAGTAGACAGCATCGCCGGCCATGGCATTCGCGGGGTTGAGGAGGCTTAGAATGTCGTGCAGGCTTCGAGCGAAGCCAGGAGGTGGTCCTCCCCCGGGCCCTTCATCGCCTCCTTGGTTGCCTTCGCCCGGTGGTCCAATATCACGCATCATGTTTGAGAAGAGCCTGGCACGTTGGTTAGCTCCTATTGTCATGGTTACAGCCATGACCCGTAGGCCGTTTGGTCCCTGGGGGCGACTTGGAGGGGGTTGTGCGTACGCTTGGAATGGGTCGGCGCCTGGGCCCATGGGAGGACCACCTCGCGATCCGTGGATCGGTCCTGACACAATGGTCACAGATGTCGTGCCGCCCCCAAAGGGCCCAGAAGTAAAGGTTGTCCGGTGTATGCGGGGTGTAAAGGGGTCATGGTCACCAGCTCGTTCACCGGGACTTGAAGGGAATGAGCCACCGGGCCCGCCAGGTCTTCGAGGGGGAGCAAACCCTTGGATCATGTCAAGGAAACGCTCGAGAACTGGGTCGACTGCAGGATTGTGGTGGTGCTGATCCGGACCATCCCGCACACTTCGCCGAAAGCCAAAGCCATGTGGCCCGAGGTGCTCATCAATATTGCCTTCTTCCGGATCGGAGTCGTCATCGCGGTATCGATACGGGCTGATTTCAGGCGAGGTGGAAGCAGAGGAACGGTGTTCGAGGTCGCGGGGATCGTTCTCGGGGTCAATCTAGGATTCAGTGAGCAGTCTGAACAGTGCAGTAAGGACGGGCAACATACAATCTCGGTAATCTCCCCATGACATTCCGGGCACGTCAAGCCGTGCTCGTCGCGATACCACTCGTTGGAGCAGGCGTGGCAGAATACAACCTCGCGGCCTGCGGTTGCATCGAGATGGCCATGGTGGTCGCCGTGCGAAGACATCTGCGCTTGGCTGCGTTGGTACGCAGTCAAGGCACTCAAACCGAGGCCGACAGCAAGGCCGGCGAGGCGAAAAGCGCGAGAAGCCAGACTGAAGGATAAGCTCGCGAATCGAGTACCGGGATAGATGGAAGCGGATGTGGTGAGACCGGTCGCAATAGGTCTTGCGTAAGTCGATGGTCGAAAAGCGTCGGGGATTAGTAACGCAGGTTAAATGAAGGGTATCGGTTCATAAGGCGGAGAAGGTGGTATCAAGGAATTAACAAGACGGTATAGGGGAGAAAGGAAGGGTGCCAAAAGATCCGATTCCTGGTCCCGACAGGGCTGCCAGAGTGTTGAGGTGTAGTCGACGCAAGGTTGGAAACGGTGATGTTAGAGCGGTGGCGAGGATGGAGGCGACCGAAGCAGGCCAAGGTGCCAGTGAGTGAGTGATGCGCTGCCAGTGGCACAAATGAGCTAAGACAGGCTAAGCTAGGACATGGATTCCCGCAGAGACGCAACAAGAGGTGCTGGTGCTGCAGGGTGTGCAAGGTGTGCAAAGATGGAGAAGTCAAGTGTTTTTGTAGGAAGATAGAGAGTCAGGAGGATAGGTAGTATCAACCTTTTAGGTGTCGGTGTTCAAGTTGTTTTGGAAGATAATGGATGCCGGAGGAAGATCGGAGCCTCGTTTCGTTTTAGAGATGACGACGAGCCTGAGGTTTCCCCGCGCATGGACCTTGGGAACCTGAGTAAAGGAAACGAGGCCACGGTCAACAAGACAACAGCCCTGCACATGTCCAACGTTAGTTTGAGGTGAAGAGAGGGGGAAATTGCACATAAAACATCGCTTCAGAAGTCAGCCAACGAGGCAGCTTCAACATGTCCATGGCGGAGCAAACAGGTTGTAGATGGTGTCGGGTGCCGTCAAACACAGTTCACCCACTTCCAGCTGGTGTACCGAGCTTAGAGTCGGTAGTGACCTCAGTGGCAGCGGGTCAAAGTGGGGGAAGACCGCCTAATCCTTGCCCTGACAAAGTAACCCTGGACACTGAGACTTGTACTGGGCCTGGTTCGTCCATGTGGTTCACTGTGGTTCACTGAAGCAGGCTGGCTGAGCACTGCCCCCCACCACGACTTGTCACAAAAGGAGTCTCACGGTCCAATGATTCACAGCCAACCTCTGCTAGTTGTACTCGCTTCTTCGGTGTCATGTGCAAGGCTCTGCATGAATAGTGGTTATCGGGCATATGCTGTGCCTAAGGCACTTTACCAGGGCGTGCAAGATGGGCTGTGTCGGAACCTGCACAAGGCTATGTGTCTTGCCGTTATCGCGAGGTGCATAGTCAGGCTGGATTCGGTTTGGTGTAACAGTTGGGAGTTGGGTGATCCGAGTTACAACTTTCTGAGGGTGTCCAGGATATCCGAATGATGCGACAAGTACTCAGTGGCCGTGTTCAACGTTTAAACACCGATAGCCATTAGAGAGTTGTTTGGTCATCGTCCATGATCCATTCGAATGCAATCGATATGGCGTTATAACAAGTCAGAGTCTCTCCATCTGCTTCCGTTTATCACTTGATTGATCGGCACCTATATCCGCCATGATAGACAAAGAGTATACCTCCTGTAACATGTACCCATCTCGTCAGATGGGTAACCTTTCGTATGTAAGGCTGCTTTCCAAGTGGCTTGGGGGGCTTGTAGATTTGTCCAAGTTACAAATGGGTGGTTGTGGGTGTCATCCAATCTTCACACTATGTAGGCCGTACATCACCGACAACCACGAGTTAAAAGAGAGCCCAGAAAACACATTCTATAAAGGCAGTTTAATTCTCCAATTCACAATCTTTAGCGTATCGTAAGCGCAAACTATGCCTTGCTTGAATCTGCCCTGCAAATCGGTTTCCCGGATGGGTGTCGAGACTCCCAGGAGGGTTACATTGAAACACTCCTTGTGAATAGTTGTGCAAGAAGTGTTGTTTGCATCTCGGCACTTGATTTCGAGGGAGGTACAGAACTGTGGGCAGTGAGCACTCCAAATCCTACCTGCATAGGGAAATCAGTCCCAATTCATGTGGTCAAGCTGGTAAAAGTGACTATGAGATAAAATACATCTTCGTAGCGGATGATAAAACATGGATGAAGAACCAAGGACAATTCCACTCGAAAGCAACTGTCTCGGAAATGAGACGGCTTTAAGCGCTCCCCATAAGCACATTTAGAGAAGCTCTGATTTGCCCATCAACCTGGTGCAGAACAGCGATTCTACGAGCATTTGGCTTCAAGACGGAGTAATTCCTAGCTTATAATGGGACACGAAAAATACCAATGGTATCTGGCCAGTCAGCCAGGCTTGATGAGGCTCCGCAAGTTAGAATGCTGGTTAAGACGAGGTGTGGCAATCCAGGAAAGGATCGCAGAAGGATCACGGCACAAGCGCTTGTCTTGCAAAACTTGAGCATCTTCATTTGCCGCGGGAATTTATACACAGTGCCTTTATATCCGACCTCTAAGAGCTCTTTTCCGCCTTCTCCGCCTTCTCCCGGTCCTCCTTGTCCCATTGAACGAGCTGCTTCGACCAGCTATACCCCATCACGTCAGTATCCTAAAGAGACAAGACTCGTCGGTCGAGCCGTCGAGGGAATCGAAACATACCGTCGGCTGGCGTACCACTGTCCGGGCTCGGGCCTGTGCGCCCAGGTTTCTCGCTCGGCGCTGAACTTCCAGGTCACGGCGACGATGCCGGCCATGACGACGCCGGCAATCAGGGTGTTGGCTCGCCAGTTGGCAGGCTGCGCGTACCAACCACCGGCCGGGGACCAGACGTGCTTGGGGTAGCTGTTGGGGGACGGGGTCAGAATCGCTCGCTCGATCTCGGTGCGTCGTCTCGGGTCGGGAGGTAAACTTACGGGACTTTTCCGCCGCCGCCCTAAGTCAATTGTCAGCGCTGCTTCACCAGTCTAGATGAGAAGTTCACATACCATCTTAAATCACTTGACAATGGACGTTGAGAAAAGGGTTAGAGAGCGCAATTGCGACGTTGAATTGATTGTCGTGAGGTCCCGGTTTCGACAGTTGAGGTCCCGTCAAGGCTGGCCCGCGGCCCTCCCAGGCGAGAGACGGACCCGGGCCGGTAGTTATTCCGACTACCACATCCACCCCCCCGGCTGAACCCACGCTCACACGACTCCAGTCGAGAGGCTTTGGTGCCCGCAGAAGTTTTTCGGAAGTTCGACGCCCACGCTCCCGGCCCTTCGACCGCTCCGCGACAAGACAAAATCCGAACCAAACCTACAACGCCGGGGAATTGGGAACTCTGGGACAGAGGGAAATCTTCTGGCTCGATGAAGCGGGTACGGCTCGATCAATGGGGCGGCCAATTGCTGCGTGCCCGCTCCGGCGCCGCCATGGCGAGACCGGCGGCGAGGCAGCCCTTCGTCCTCTCGGCCTTGACCTCGACGACGACTACGCCCACGACCGCCACCACTAGACGTCAGGCCTCCTCGGCCGCCGCCTCGCACGACCTGATCGACGACATCCCCATTGACCCCCAGGCGCGCACACCCCTCCCCTCTCCTGCCCCTCAGCGCGCCGCAGAGTCCGCCAAGCTCGCGGCCCTCCATGCCCGGTTATCCCTCTCCAGCAAGATCCCACTGGAGACTCTCGCCCGGGCCCTCATCGTCCCCTCCGCCGACAAGAACCCCAGCTTCAACAACTCCAACCTCGCCTTCCTCGGAAGCACATTCATCAACTACCATGTCCTCGAGTATCTGGTGTGCAAGTGGCCTCGTCTGCCCATGTCCCTCCTCTACGAGGCCCTGCGGGCCTACTCCGGCAAGGAGTCCCTCCACCAAATAGCCCGCCGCTGGGGTGTCGAGGCCGCCGCTGCACCTGGCGAGGAGGTCGACCCGGGTCTGTTGCAGTGGAAGCCGGAGCCGTCGGGCCTGCAGACCCGATGGGGCTACGTCCGCGCCAATTCTGAGATCACGGACCGGTATGTGGAACGCCGCGGCATCAGCAGCAGAGTGGTGCTCGACGATGAGTTCGGAGACAAGGTGGCCATGCCCAAGACGGGCGAGGAGGGCTACAAATATTACCAGCACGAGGCATATGGCTCGTTCGTCCAGGCCGTTGTCGGCGCCATCTACACCCACTGCGGCCGTGATGCCACCCGCGACTTTGTCAAGTCCCACATCCTCTCCCGGGATGTTGACATCTCGTCCATGTTCCAGTTCCAGCTGCCAACACGTGAGCTCGCCATGCTGTGCGCGCGAGAAGCCTTCGAGGCCCCCGTCGCCCGCCTCGAGAGTGAGACGGGTCGTCTCTCACGAACCCCCGTCTTCGTCGTCGGTGTCTACAGCGGCCCTGAGAAGCTCGGCGAGGGCTCAGGCCCCAGCCTCGACATCGCCAGGTGGAACGCCTCGATGAACGCCCTCAAGGCGTGGTACCTGTACAGCCCCAGCAACAAGGTGCGGGTACCGAGCGACATGCTCGAGGAGGGCGCCAAGCCCTGGAAGGCGCCTCACATTGATATCGGAGAGATCATCTAAGCTGGAGGAGTGCCTCTGCGTTGGATATATACCTTACGTATTCATGACAGGGATGTTGGTGATGGGTGCATGGCGTCTGCCTGTATGTGCGGATAATGAGAACACAAACAAATTCTTGGCCCTCTTTGGGCCGTGTATAAAAATGCATGGGAGCACAAGGTCCCCAGAGGATCGGGATGGGAAATGTCAATGTAAGATACAATGTAGAACAATGACAAAACTCCTCGAGAAATGGCGAGTCAAAATCAAAGATTTACATTTACGTACTACTCTCTCTCTCTCTGGTCTGCTTCCGTCTCGGGTATATTACATATGTATCCATGTCTTTAGCAGTTACTCTGCTATAGAATGTTGAATTCTCTACTCCAACCTCAACTGAAGTGGTCTCCCTCGCCCAACCGGACTCCCTCACCTCTCCGCATGAGGGCTCTATACCTGTCCTGGCGCTGAGACTGCTCAGCGGCCTCACGGAGCTTCTTCTTGCGCTGGTACACTGCACGGACAGTGTCTCGAACCTGCTGCTTGCCCTCTTCGTAGTTTGCCCGCGCCAGCTTGACGACGCTGTCGATCTGGTCAGGGGTGTAGATGAAGTTCCAGGTGCTCAGGAAGTCGGTAGACCCAGGGGAAATACCGGGCACCTTCTCGTTGGAGAGGAGGGGCATGTAGACGACGGTGATGCCGGCATCGGGCTCCATGAGCTTCCAAGATGTCGGACCTGAGATGGCCTTGGATGGGGGAGGCGGCTGGGAGCTACGCTCTTGGTTGGTTCCAACCCAGACGGTACAGTATCCCAAGTCTCCAGACTCTTGATCTCCGGGCTCAAATTTGGTCTTTTCATCCTCGGCCATGACAGCCTTTCCTTCTTCGTGAGCCTCCTTACGGAGTTCCTTCTGGTCCCGCTTAGCTTCTTGAAGCTTGACCTCTGCCTCGTAAGTAGACTTGGCCTGAGCATCGTCGAGCTCCTTAACGACCTGAGAGGCAGTCTCCCCTTGCTTTGGCCAGCCAATTCCCACAGGCCAGCCCTTGATACCACGCTGGCGGGCATAGCCATCTGCAACAGAGAGCCAATTGTCTGTCTTGATATCCGCTGAGGCGTCGAATGCGATGACAACATCAACGTCACGGCCAGGTCGGAGCAGGGGGTAGATAGGCAGGTTGTTGGACATGCCAGCGTCCATGAGCTGGATGTACTCGTTGTCGTAAATGCTGCTCGGTGTGGTCTTTTCGAGTTTTCCATGCATACCGTAGGCAAAGTTGGGTATCCTCGCGGGATCGATGGGGTGAACCTTGACCAAGTCGTCGTCGCGAGTTGAGATGAGTTCGTCAATTGTTCCAAACCCAGCCAATCCCTGAACCAAAGGCTTGATCTCTCGGTAGTAGTGACTGAGCGTGGCGCAGAAAGCACTGCCAAAGACGCCCATCAGAAGAGGTAATCGGATCTCAGGCAGATGGAAGCCATGCTCAGGAGGAACATCCTTGCCCTCGTTGAACTTGCGACCAAGAGCCCAGGTAGGGATTCCGGCCCCGAATTCTTCGCAGAAGAACTCGTAAGGAGTGATCTCGAACCATTGGAACCAAGCCTCCTTCTTGGCCTCTTCCTTGGCTATTTCAGATTCGATGGGGTTTTGAGAGGTGGACGCCGGCAGGTCTGGTATCTCGTGACGCACAGCGGTGTAGATGGGCAGAGGAAGCTGTCCATATTGAATGTACTGACGCTGGTTGGAGAGCTTGAAGTCGCGGTCGTTGACCCCGAGATCTCCCTTGGGCACCAGGTATCTTGCAGCTAGCAAGACACCGTACACATCGACAAGGCCAAAATCAGCATTGGGGTCGCCCTTGAGCTTCTCTACCATGCCACTGAGGAGGTACTTGTTGGTTGGCATCGAGGCGAGAGACTGGAAAGCCACTGGCGGATAGGCAATGTGGGTTGATGCCCTGGCCTTGAGGTGGTCCAAAAGGTTGCTAAGGTTTCCCTTGTTGAATGAAGTAAGGTTGAGTGCCTGAAGCCAGCATGAACCACTCACACCAGAGGTGTAGGTCACACAGTCAAACAGACCATCTTCTTCAGTTGCCAGTATTGAGCCAGTTCCAGCAATCAAGGCTCTTAATCCTCCGCCGGAACCACACATGGCAATGGTTGGAACATCGTCGGGGTGAACCTCATCCTCCTCGAGCCCGAGGTACCTTGCCAAGCCTATCCTGGCAATGCGTTTTCGTCTCGCCAGGTAGGCCTTTTCTTCGTCGCAAAGTTCGGATGAGATGCGAACCTCGGCCGAGTACCGGATCTCAGGATTGACCAAAGGATCATGCGCGTCCTGCCAGATCTCATCGGCCAGAGAACCAGGGGACATGGACAATTCGCGCTGAAGCTTCCGAACATAGCCGGGTATCATCCTAGACCACTCTGGGAGGAAGTAGTTGACAACCTTGTCGGAAAAGTTGGAAAACTCGACATCGTTTATCGTACAAAAGGCCTCGAAGCGACGGGCAAAGTTGGTCCAGGCGGGCTGGTCATCTTGAGCTTGGGAGGCGTCATCTGGCTTCTTCTGGTTGTCCTGGTGCTCTTCTTGATGCCCAGGCTCCTCGCGTTGCCTGCCCTTCCCCTTCTTGCTTGAAAGCTGTGCAAAGTCGTCAGAAGGGTAAAGCCACCAGATGAAAAGTCCGCCGGTGATTACTGCAACGGGCAACGTAGATCGTTGTTGGTCCTGCTTGGCATCGCGCTTGGATGAGGACGTAAAGAGGTGGCGGTGCTGTCGATGCGGGAGGATCGGCAAGCGGGAGATCCTCCTTCGAGGTGCGCGAGTGTGAAGCCTCGAGGAGAGTCTAGTCAGACCCTTCAAGGAGGCCCGGGAATGTCTCATTGTTTCGGGGAGCAATTGATGTTTCTGGCGGTTGGTTTTATCATAGTTTGACTGGGCGCATGCGTTTGTGGCGGCCAGCCAAAACTCAGAGCATTGTCGCTGGACAAGACAGGTCGTAAATCAAGTTTAAAGAGAGATTAAATCTAGAAGAATGGCTTGAGGGATCTCAGGTGTGACAGAGAGAGTTGAGATCGGATGTTAGGGGTTTGCAATGGCACGAGGTTGCGCAACTTGTTGAGGCAGCCAGCCAGCCGGATCCGTTGATGTCATTCAGAGTCGCGTCTGGTAAAAGTGGGAAGAGGGGCGCAGAGTGCCGGAATTAGTAGGTGACCTTGGATGACAGCACAACTGCTGCATCCGGCAAGTACTGCCCTACCGCTCCCTCGGTCACAAGCACGTCGGGCAGTTCCGCATCGTCCCACTGATGTTTGATCAAGATGGAAGTGTTGTCGACTCGGTTATGAGGAGATTCTAGCAGATGGAGAGATCCAATGGTATTCAGTGTCGTAGATCCTTTCCTCTAATCATTTCCCATCATGTTTCCATGTTTCCATGTGCCATAGATCTTCAAGTCCATCCACTGCAACATGGGAAACTCGGGCAGTTCCCTCCAAGGAGCCAAACGGAAAACAGCCAATCAGCAGCCCACCCTTGAGTTCCCCAACGCCCTCGCCTCAATCAAAGCCCCTGGACTTTCACTAGGCTTTAGTGGCCAAGCCCCTAGGGCATTACCTCTCAGAAGTCGAGATCTGGTGCCAAGGCATGGACCTCCACTGTACCGCACCTGGAGCGGCAGGAAAGTGGGGTTTCACGGCGACGGTGGGGGGTGAAATGCGCCTGCGGCAGGCTCCAGATGCGGTGGGCGGTGAAATCGCAAGAGCTAGTCGACCTTTGAATTTGATGCAGTTTTTTTCTCCAGCGCCGGCAGAATCTCTCGCGTTTTTTCCATGTCCTTTCCTTACCTCAATTCCAACTCGGGAAATTTTCAAGTCTGCAAACACCAAGGCATTCTTCGTTTGCCATTTATGTAAGTTTTTAATTTACCCAACTAGAAATATTTCCCCTTTAGGCACCCGTTTGTGGCTTACATGGACCGCACACCGGTGACTCTTTCATCGTACCCCGCCACCTCTTTTCTGTCGCGACTCGTCTCACCTCGCCTCTAGATTTTCTTCCTCCAAATCATCTTTTCGCAATCCTCAGGTCGTACAGATTCCAATTACTCGATCGCATATCGCTATTGATCTCGCATCCTCGATCGCGCCGTCAACATGAGCGACGCTGAAGTCCCCAAGCCCGTCGAGGCTGTCCCCGAGGCTGCTACTGCCCAGCCCACTGAGGAGAAGACCGTCGAGAAGACCGAGGACAAGAATGAGGTGAAGCCCGAAGAGAAGCCCGAAGAGAAGGCTGAGGAGGCCTCTGAGAAGAAGCCCGAGGGGTCCAAGTCCACCAACATCCTCAAGACTACCGCCAAGATCGATCACGAGAACCACCGCAACAACCGCAAGTTTGACCCCAGCGTCCGCGATGTGACGGATGATCACGATGCCATTCGCAAGCAGGTAAAGACAGACACCATGCGCTATGCAATGGCGCTCTTGCTGACCACTTTCAGGTCGAATTCTACTTTGGCGACTGGAATTTCCCCCAGGACAAGTTTATGTGGGAGTCGTGCGGTGGAGCCGAGAACAAGCCCATGAAGCTCAAGACTATCCACTCCTTCAAGCGCATGCGCACTTTCCAGCCCTATAGTGCCGTCGTTGCCGCCATCAAGGAGAGCAAGTTCCTCGAGATCTCAGGCGAGGAAGGCGAGGAGGAGGTCAAGCGCAAGTTCCCCTACAAGCCCATGAACACCTCCAAGGCCAAGGTCGAGGCCGCCACAGTCTACGTCAAGGGTTTCGGTGACGAGACCCCCAACACCCAGTTCGATCTCGAGACCTTCTTTGCCCAGTTCGGCGAGGTCAAGGGTCTCAAGCTCCGACGCACCAACGAGAACCTCTTCAAGGGCTCCGTCTTTGTCACCTTTGCCGACGAGGAGGAGGCCAGCAAGTTCACCAAGCTTGAGCCTGCCCCCAAGTGGAAGGAGCATGATCTCAAGATCATGAGCAAGCGCGCGTACTGCGACGAGAAGAATGAGCTCATCCGACAGGGAAAGATTGAGCCCAACTCTAGCAACCCCCGCAAGTTCTACGAGGGTCGCGAGTCTGGTAACAAGGGTGGACGAGGCCGCGGACGTGGAGGAAAGGACTTCCGGGGTCGTGACCAGGACGACTGGAAGAAGCGACGCGAGAACGACCAGAAGAACGGCTTCCGGGATAGACGAGGCGGCGGCCGTGGCGGTCGTGGTCGTGGCCGGGGTGGTCGTGATGGTGACCGGGGCCGTGACGGTGGCCGTGACCGGGATCAGCGCAAGGAGGAGGTCAAGCACAATGGCAATGAGTAAGTTCCAGGTCCCTGATATCATGACAAGATGCTAACATGCTCGCAGCACCATGCCTCGCATCCAATCCACCGCTGACGATTCCAACACCAATGGCAAGCGTGCTCGGGAAGACGATGCTCCCGCTGGAGAGCCTGTCACCAAGAAGGTTGACGTCAAGGCCGATGCCGCTTAAGTGCCCATGGTCGCGGGGAGGAGATGGATACAAACAACGAACGAGCTGCGCGACAGTTTCCGATACCACACATTTAAAAAGGGGATTCACGGGATGGATGAACAAGGGAAGGGGACTGATCGATCCACTATAACTGTATTATGGGTTTCTTTTTCCGGAGCAACGAGGTGCTTGCTTTACTATGCGTGCCGTCATCTGATCAATGGCTCACAATTTGCTCATGACAATTGATTATGGCTACAACCGTGTGTGCGCTTTAAGCCAAGTGAAGCTATTCAGACGTGACATGTATCGTCATTTATTATTCTTGTTTTTCTCTATCCAAGATTCCATTCTATGCAAGTATCACATTTCTACATGTCCCCTCGCTCAGACAGAATAATCCAGCTTGCCACCGTTGAGAACTCCCCAGAACTCCTCAATAATCTCCTTCTGTCCACTCGGCGCCCCTCTCACGGCGAGGTACACGCGCGACTCGAGCTCTACATCCCACTCGCCAGGGTTACCGTGCACCATCCGACCGCCGGCCTCGTTCAGCAGACACCATCCGGCGCACACGTCCCACGCCCAGCATCCGCCCTCCCAGTACAGGTCCAACTGGCCCGCTGCCACGGCAGCGAGGTTGAGTGCCGCAGAGCCCATTGATCGCAGAGAGTGCACCATCGCTCCGCCCGTCTCCTTGCTGCCGGCCAGTCGTCGGAAGGCCTCGACCTTGAGGTCATAGTTGGGACCGTCTCGCGTCGAACCCCACTCCACACCGACGAGTGCACTTCCCAGACCCTCAAGCGGCCTCGGGGATCGCGCGAGAGGGAGGCGCTGAGGCTCCGAGGAGCGACCCCGTGTGAGGAAGGCTCCCTGGCCTTTGATGGCCGTGTAGAGTGTATCCAGCCAGGGGTTGTAGATGACACCGACGGCGGGCTGACGGTCGACGGCGAGGCCGAGGGAGATGCAGGCCGAGGGAAACGAGTGGACAAAGTTCGTGGTGCCGTCGATGGGGTCGACGATAAAGGTGGGTTCGGGCCCGAGTCTCATGCCGGGCTTGTACGTCTCCTCGCCCATGAAGGAGATGGAGGGGAACGCGGAGGAGAGGCGGGCCGAGACCATCTTTTCGACGCCCTTGTCGGCCTCGGTGACGATGTCGACGGCTAGCTAGAGGTTAGCATCCATGATGTGATGTACTAGAGGTGTGTGTGTTTCGTACAGTTGAGCTTGGTGCCCGTGTCGAGCTCGGCTGGGTTGGCAGCCAAGATCATGGCCCCGGCCTCGTAAGCGACCGAGACCATCTCATCATGAACAGCTTTGAGATCGAGGTCCGCCATTGTGGAGTCTGTAGAGGTCAATTGAGCAAGAAAGTAACCAAGTTGGAGAAGAAGTGGCCAGTTGCTGATGATGATGTCTCGGTGAGGGGCATTTTTTGGCGGGGCGAGCTCGGCGACGTAAGGTGGGGCCGAAAGGGCCGGGGGTACCGGGCCGGAACAAGCTCCGTCCGGAGGTTCCGCAGCCGGAAGCCGATTCAAACTGCCGCAGAAAGGGACGACGTCGCCATTGATAAGGACTGTCAGAACATGGAACATGGCCCCCCTTGTCGTCCTGCCCATTGGACAACAGACCAAGGAAATCCCAAACCTCCCCACAGAAAAATGGGAATCCACAGACGGTCCTTTCATCATAAAACGCCTTGATTGCAGTTACACTATAGTATTCCCATATCCATGACAGAAACAGTCGCATCTCAGAGGACACCTTAACAGGAAGAAGGAAAAGTCATGATATATCAGAGTTCCGCCCAGCGATACCCAGACCGGCACACACAGCCATGCTCGGTTCCCCAGACCAGTAAAACAAGAAAAAAGCGACCTAACAATAACAGAGAAGAGACCGGAGAAAATCAACAAGACTCATATCCCCATGTAGCTTTTTGTGTCTCCTCGTAATTCCACAACACAGTAGGCGAGCCGCTCAAGCATAGCTCCGTCGAGATAGCAGCTTCGCCTCACCCGGTCATCAACACATCAGACGAGTTACACCTCCTCCCTAAACACAGACCTCCGCTCTGTCGGGCTGCTGTCTGCGCTGCCGCTCCTGTTCTTGGGCTTCGACGGGACGCCCGTGTCGATCGGTCGTGGGCTGACTCCCCGCAGGCTCGAGCCGGCGTCGTCGTCGAAGGGGTTTCGCCCGCCAGGCCCGGACGCAGGGCTCCTGCTCGCTCTTCGGCCTCGGTCCTCCTCATCGTCGAATCGTCCACCTGACAGCCCTGGCGTGGCCGCCAGGTTCATGTTGTAGCCTCCACCACTGCTCCCGCCGTGCCCGGCATCCCGGCCCCGACCACCAACATCCTCCTCGTAGTATCCATACGCATCCGCCTCATGGCCGACGCGCGTGTCCCAGGCCTCATCGGGATCGAGGGGTCCGAACCCACGACGTCCGCGGGGGGCGCCTGCGCCGCCGAGGTTCTGCTCGTAGGCGCCGGCGGCGGACCGGCTGTTGCGGTTCTTGAACTTGCGGACCTGGTCGTTGAACCAGCCGACGATGCCGCCGGGCGCAGGTCGCGGCGGCCCGTACGGACTTTCCTCTTTATGCCATGGTAGGTATGACGCGAGGCTCGGGGGAGGGAGCTAGAAGATGAGGTCAGCATGATGAATTGGGAGGAACGCTTTGCGATGTCGCGGCGCATAACTGATGCAATGGCCAGATAACGAGGAAAACCAAGTCGCTATTGCGGAAAAGAATAGATAATCAAAACGTACTCCAAGTCTGCGGGCGCGCAGCTGTGTAAAGACGACCCATCCGACAGCAGCAGCAATCAGCAGCACAAAGATGGCAATGACGATGCCTCCAGCCGTCGACACCATCTTGTCCGACGAGCGGCGATAGCTTCAACCCGCTCTAGAAGCTCTCGGGGGGGGGAAGAAGCAAAGCTGTCGATTTCCACCTCGTGTTCGGTCGCGTGATTGGAAGCGTCGGTTAATCGCAACTGAGAATGATTGACGGATTACCAGCGTCGTAGAAAAAAGCGATCTGGCAAGGCGATGAGTGGGTGAGTTGTTCAAAGGAAGAAGGGAAAAAAGGGCGCCTCGTCACCCGCCAGGCTGCCGAGTTTGTCTGCGTTTGTTTGGTCGTTGTATGGGATGGGATGAGTGAGGGTGGCGGTGCTTACTCGGGAAAAGCTTCAACTCTCTCGCATCAATTACGAAACCTAGAGAGAGCGAGCGGGGGGTGATCAAGCTTCAAGCCCGCTGACAGACAGACCTGATTACAGTGGGCTTGGCGCTGATGCTGAGCGCTGAATTTAGCATCAGTGGATGCCGCTAGCGCGTTGCTCCAGGTCCCTGGCTCCGCTGAGACGAGGTCAGAGATCTGGGCTTGCAGGCGGGGGGGGGATGCACAGACTAGTCAGCTTCATCTCGACTATCCTGAGCGTCGGCATTTGCATCTCGCATTCATCTCGACGTTGCATTCACCTGTAGATATCACAGCTTCATTTATCAAGTGATAAAGGCAATTCTCAAATGTATGCTATCAAATCATTCCGCTAGCATTCCTCAAAGCAATCCCATATCCCTCCCTGTATTACTCCCTTGCTTCCCATCTGGTCTATTCGGTCCATCTCGGACACCAGCCTCGCCAATTCGTGCAAATATTGATATCCATCTAATCCCTGTCTCTCTTTCTACCTTGTACATCTATCCACCGCATCGATCCCAGTGTCCTCCCGCCGCCGCAAACGACAGGCTCTCCACAAAGTCTTCCAGTCTGCAGAGTCCGTACTCGTCGCCTCCGCAGGTTTCTAGCGACATGACTCGGTCGTTGACCAGGACTCGCACGTACTCGTCCCTCTTGTCGTTCCTACTTGCACCGCACTCGAGCTTCTCTACGTACATTCGTGCTCCAAAGGGGACTACCCATGTCGATGAGTAGCCGTGCGCCTTGATGGCGGGCACAATGTGGTCCTTGGGCAGCAGGGCAGTCGAGTTGTACAATCCCAGTGCCGAAAAGATGGAGACCATGCTGTTGTCGTGGCTAAAGTCTGCGTATAGAGCCCGATCAAGAGGGAACGTCGTTGGTGATGAGTCCAATGTCCTGTTGGTCGTGGTATGGTCGTCAACGGGATGCCCGGTCAGACGTGAGATGAGCTCGTTGACATAGCCAACGCCCTGCGTTGGACCCAAAGCATTGCCGTTTCCAAACTTGTAGAACTTGCTCAAAGTCATGTAGTAGTCGTAGCTTCGCCAGTCTGCCTTGGTGAAGAGGTCGCAGAACCTCGAGTGACCAGCTCCGTCGGGAGTGTTGGCCGCGTGGAACGGACACAGGTCCATCATGTAGATGGTTTCCTCCAGCGTTAGGTTGACTCCTGGGAGATGGTGGTTCAACCTATTCCGAATCTCGGGGAGGAACCTCGCTCCCCATGCAACCTCGGCCTTTTCGTCTTTATCTTTGGGGACTCTGTCGCTTTCGAATGAGGCGCACAATCCATGCGACATGGTGTTGTTGATGCCAGGTTCTTCAGGGATGATGAGGACATCCCGAGTATGATCGTCCCCAGACTCTCCTCGCGATGCATAGAAGCCCTGTGTAAAGTTGTAAGACGACATGATGACCCGATCCGAGCCCGACGCCCGAACAAAGGGCTCCGTCTTCTCGGCGAGTCCCATGTACCGCTCATAAAAAGCCCTGCCCGAGTCGACCATCTGCTGCTGGCCAAACCCAGTTAGGTCTTCAGCACCGAGTGTGTAGGTGTAGTCCTTGAGCCACTTATAGTTCTTGCCGTACATGGTGGCAGACTTTTGAATGCGGGCAATGGTAGCGTTGTATGCTGCAGACTTGCTAGCCGTTGGGTATCTGGCTCCATGGCGGGACAAGACGAGGGCAAACGTGACATCACATTCGTCTGGGGTCGAGGCATCAAGCTCAGAGGGGATTGAGAAGTATGCAGAGTACTGTCCCCAGAGCCGGGAGATGTCATTACAGCTCCCGTCATACTCACACCCAGCCGGTCGAGTTCTATCAGACGTGTCAGTTTGACTTGAAGATGAGCATCAACTCATACAACTCACCCATTATGGACCCAGAAGCCAAGAACTGTGATCAACGCGATGGTGCTGATGACCATGACGAGGTAGCTCCATCGTCTCGTCTCACGACGACGGTGCTCCTCATGCCAGCTCTCAAGCCGCTCAGCGTCCGAGCGGCTCTCTGTATCAACACCATCATCATCGTCGTCATCATGAAGCAGGCGTCCCCTCTCGGGGTCAGAATCAGACATGTCGTCGTCCTGGTGATCCGCGATGGGAGGCGCGTCGTCCTCGTCGCCGCCGCGCCGCCCAAGATGCACCATCTCCAGTGATTCGGTAATCGTGACAGGGATATGCTAGCTCCCGCTGGCGAGACCCATCAGATCAGCAGCTCTGGCTGGTTGCAGTTGAAGTAGAGATGTTGTAGAGTCGCGCGTGTCAATGTTGTCAAGGGATAGTTCCATCGAGTCGAGTCGAGTCAAGTTGCGGGGGCTGAGATGAACGAACTGCTCGGCTATCCCTGAATGTTTGACGTTGAAGACATGGTCTCGAGGTGGACCACGTGGTTGGTTGACGAATGAGGCACTTTGTCAGCCACTTTGAGTGCCCTGCACGCTCAGTAATGTTACTGATGTACAAGAGCGTCGTGTGCCGTTGTTTTTTTGTTTTATACTTGAAAGTTAATTGAAGAATATGCCCGATGTTTCTATCAAGGTTGATTAATTAAGGGCATTCAATTGGTTTAAAGTCTAAGTGAGATGTACTCATCACTTGGTTTGTACATACCCTGCACCATGCAATGTCATGTCTCGGCCACGCATATATGATTCACTTGTACATCCTCTCTCATTCGACTTCATGTGAATCAATCAAACATATAGAAGAATACATCGCACTAGGCGACTCGTATTTAAAAATCTGCTCTAGGCAGTCTTAATCCCAACCAAAACTCCTGCCTCCTCTCGGAGCAGGTCTTCGCTTCATCCAGCGAAACATGACCAATTTTCGAGCAAACCTGCCGCCCATTCATTACCATCCCATGAATCCGTTAACCAGCTCTAAGCCCAGAATCCCTTCACAGAGTAAGTAGATCCAAAACCGTCCGTCGCCCGCATAGTCTAGCTAGCCGCGACTTGATATGGTACAGGTGGTATCATTGTCGAATATGCACAAAAGAACAGGACAAAGGAAAATAAAACGGGGTATCAGTCAGTCAGTGAATACATCCAAGCACATCTCTATTCCTTAAATAGCGACCCCGACGCTCGTCCGGTTGGGTCGGGCATCGCCTCTGCCAAACGTGGCAAACCGTGAAATGAGTGGTTCGTCCTGCGATACCGCAGGCGTACTGCCTAGAGAGCAGGTCGTGGGGACAGTCCGGCCTTCGTCGTCAGACTCCCAGGTGCTGACCGTGTCGACAGATTCCGTGCTGCGTCGACGCCCTGAGGTCTCGCCCAGCGAGACTTGGTAGAAGCCCTCATTGCCCTTGATGGGACGGGGCGCGTTGGTGACAGAGTCGAAGCTCAGGTTCCGGCTGTGCTGCGATCCGGGGAAGAGCCAGCTCGATACCCGGGAAAACGACTTTTTCTTCCTCAAGGGGGGTCTGAGGACAAGAGGTAGAGGAGGAGGCAGAGGGACATCAGCCCTCTTGACACGAGGAGGAGTGCTCGTGGGAGTGGATGGTGTGCCAGGAGTTCTCGCTCGGCGAGGAGGTTTGGCATGGACCTTAGTAGGAGGAGTGGTAGGAGGAGTTCTGATGGGCGCTGTATGAGGGCGGTCAATATCAGAAGTGAGCCTCTCAGCAAAGGACGGAGCAGCTGGGGGCAGAGCAGGAATCGAGGGCATCGGCTCCAGTTCTACGCCGGTCAGCGAAAGACGCTCAGAAGCAAGCCAAGGCGCAGTATTCATACCAGGCATCGTGCGGGCCGTGGAGTGAGGCGTTGACGGCCGACTGGGCGTGTAGAGGCTCTGCCTCTCAATGACATCGTCGATCTGCTTCTGGAGCTTCTCAACTTCGAGCATGGCGCTCGCCACCCGTTCCTTGATCTTGTCCACATCTGGCGACGTGTATGCACGAGGCCGGCTCCGGGCCCTGGGAGGTATCAAGGGCGGGATCTCATCGTCCTGCGAGGTGGAAGGCGAACTCTCCAGAGCCTGCCTACGGGGGAAGTGGAAAGACATGGGAGAGTCGGAGAAGCTCTTTTGGTGCTCAACCGGGCGGTTCCTTTCATCTGATTGCCATTCTGACCGATCCGACATGCATCCAGAAGACACCTCTGAAGAGAAAGCGGGAGCAAAGGGAGGCGCATCAAAGTGAGGCAGAATAGGAGAGACTCGGTTCTCTGGCTCATACATGCTCAGCTCCAGAGGTCGATATGGGCGGTGCGGAAGCTGCTTCGCAGGCCTCAAGTTGGAGGCTCTTGATGGCGTAGGCTCAGGAGCGTCGGGGATTTTTGGAGAGGCTGAATAGATGTGTCGGAAGTCTTGAGGTGCTGAGATGGGCGGCCGGCGCGAGGTTGTTGAAGTGCCAGAATTACCCGAAGATAGAGACCAGAACCTTTTCCTCTTGGGAGCAACAGTTTCTCTGGGGTACTTTTCCAGCACATTGCGATGAGATGAACCCATGGGAACGGCCACAGGGCGTGGGTGGTAGAGTGGTTGGTCGTATATGACTGGGTGTGAATGCTTCTCATCGACTTGGCCCATCAGCAACTGTTCGTCGCTCAAGGTGACGCCGGGCATGTTCATCAAAGTAGAAGAAGAATCTGAGGCCCAAGCAACGGCGGTAGTGGAAGTGCAAGTAGACGGAAACTTACTACGACGCGGCCTCTTGTCAGAGCAAGCGGCCAGCGGTGCGCAGCAGAGGGGCAAGGACGAGAGCCACGAGGAAGAAGATGGCCATGCGGCTTCTCCAGCGCCGCCGTGACTAGTACCGGCTACAGTCATGCTGCTGCGAGGCTCTCACGTCATACCGAGGATGGCGAGAGGGAAGAAGGGCTGGTTATAGGGCAGCAGAAGGAGCGGATGAAGCGGCTGTGCGCTATTCGACGAGGCAGCGAAGGGAGGAGGAAAGAAAGATGCTTAATACATATATATGACACTGGTATGCATGTGCGGTACTTCGTATCGGTGCACGCAGCAATGTGTAGAAGTGGAGGGGGTGAATAGAAAGCTGGCAGAGGAGGCGAAGGAGAAGGAGAGGAATGGGATAGGACAGAAGCACGACGGGAAAGCTGCATAAGAGGACAAGGGACCCGGCAGATGAAGAGGGAAAAGCAATGGACCAGCCACGAGAAGAAGAAGAGGGACGGCCGGTCCGCGACGACGAGATCTCTCTCTCTCTCTCCACACACACATACACGCCCACACACCTCATCCTTTGGAAAGGAAGCATCCATCTCGAAGCAAAGGATAGATGGTCCCGGCCATGACGGACGTCAAGGAGGGCCGTCAGGGCAGATCGAGTGGACGAGGTTGAGCGACGGCGAACCACACGGCGCAGGTGACGGACCGGGGTCGGCTGTCACGCCGGGCCAGTCGGCGCTTAGAAGACGGTCCTCACAGACATGGACGACGATGCTAGCGCCGCCCACCGTGGCAAGGCAGTAGAGGATCTCGGCTGTGACTGGATCAGAGTGAAGAAGAAAAGGCCATAGCCCGGTCCAAGAGATGGCTGTTCCCAGAAGAAGAGCCAAAGTTGATGTCGTGCATTTTCTTCGTTCCCCCCTCTCTACAGAGGAGGGGTCTCGTGCTGGGTCGGCATTGGACGCCTCCGCGAGATGACGGGGTTTGAGGCCCCTTGTTGTTTTTGTTGGATGGTCGAGGCTGTGTGTCGTCACGCTGCGTATTTCTGCTGTTGAACTGGTGTGAACCCGCATCTTGGCGAGGGTTTTTTTTTTCTTCTCAAGCCAAACATTTTGTAGCTATCAATCAAGAGGTCGGTTTCGAGTAACATGACACAAGTACACTTGTGTAACAATACGTCTGTAGCCGTCCAGAAGAGAAAAGAAAAAGGCGCCGTCTGGTATTACCCATGTTTCAAGCTTGGCCTCGTTCATTCATTGTCATTCTTATCCTCCTTCTCATTCAATTAATCGATATCTGACGTCTCATCATCTCACACACCAATATCCTCCCGTCAGTTTAGACAAGACCCCTGTCCCCCCAGGCTGATTGGCAGATGCACCCCGGGACATGGTCACTTCTTCATCTCTCCGTCTGTCAAATCGGTTTCCTGCACGTTTAGCTCGTCGCGACAGACGGGTAGACGCGTGTTCGGTCTGAGCTGTTTTGAAACGTGGGAGCATTCACATCTACAACAGGTCGACCAGTCTGGAGTCTTGTTTGCGGGTTGGGCTCCAGACAGAGTTCCCAAAGCGGTCGTCTTGCAGTTTCACGCCTCCCGGAATAAGAATAGAGCAAGCAAAGCAAGCAAGCAGGAGCAGATGGCCTCTATCGTGGCCGTGTGTTCTTGGGCGTGAGATGACACGAGACGCGACGCGATTCGATTCGCCGCGTGAACGACACGAGATTGACTCACGGAGACATCATGTTATGTTCTTCGTGTTGTTTCACTCTCTCTCTCTCTCTCTCGCTGACGGAGAAATCAGCCTCGGTCACATCTCACTGTAAGCGGCCATAGATGGTTGCCTCAGCCTCGACGAGTTACGAGCTTCAGGCCGGCAGGCTTTGTTCTTCGTGGAATGTTCCCTCTGTGGCTGCATCAGGGCTGAATGCGAGAATGGGCCAATTCCATTCCCTCGGGAACCCTAAGTTGAGCCTGATCGACGGACGGTCCGTTCCCTGCTGCTGCTTGCTCTTGCTCTGGCTCTTGCTCCTGCGAACATGGTGTGTGCCATCGTCGGCTGTCGAAAGCTGCTTGGTTACCTTTTCGTAATGGTGGTGCCCCTGACTTTGCCCCCCTCCCTCACTTCTAAGAATAGTAGCGACCAGCTCCAGCCCATCATGATGCACTTCTCTCGCAGGGATGCCTTTAGAAGCCTGCCGGACCCTTCTGGAGGCCTTTTTTTTTTCTTTCTTCACATGTGGTTTTGCCTTCATCTTTTTCGACAATAAAGCCAAGACCCAGTGCAAGCCATTTGGTGGCCCACGATCCCCGGTCATTTCATTCTTGCCAGATCCATCGAGTTCTTTTTTTTTCTAGTCATGCCATCTGCGGGGGGCGACGCACTTCTCAGCTTTGGAGGGCATCTTGTCTCATTCCTGAGCTTCTGTATGGCTGCAGGATGGACGAGAACTTGATTTCGGTGGATGCAGCGGCTGCGGCGGGTGTGGCGCAAGGTGATGGATGCCATCACGGCGGCCTCTCATGACCTTTTTTGGTGGAGTCGACTCCGTAGTCGGAGTTTACCTGGGTCGACTTGAGGCAACTTGGTATTGTGTTCAGTACCGAGATTGTTTGGTAAAGACAGGTTGGAAAAGAGGCCATTCCAAGATTCTATCTAAATTGATTCGCAAGAGTATTCATGTCCGTATCTGCATATTATTTGTCCGTACTCAAACGATAGCCGTAACTATCTAACATCTCTGCTCTCTTCCCTCGGGGCACCACAACTCTCCAACATCATCCAAAAGCCTACACCATGCTTCGCACTAGTCTCGCGCCAGACCTTGGTAGTCTCTTCGCTTGGATCTAGCACAGGATCTGCCCTGATGTTGAAGGGGGATCCTCACGCGGAGGCCGCCGTGGCTCAAAGAACAAGTTGGTATTTGTCCACCTGCCCCAACTACAGTTGTCTCCGCCGCCAAAGCTGATCAAGAGATGTTCAAGATTTAGCATCTGTCCAGCGGCCTTTCCGGCAGCCAGGCAGAGCTCGTCGAATATCTGCAGATCCGTCCGACTGCGCGTGTGACGAAGCCTATCTTCGCCTGGGACTACGTTGGATACCTGTCGGGGTCCGGCTAACACCTCTCTGCTATTGGGGTCGGGAATAGCAACCCATTTCCTTGATGGCAGCACGCCCGTCATTTTGACCGCAAAGTACCTCACATTAGACCAGCAAGGAGATTCATCATCAATATTGGACAGCCACAGAATCTCCGAGTCCACACAGCCGTCAAAGAGGAAACAGTCGACATTGGGTCTTAGACTGAGTTGACGAAGTGCCCTGCTGAGGCGATCGACTTGGCCAGCAGGGACGATCTAGGCGGCTTAATTCTATCATCGCTTGGGATTTCCTTGGTGTGCAATATCGTAATCTCTTTCACACATTGGTAGCTTGCCAATATTATTGGCAGGTCCTAGTACGAGTGAGTTGCTAAGCTTAGTTATAAGAGGGGCGAGAAGGAAGAACATACCGTCCCTCTGCCGAATCCGAAGCTCACGGTCAAGCTTCTCGGCATCACTGAGCTCCCACTGCATCATTTCCGGACGAGTCATCTTGCTTGCAACGAGACATATGAGGCAAGGCTCAAAAGCAACACTGTAGGCGTCGAGCGAGAGCGTGAAGCTGGACACCATCGGCTGGTCTGGCAGCTCTTGACATACTTATCGAGCAAGCTTGACGTACGTAACAGATTTGTTCCAAATATCAATCGGCTTTTTATCAATGCGCATAACTGGAAGGTTTTTGGGGCGAGCCACTATATGCCATGGATGTTCCTGTGAATTGGCTTCGATAACGTAGTTGGGCAGAGGAACGGACAGATGAACCGTAAGTAAGGGTTCAACTGCAGGCGGTGTTGTTTCGAGGAAACGAAAAAAGAGACCGTACGATATTTCCGGCACGCTCATGTAAACAGCCGGAGTACTCAGACATACTCAGTCCCAGATCATTCGATCCATCAACATCCAATATGCAGTCGACCCTGACGAGGTGGAGACGTGAAAGAGTGAGGGTGTCATGACTTGGAGCGCCGTCGAGTCTCGCCGGTGTCAGCAACAAATAGCGAAATGTTTCAGTCTTGATTATGTGCTGCCATTGCTTGAGTATAGAAGTATATTGTGCCAGTGATTGTTATAGATCCGATCTCGGTATGGATATGTATCTATTCTCGACGAGATGATCATGACTTTTGTCGCCAAGGTGACCAACAATAATTGAGATGAGCTCTGAGGGAAGCCTGCTCACGTTGATGCAATTGAATGAAAACTGATATGGCCAGAAGATATGTAGGAAGGCGTTATAAGCCTACCTAGTCAATGGGAGTTGAGGGCATTACGTCCTTGATTGACTTTGTAGTTGATTTGGTGTACGGCTGACTTGTTGATGCAACTCAACTTGGCAGAAACCTCAGCCACGACTACTATGGAAATAACGTGAAATAGAAGTAGCAAATAAAAGGTTACCAGCGATATCTTTCTTTGATGGCACAGGTAGTTTAAAGATTCATCACACGTACTCCGGATCATCGATATGCCGACGCCCCACTCGAGACGCTGAATCTGGCAGGCGGGACAGCGGTCGTTGGCGGCAGAACTCCAAAATCTCAAGGAAATTCATGGATGAGACATCAAAGTCGCGACGAGCTGTCAGGTCCTCAAAATGGGAAAACGAGTCTCCAACACCGGAGACGGCGCCGCCGCCTTTCGGAAACGCCAGAAGATCACCCACGAGACACCGACCAGCGAGGACGTGACATCGAGCGACCAATTGCGCAAGCTCCTGGCCTTTGACCAGGATTTGCGCCGCGCCAGACATGGTAGGTCTCGACGAGGGCCTCTGAAGCTTTGCGTGGACTAATCTTGGATTCCCAGGGCTTCAATCTTTCAAGAACCTCCTCGATAAGTTGGTCTCCGAAGATGACGACCGAAGGGCAAACCTCGAAATCCTACACCAGTACCTCGACGCCGTGAAGCCGAGGGACGCTTCTGAAGATGCCGTCTTCCTCAACGACATCATGGAGATGTGGTCTTTTGCCGTCCAGGTCAACAACGACGGTGTCATGTCCTCGGTCGCGGTTGTCTTAGCCCTGCTGCTGCAGGTCCTCTCGGGTTCTCTACAGTTGGTCAGCCACGGCCTGGGCATCTGCCAGACCCTCCTCCAGGAACGCCAGCTCAAGTCGCTCGCAAAGAACCTATCGGTAGAGAAGAGCAAGGGATTCGTCCTCTCGCCTACTCTTCGTCTGCTCCGAGAGGCTACATGCCTAGACGGCGGCGCCTATGCGAAGCGCATCTTCCGAGCACGCAACTTCACCTTTACCTCTCTGGGGAGAAATCTCGAGATTGGACACATTGGAGACGCCCAGGAGGATGTGCGCAAGGCATCCGTGAGGACAAACGCGGTCAGGTTCTTCTTGGGCCTCCTCAAGTTCTTGGGTTCCGATGGGAGAAGGGAACTTTTGTCACAAAAGGAACTCGTATCGCATTTGACCTACATGATAAAGACTGACCCTCCTTATCTCGTCCGAGATATCCTGGACTCGTTGAAATCCCACGTCCTGATGGACGACAAGATCTCCCGAGATATCAAGTTCAGAAGCTTCAACACCAAGACGCTACTACGAATCCTAGGCCTCTACTCGTACGCCGACAGCGAAGACACCGATGAGCAGTTGACAGTGAGCTACAAGGCCCACCAGTTCCTCATCTACGCTTGTACCAACTCGAGTGCCGGTGTCTTGTATCCATCAACAGGCCTTTATCCCAAGGAATCAGACGATGATACAGTACAAAGTGGACGAAAGGCCGGCGCTCATGGAGCACTCGTTACCGACAGATACAAGGATGATATTCCCGTGTACAACTTTGTCCTTGCAGAGTTCGCTCAGAAGCTGCGTCCTTGGTCAAGCCTCAAGCACAGCGAACTTCTGGTTGCCATCTTTACCGCTGCCCCTGAACTCACCGCCAAGTACTTCCTCAGCAACCAATCCTTCACATTTGAACCGAAGCTCTCCATGACATGGATCGGTTATGCCGCGTTTCTCTTCAACACGATGCAGCTCCCTTTGCCTCCTCGCTTTGGAGACCGCTCTCGCTCTGCCAAAGCTCCTCCTCCCACCTCCATCCTGCTCGGCAACATCATTCCTCTTCCCATTAATCAAAAGGTCCTCATCCGATGCCTCTCCCCCAAGTCTCACCTCACATCCTTCTTCGCGACCCGGATCCTCATCGTGGCACTTGAAAAACTGGCTGAAGCTTTGAAAATGCACGAAGAGGCATCGAGATCAAAGGACACCGTCTGGAGTGAGGCCAGCCGTCGGTTGATCGATGCCTTCTGTCAACGGATCCCCGATATGAAGGAAGTGGTTCGGGCCTACAAGGGAATACCTGCGGAAAACATCCTTCACAAGACCATGGCCAGCCGTTTGCTACGACTGTACTATGAGGTGATTCCGCAAGTCGCACTCGCTGCCAACTTTGATGTGTCGCCCTTCTTCACCCAAGTTCTCAAGACGCTCAATCAAGGAAGCGACAAAGCTGAGGATGAGTCTCTTGGTGTTATGGAACTTGAGAATCTTGTATCCATCGCCAGCTATTCTCCTGGTATGCGATGGTTCTCGAGGATTGATAATCTCGTCGATGGAGCAGCTTCCTCGCCGTACACGGCTCTCCTGCGGTTGCTGTGTGACAAGAAGCGAGATCTTCCCTTTCACCAGCTCAAGAAGGTTCTCGGCGAGGTGGCTGTTGAAAACCAACTGGTCACAAAGGCAACCATGATGACGCCTCTATACGAAGCGTTGCAGACAACGTTGGCCGAGATCAAGCCCAAGGACATGGAGAAGGTCTGGTCGTTTGTTGACAACTGCATCAACCGATGTGCCTCATCACCGATCAAGTATCTCGACTTGTTGGAGACATACTCTCAAGAAGCAAACCTGTCCTCGCCCGACAGTTCCACTGCCTTGATCAATGTGACAATAGTCGAGCAGCTGTCGTACGTCACCAGTTCTGCCGACGGCACCGAGCAAGCGTCACTTGGCAAGTTCCTGTCGTCCTACTTTACCGCCTCGTATCGGTTGAAACATGGCAAGCAGCTCACCAAGGCCCTGTACAAGCGGATATGTGAGCAGTTTTCGTCAAGCAAGGTCAAGATGAAGAAGCTCAAGGACGACAAGTCTGCGGATGTGGATGCTGATGAGGAGATGCCTGACGCCGAGGCTGAGACCGGCAAGGATGAGAAGAGCAAATCATCTGTGGACCTTTCAAAGCTTGAGGACATGCTCCATGTGCCGTTCTCTGGGGATGAAGATGCCACAGCCTTGACCAAATGGGCTGGCAAGAACGCAGAGGACCTCGTCGAAGACGGCTGGGCAGCAGGCCTAATCCGCCTCCTATCCTCTACCCACATCAACATCCGCAAGGAGGCTCTCACAAACATCCTCAAGATGGCCGCCAAGCTCAAGGAGTCCTCTTACGAGGAAAAGGATCAGGTCTGGCTCCTCCTCTCCGAGCTCGCCGAATCCTCGAGGGACCAGGTAGACAAAGGCCCCGTCCCATCGGCCTTTACCGCGTTCGCCACGCACGCCCTCGAGATTCTCAAGAACCCTCTTCATCCGCTGTACCCCAAGGTCAACGGCTTCCTCACCCGAAGCCCCTTCTGGTCCCCGGACAAGCTTCCCCTTGCACATGACGTGCTCCACGGCGAACCCTCCGAAGACGACAGGTACTACGCCGAGATCACTTGGCTGCTCATCTACCTCCTCGACAGCCTCCGCACGCCTTTTGACCTCGGCATCTTCCACCGTAAGCGCTGGTTCGAAAAGATCCTCGCCCTCGGTGCGAACCCTTACTTGCGTGTCAACCTGCGCACCCGTCTCCTGAGGATAATCTACCGCGCCACGTGCATCCAAGGTGGCAGCACCACGCTCGTCACCCGCTTCGGGATCCTGGGGTGGCTGGATGCGCAGCGGGCGGCCTCTGAGGGGGGCGAAGAGGCTGATGTGTTGTCGGCCCTCATGAGGAGGATATGGGAGACGTGTGATCAGGAAAAGGTCAAGGCATGGAGCAAGGGTGGAGTTGAGAGGTTGCTCGAGGGTCATGTGTTGTAGAGCGGATGTTGTATGTAGATATATAGGCATTGATATATATACCCGGCGTTTGTACAAAAAAAACTCAACTGCATAGCAAGCTACTACGTGATTCAAGTTACGAGATGCACTTCCCAGGTAGTCGGTCGCCTATGTATGATACTTCCAGCTTGCATTTCCACTCCTCATTAGGACGATATCTTCCTAAACTATCTATCTAAAAGATTCCTGCTTCAAGGAATACGCCAGTGAGGGACATGTCAACTTCAACAGGCCCTTCACACATGATTCACACATGAGAGAAAGGATATTACCTCAACAACTCGTCATCACAAAGCGTTCAAGATAGAATACTGGCATGAGACGTCAAACTTGTTCAAACTCGGTGTACACTATGTACAAAATGCCCTATCCATCTACCTCGATATAAAAAAAGAATAAACACCATGAAAAACATAAAGCACGCCCTAAACTCAGGGACTGAATATCCTGATATCCCCAACCACAAAGCTCGCTCCACGATGGATCATCCCAGATCAAGAAACCCCTCTCCACACGCGCGCGCATTATTATGATGATGTATAGAAAACCAATGCCCGAGCCGTCTTGTGAGCTCCTCTTTGGCAGAGAAAGGAGGGCAAGACAAGAGAAGAGGTTACCCTTTTTCTTGACATGATCAATTATTCAAGTTTTAGCATCCTGTCCATATTCGCCTCTGTAAATCCAGAAAAAATTATTGCAATGCTGTGACATTATAGTGTTCGCTCCATTTGTGCATCGTCGTTTCAAACGCCATTTACAATTGACCCGAAAGCAAAGCCTCGGTGGCTACAGTGACATGTTAGTAAGAGTTTATGAAGGGTGAGGGTTGATGGAAACTTACCAGAGTTGATGTAGGCTCTCTTTGCGTCCAGAGGGACGTTGAAGCGTCTCTCGAGCTCCTGCTTGATGCCCTTCTTGGTGACGGTCATCAGATCGGCCGTCTTGAGAATATCACGGATCTCGGCGAGGAGAGCATCGTCGCTAGGCATGCCAACCATCTCTTCGGGAGAGAAGAATTGTGATCCACCAAACTGGCTCATGCGGTTGCCAGGCATGTCAGAGTGGGCCAGAGACATGCGAGACATGTTCTGGGGAGCAAAGCCAACGGTTGAGCCAGGGCGGCTGGCCTGGTAGCCGCCGTACTCAGAGAAGGGGCCCTGAGCCTTGGTGGCGTAGCTGTAACCAGAAACCTCGGATCGGACATCATCACGGGCCGTCTGGGTCTCCCAAAGCTCGGCCTGGTACTCCTCCCACTTCTTGCGGGGGATCGACTTGGGATCAAACTTGCCCTCGTCAGACACGACAATCTTTTTGCCCTTCTCGCCTGCTATAACACGAGTGTTACCCCAGTTGAAGTCGTCCATGTGCCAGAAGGAGTACAGAGGCAGGGCAAAGGAGAAGACTGGAATAGCCAGAATGTACATGATCATCCAACCAACCATCTCCCACTTGCGGCGCAGGATGAAGATGATGGCTTGCAAACCGTAAATGGCAGCGAGCAACAAGAAGGCCGTGACTGGAATAACGTCGGGGTTGGCAGCAACCTGGTAGATCAGGTACACAATGTACATGACGATGACGGGCTGGACGATGGTACTCAGAAGATCGACAAAGACGACGAAGCGCATACTAAAACAGCAGAAACCGCAAAGCTGGGCAAGAGGGATAAGCTCGACCAGGTTGTGAACGGTAGAGTTGATCCAACGACGTCGCTGAGAGAGGAAGACGGCCCAGGAGTCGGGAGCAATGGTCCAGGCGTGCGCGCTGAAGAGATACTTCGTCTTGTACTTGGAGTGATACTTGAGAAGCAGGGTCGTCAAGTAACGATCCTCACCGAGGTGGAGCAGGTTCTTCATGTGAAGAGTATCGACACGGATGGTGGAATAGTCCTCGACAATTTCCTTGCTGACGAAGAGCGGCTTGCCAGTCTCGGCAGCACGGATTCGGTACATGGAGAAACAACCAGGCAGACAAGTGACGGAACCGAACAGACTTTCAAAGGCCTTGGACAAGTTGTGAGAGATCCAGTACTCGTAAACTTGAATCATGGTGATGAAGGAGGATCTGGCGTTGGTCAGGGCTGTTTCACCACACACGGCGATAAGACGCGTGTCATCGATGAAGGAAGAGACCATGCGAGTGGCTGAATCAGGTGCAACCATGGTATCGGCATCGATCTGGAACATGTACTCGTAGAAGGTCGGGTTGACACCAATGATGTTGCGGATTTGGTGGTACATTTCGAGCTCCATGGGACTCATGGCAATGTTGTAATGAACGCGGTTGAG
The DNA here is from genome assembly GCA_027886205.1 of Fusarium piperis. Lineage (NCBI taxonomy): Eukaryota > Fungi > Ascomycota > Sordariomycetes > Hypocreales > Nectriaceae > Fusarium > Fusarium piperis. The sequence goes on along the minus strand of RZGM01000020.1, from coordinate 336,646 downwards.
GAAACGCATCATGACCATCTGCGAGTCTCGCTTACCACGGTTACCGGGACGAGAAACCTCAGAGGGCTTGCCGACCTTGACAATGACCATGAAAGGAACAATGTGGCCCTGGACCTCGTACAGACCCGAGTAAACCTTGCCCATGTTGTGTTGCTTCTGACCTTCACCCAGAGATTCGAAGCTGAGAGGCTCAGGGTCAACAGTCTCGGAGACGCCCAGAATATCCAGCACAATACGAGGAGTAGGTCGGTCGTTGCCCTGACCAATAATCATACCATCGCAAATGATGACAAGAAGCTTGCGCTTGTCATCATACTTCATGCGTGACAGCGAATCCATAGCACGACGAAGCGATTCTTCGTCCTCAGTGTATGCAGGAATCATACACATGATGAACTTGTCGAGGTTCTCAGGCGCATTCTTGCCTCCAAATTGAAGAGCAGCGAGGAACTTGAAGACCAGAATAGAGGCAAGCAAGGAAGATATGGTCAAGATGAAATATGTCGCGAACTGGCAACGAGTTGAGTTTCGTGTATCGACATCGCCAATGTAGAAAAGATTGTTGAGGCAGGTGAGCATGCGGGCCTTGGTGAGATCGTCCAGCCTGAGCTGATCCCAATACTTGGTGAGATCACTACCAGCCTTGCTCTGGAACAGTCCTTCGACCTTGGAGTCCATGAATCTGGTAGCACCGACAACGTTGGGGGCGTCCTTGTTGTTCTTGCCCCTCATGCGCAGACCACCGTTGAGATACATGGTCATGTCGTACACACGACCATTGAGAATGGCGATGTACTGACTCTGCCTGTCGGCGAGCTTCTTGACGTACTTGGCAGTGTAACCCATTCGACCCTTCATGTGGGTGTGCCTGAGCATGTACATTTGCTCAAAGTACCAATCAGGCCTGCTGTCGTTGGTGAACCATCGGAAGTCGTGGTACTTGGAGTTGAGATCAATATCCTTCTGCAGGAGAAGAAGAGGCTGGCCAGTAATGTTGGTGTCTCTGTTCTCGAGAAGAACCTCGGGACGAATGGAGCCATCCTTGCCCTGGCAAAGAGCCGAAACCTGAATTGGGAAGAGGGCACTGATGTCCTTGCCGGCATAGTTGAGGAATGTGGTTTCAGAAACCAACTTATTGGGGAAATGGTTGATCTGATAGGCGCCAATGTCGAAAACGAAGCCACGGATGGAAGAATAGGCACCACGGCTACCCTTCTTGCCATCGTACGCAGACAGCTCCTGCGTACTGTAGACGTGTTGCTTTGGGCAAATGAGCATAGGGAATCCCACCATGACGAAGGCTGCAATAGCACACATCAGCCAGATGAGCATGTTGATGGCCAACTTTTCTCTCCAGGCCATACGGACATCCTTTCGAGACATCCGTCCAACAAACCTGATGAGGAAATCAGGAATGAACCAAGTGAGCACATAGACCAGGGCGACCCATCGCTTTCGGCTGGGCTTGTCTCTGTACTCTTCAACCTCCTCCAAAGACTTCTCGTTGCCTCGTTCAGCCATCTGCTCACGAGTGTCGAGGTTCTTGAACATGTCGCCGCCACCAAAGGCGGACACACCAGCCTCAGATCGAGTGTCATCACTGAAGTAACCACCTTTGGTCTTCTCACCATACATAAGAGGCGTGTTTCCACCAGAAACAAGGTTCTCCTTAGAGGCACCGAAGGGCATCGACTCGGCAGGAGTAAGGCCATCGCCGGCGTCAGAAGATGGCAAACCACCGAAACGGCCTGAGACAGAAACCATCTCGCCAAGCTGCGCAACCTCCATCCAGCACCGTTCACTGAGGAACACACCAGTGGCGCCGACTCTGACCTCATTATTGGGCCACCGCTTTTCTTCAATGACCATCTCGGCACGTTCGCGTTCACTGCCGACCAGGATAGTCTCAGCATCTGCCATGCCAAGGAACTCGCCGAAGGGCAAGAACAAACTGAAATCAGCGGACCGGAGTCGCTGGCTGATTTCGGCAATGCCAAAGGTCTGGACCTGGGTTCGAACACACTTGCTGTCGAATTGATTGGCAATACGTCGATCGTTGGGCTTCAGACAGAAGATGAAGTAAGAATTGGTGCCAGGGTCGGTGACCGCCTTTTGCACATTCTCCAGAGAGGACAGGAACTGGCCAGAGGCTCCCTGCTCGATAGTCATCTTGATGTTCTTCCTTGACTCCCCAGCTTGGCTCTTCTGCTCTAGATCCTCCATAGCATCCTGCTGCTGACGTCGGTAAGCAGTGTTGGGCCTAGCGGTTCGGTGTGTCTTTCGGGACATGACACTGGGTGCTCGCATGGGCTTGGAGCTGACAGTGGCCTGCATCACAGCAGTGCGCTCGTTGGGGTGTGTGACGGTTTGCAGAGCCTCCTGGCCAAAGAGACGAGCGACAAACTCGCTCTTGGTGCCATTGATCATGTTGAGAAGATCGCCCGAAATAATTTCACCGTTCTCCTCGATCAAGCCCTTGACAGGATAGTCGACCTCACCAGCGAAATGCTTGACAGTAAAGCACGCAGAAGTGTTCTCAGTCATGAAGTTGCTACCAGGCAGCTTGGCAGTAGCAGCACCGACCTCAATGGCAGCGTTCTTGCCATCGAAGCGTCGTCGGAGAGACTCGAGAAGCTGCATATCAGATCGGTTACGGCGGGTTTGATCGTCCAGGATGCTGAGAAGACCGTTGCCAGGCTTCAGAATACCTCGGACAGCATCCGAGTTATCGAAGTAGCTGGTGGGTGCCACACTAACTTCCTCAGACTCAAGCATATCGGCCTTGCGGTCGAAGAAGTTCTGGAGAGTCATGTTGTAGATGCTCTCAGTAGCAGCGTTGTTCAGGAGCTGGTCAAGAGCGGATCCAGTGGTGGACTGCTGGGAGAAACCAGGGAAATCCACAATCGAAACAGTGTTAGCAATGGACTCCTCAGGGGCGCAGAGGCGCTGGTTAATGGTCTCGAGGATCCAAGCAACAAGGAGAGAGTAGAGCGTGCGAGCAAGTTCGCCAGCATGAGCGCGGGCTCCGTTGGGATCCAACATCACAGTCACTCGCTCCTTGTGGATCATCTTAGTCTTGTAACCCAGCGTGGTCTGAAGATCAGCAGCGCTGACACCAAGGAAGGCGGCGATGATGGAGAGAACATCCTTGTTCTTCACTGCGGTGACTGTGCTGCCGCCCTCGTGAGAAAAGCCGCCGCTGTCATCTCCCGTGACGCTGGTCTGGCTGGTTGACTCGAACTCGAGCTGGCCAATATGGAGGATACTGGCCAGAATCTGGCAGATCTCGGCAATCTCAGCGCGAGGGAACTCGAGCTTTCGGAGAGCATTCTTGAAGACCTGAAAGCCTTCGGCATCGTTGATGCCCACCTTTAATTGAGTGGGATGGCCGAGATACTTCCATCGTCTCTGGGAGGTGCCTGTCGGACCGGTAGAATCATCCAGACCCAAGTGAGACTTCTCTGCGTCACTGGTACCTGCTAGCAGGTAGTACAGAACGTGGAAGTTCCGTTCGCCGGTGGGGACATCGGCAATACGACTACGCTCGAGTCGGTGGTCAAGAAGCTTACCACCGATGAGGATGGGGTTGGTTGTAGCCGAAGTGTCGTACTGTAGTTCGTAGAACAGACCAGACTTGGAAGCAGTGGGGGTCGTAGCCGTCTTGGTGGTCGTGAGAGTGTCGAAAACGTAGGCGGCGAGCGAGAGCTTGGTGGAGAGGGGTGTTGATGACTTGTTCAAGAGAGCTGTGAGCAAATGGGCTCGGACAGTCGACTTGCCAGAACCAGATTCACCCCTGGTATGGTTAGTATCCGCAGACTACATATTTGACGCTATATCACGAGATCACATACAAGAAGACGAGGGCCTGGCTCTCGGATCGGTGACCTAATCGGAGGTATGCGCGGTCGGCCAAATCCTCAGCGCCGGCCATGGCGCTTCCCTCCTTGCCGCCATCAGGGCCCTTGGTCGAGGAAGTGTACGTGTTGAGAGCGATGAGAGCATGAGAAGAGAGCTGGGCAGTTGGGAGAGAAACATGGAAACGACTGGCGAGATGGGCAGTGAGATGCGTGTCGGATTGGAGATGCGCTGGGAGCGAAGGCAGCGAGGGTTGGGTGTGAGGTCCCCCTCCGCTGCCCAGGTGCGGCAGGCTCATGGCCATGGTGTACAAGAAGCCAAAATCTGGCTATCCCGATGAAGAAGCTGACTCGGTGAGGGTTCGTTCAATGGCCGATGAGGATGAGTTGATGGGCTCGGGGGTCGGGGATGGGAAATCGACCGTCTTCGAGTCGTTGTGCAATCTGCTGTTGGGAATGGCGTCGGCCACGTTACCGGGTCAAATGAGAACGGTCAACGGGCACTCTGAGCGAGAGTATGGATGCGGGTAGACAAAACGAGCGTCAGAAACAACAAGAAAAGAATTAAAGGGAGGAAAAAGGCGATCAGAAGCCTTCACCAGGTCGTGAGGTTGTGTCGGCACTACTCACTCTTGACAACACCAATAAAAACAGCCTGGGAAAAGGGATTGTTTTCTTGGGACAGGCAGACCACATGCCATGCTGCCTCCGCTGGATACGGGGAGGTGAGTACGTACACTGTGGGAGGTGCCAGTTTTTTCCGTACGGCCGACCGCAGGGACCAACAGCGCAGGAACGTCCCGTCATGGGCGCAGCAAGCCCCCTTTGCACTTTGGTCTTCATTACTATGTTTGTCCACGTCGCCCACGGCATAAAACGGACGCCATACGAGCTTTTTCCCTGCCCATAGCCACACGGCAGGCCCGGACAGCCTATTCCCCTGGATCTGCCCTCTTCTTTCTTATTCCACCGTCTCTGTCTTGCCCTGATCTCGATTCTGTCAGAGCCTGGATCTTGCTACAGGGCCAAGCGGAGACTGGCTCCTCGTTGGACGACGAACAGGAGAGAGAGCCTCATCTAGATGACGGAGCTCCAAAGTTTAACGACCATTGTCATCAAAGACTACGGAAAATTAGAGATTTCTGAAACTGCGCTTTGAGGACTAATCGAATCTGTAATCATAATGAGATCAACGCACTGTACACGAGATGGTCGGGTGGCAGATTCGCAGTCAAGCGACAAAGGCGTGGTGGCTCCCCTCTAATAATGGATGTCTCTGTTTCTCGGTCTCACTGGGCTTTGATCCCGCGCCACAAAAGGTCTATAGTAGAAGGATCGAATGTCTAGGAAGCATTCATCTCGACGCGTTTAGTCGGTCACCGTCTCCCGTCAGATAGACACACTCATCCGCCAGGCTGCGGAGGATCAGACCGCAAGAGAGAGGCGGTACTCTGGCTCTCGTGATGGCTGCATCATCAGGGGACGGGCGACTTGTCATGGATCCATCATGGTTGGTACAAACCTGGGCCCTAAAAAGAAAAGTGCCCCTGGTCTGTCTGTTCTGGCCCAGCAACTGACCGGCCGTTCCCCAAACGGCACCCACCGGATGCCATCCCGCATGGCCAGGGACGACGCGGCGGGTCATGCAAAAGGCTTATTTACTGTTTATGCTCCGTACCGTGTCGGGACGGACTCTATGGCACGGCTCTCTCCAACGAGGCCTTCGAATTGGAGGCTTGAGACCTTGGCGTCTGGTTTTCTGCCATTCTCAACCAACCGAAAGCTCGCAAGTCCGCTGCCTCTTCCATCTTGGCCACTGGCCTGGGGAGGAGCCCTAGACATGGCGTTCCGAGTTCCACAGCTCAATATGTGATGTGATACGGGTGAAGTCGAGATGGGTGATTCGAGACAACAGGAAGGGATTGAGACAGGATGACAGGCTGGTCGGGTTCCTGGGTGAGACAGCAGCGGGTCGACTGTCTTTCCATCCCAACTATCGGTTTCTCCATGACTGTGGTGAGCAGGATCCAAGACGTGGCAGACGGCACACAAGGGGAGGGAAGACCCCAAGATCAAAGGGGTTGAGAAAATGCTTCGGCTGGTGCGGACAGAGGGACGATATGGTAATTTCTTCTGTATTTTCCAGGGGATTGCATTGCTCCACAACTCAAGGCCCGCGCTACCCTGTCACAGCTGGACATCAAGCCAGGGCTTGGCCTGTCAGCACATCCTCGTCTCGCCGGGATCAGCGCTGGCCTTGATGATCGATCCTCCCTGATCAAGCTTCTGGAATGTGAGGACGGAGATAGTGCTAGCCTGGGCCGAAGCCGTTCCCTGCTGCTGTTATTTTAGGGGCCAGGGTGCGAAGGATGACGAAAGACTTTCCATCAGGCCCTCACTCGAGCTGGATGAACTGGAATACCATCGAGGTTACGCTTTCTCCCTTGGTCGCTCCGATTCCCCCACGATGGAGCAAATCTAGGCTGTGAGACGTGTGCATGTGTGGGAGAGACGTGCTGTGTATGGAAATGTCCGAGACACCCTTTCAGTGATCTGCGAGACGTGATGTGTGAGGCCATGGGACTGGGAGGGATTCTCTTGCGCTGGCCCCCCTTGGCCCTTGCCCCAGCCGTCCATCATTACACTCACCCAGCATCACTGGCCGGTGGACTGGGGGCTGAAGAGATCACTACGGTGGTCTTGTAGGCGTGGCTTAGCTGAAATGGGCTCAGCTCAGACATCCAGCTGGGAAGTGCCAAGGGCGCCCGTCTCCGAACGGCCGCGTTACCTAGGTATAAGCGAGAGAAGGAAAAGAAAAAGAAAAATGTTTATCAGCGGCGGCATAGGGTAAGTATGACTTGCAACAGGCTCGGTGTTGATGAGTGACGAACAACCTCCTGAATTGAAGCACGTATAAAGACAAGATCTTCGCACGGTCGATCCATCGATTATCTGTGACTACCTAGATTTAAGTGTCGTGATTGTGAGAATCCTGCTGTTCCTCCTGCTCCTGCAACAATGCCTTAGAGGGCTGGGTGCGAAAATGCAACGGTGCACAACATGTCAGGTTTGAGAATAGGACCACGTATCCACGCATTTGAAATGCTGGTCTGGATCCCGCCCATTAAGCACCTGTAGATGCACGCATGGAGGGTGGTATGTGTCAGCAAAAATCACCACCGGATAAAAAAAGAGTGAGGTGACAAAGATGGATCACGGTCAAAGATCACATACACACACGGCCCCGATGACAACACAGCCTCCGCTCCCTCGCGGCTAACGGGCACGTAACGTCGCAGTGAAGCATGATACGAACCTTACATCAACTTCGAAACCGGCATTTGTGCATTGCATCGCGAAAAAGCCGGGGCTTGGACGCGTACTTCCACACAGAATACTTTGCCTTCAGGCTCGTATTTGGCCATCAAAGACCCACCACCACAACCCACGAATCCAATCCAGTCCCGCCCTTAGTAAACACTCAAGGTTTCCGTCCCTCGGGTCGACCTTGGCCCCTTGCCCCTACAGGCGATGGCGCACCCGCCTTGTTCCAAGTTTAGACATGAACGCTGCAGTGTGGGTGTGGTGGCTCGCAGCCCGAAGCAGCATCCTGTGGCCCTGGAGCCCTCTGATGGCCACCTAGCCCGTCCCGCAGAGCTGACCTCACCGTCCCGTCCAGTCGAATCGGGCCATCCGCCAGCCGCCCCGCAGTAGCCCCCTATAGCCCGCCTGAAGCGCCACGTCCCCGGTGCTAAAGCCATCACGGATGGGCCGTTGGCCCTGAATTACTGCGCACATGGCCTGCGCGGTCTGCCGTACACAGTGCGTCTTGTCAGCCGCCAGTGTCAGCGTATCCATTCTCCGCCTCGCCCTTCTGCTGGGGTACGCTACGACCACGCTACCTACGCCTGCTACCTCTTCCTCGCCTGACCAAGACCCCATCGCTTCTTCAACTTTCTTGGAAAGCGTTCGTCTTGAGCGTTGTTCTGCATTTTTTCCATTGCTTTCACTACAGCTTCATTGACCAGCCTCACTCGCTCTGGCTGAGTCCTCTCAATCGTTAATACCGTCGTTCCCCGGATCTTCCCCTCAACTTCGCAGCCACTGAGGCCGTGATACTTGCCTCGACTTGGAAAAGGAGGGCCGCGTTGCCCAGCGACCAAACCTTACTCTCTCGACTTTGCCGACTTCGTTACAGCCGCTCAGCCGCATCGTCTGCAGCCGACCGTTGTCCCGTCCGTTCGCTATTCTCCTGTTACCGTCTGTCGCTTTCATTGTTACCTTGGACATCCTCCAACACCAAGTCTCCCTCGTCTCACTGAGCATCGGTGCTTCGATCCGCAAACTGTTTCCTGTCCAACATAACCGTCGCGACGTGCCATTTCCTGTGATTGTCCCGCGAGGACATCACTGTCATCAACCATGGCGAACCGAATGTCCATGTACTCGATGGCATCAGAGGCCCTGGGGGGTGGTTCACAACCCACGCAGGTGTCCACCACCACTCTTCTGAATGCCATCCACAATATCTACCTGTCCTCTCAACCTCATCAACTCGATGCCAGCACCAGCCTAGTCGTCAACACCTGGCTCACTGCTGCCCAAGTTGGTCCTACTGTTGATGCTACACTCGCCGCTCGTGCTTGGGAGCACGCTAGACGACGAGCCGAAGATGGCTGTGTGATTCTGGGGTACGTTAAACATGTCGAGTTGGATTTTTGACCACCTCACTAACGCATTCATTATAGCTCGCTTCACCCATCAACCCCCTCTCTGCTCGCGCCCTTCCTCAACACATTTCCTTTCGCTATCCCCTCATCTGTCCACAAGTCCTTGGAAGCTATCCGACCGTTCCTCCGATGCGTGACGCCCAACAATCCCTCTGCCGCCAGGCAGATCGCCCTCGGTGTCACCCTGACCCTCAACCTCACAGGAAATGTCACCGGTGCCACACTAGCACTCTCCCAAGGCGGCATCGACACGAAGAAGGGTTTACTTAACATTCCTGCCGAGGCTGGCTACCGCGCCTTCGATGTGTTTTACTATCTCTTGACCTCAGCGTCTACCCCTGCTGAGCGAGAGTTCCTTGGTCTCAAGTCAGCGTCAGCATACGCTCTATTGGCTCGATCTGGTACCTATGAGCCGCCATCTTATCTCCTGACTGCTGATGATGCTGCTTCTGCCGATGACTTCCGTCAGGCTCTGAAGGAGATTGGCATCAAGGGCTCAGCCCACCGCAACTTCATTTCCACGCTCGCGGGCCTCCTGAAGCTTGGTAACACTCTGGACTATGCTGCCGATTCGGATGACTTGGAGGAGATTTGCGAAGATGTTGGTGGACTGCTCGGAATGGAGCCTGATGTCCTCCTACATCAGCTTAGCACCGAGGACAGGCAAACTTTGGTCGGCGGCCTCTACGAGGCGCTAGTTGATTGGGTCATCTCCAAGGCAAACAGTGCCATTTCAGCCCAGATGCTTCGTATCAGGGACGGCGACGAGTCTGTTGATGGCCGCGGTGTACGTACCCCTACCTCCAACGAGGATACTGGCGACACCGTCTCTATCTCAGTTATTGAGGTGCCCGACCCCGCCCTCGGCAAGGCGTTGGCCATGCGTACCATCTTTGACGATTCTCTCGGAATTAATGCCGAGATGATTGAGGATGGCGTTGAGGTTCACCCCGCAGGATCTTCCGTTGTCCGAGAAATGCAGCAGGCTGTTACTGAGGTCGCACCTGATTTGGGTATCATGACCGGTCCCCAAGGTAGGGATCGACAGCACGAACTTGAGAAGCGGGAAGTGATTTTGGAGAAGGTTGCCTATGCTTCCGAAGATGACGGCTTCTTGAAGAAGCTACTCTTCCCCATCCCAGGTGAAGGTATCAACCTGGGTCGGGCTGGACGTTTCGATCTGCCTGCCGTGCTTAGCTCCAGCCGTGCTTGGTACCATCTTTCACTACACCCCACTGACGACTCCCCGGCCAATCTGGCTGCACTGCCAGCCATCACATCCGCCTGGTCGGCTGGCACTGTTTCTCGACAGCTCCGTTCCTGGAGACTTCCAGAGTGGGCCAACCGTCGCAACCGTAACCTTGATTATACCGCGGACTTTGACGTCGAAGAGTTTGTCCAGCGTTATGGCGCCTTGGGATGCAAAGACGGAAAAGACGGCATCGAGACGTGGATGCTGGAGCGGGGATGGAGCAATGGCGAAGTCTTCATCGGAAAGGAGCGCGTCTGGGTCCGTGAAGGCCCCTGGTGGGAAGCTGAGAGCATGCTCGATATCAAGCCCGCACACAGTCTGCAGAGCATCGGCCAGAACCCTTTCAACAGTGGATTTGATACTGGCTACTCGAACAATGGAAGCGGGTTCTTCCCTGCCCCTGCCATCGAGAACAGCATCAATGGAAGCAACGACCATCTCGCGCACAACCGCCATTTCAGTCAGGGCAACATGAGCCAGATCACTGTTGGTCAGAACGCTCATCTGAATCCGAACCTGGCTCCCAACCCGAACCTGGCTCCTAACTCGGCGCCTTCCATTGCCCCATCGCGGAATATGGTCGCAGGTGACTACGGCCTTGGTACCAAGGGCGACACCTACAAGGGCCAGGTCTATTACAATGAAGACGGCGAGTTCACGGGCGTGCTGGACCCTGAACTGGCCAAGGACAAGAAGATTGAGACCAAGGAACTCCCCTTTGGTCGACGTGCCTGGGTCACATTTGTTTGGGCCCTTACGTTCTGGATTCCTTCCCCGCTCCTCACGTACATCGGTCGTATGAGACGACCTGATGTCCGCATGGCTTGGCGCGAGAAGTTTGTCTTGTGTTTCCTCATTGCGCTCCTCAATGGTATCATCATTTTCTGGATCATTGGCTTTGGTAGAGTTCTATGCCCGAACAACAACAAAGCGTGGACTGCCAAGGAACTTGGTAACCACAGCGGCAAGAAGGACTTTTGGGTTGCTGTTGATGGCAAGGTTTACGATATTAGCGACTTCTGGCGACGGCAGCACAGCGACACTGACATTGATACCACTGAGGCGAACATGATGCCCCTTGCCGGACTGGTGATGGATGGTTACTTCCCAAAGCCCCTCAACGTCGCTTGCAAGGGACTGGGCATCACCAAGACCCTCAGGCTCCTGTCTAACGAGACTATCGAGGACCGCACCGCTGTCCACACCTCCGGATACTTCCAGGCTGACCCCAGGAGCAAGCTACATGATGAAAACTGGTACTGGAACACCTTCGAGCCCAGCATCAAGGAATACTACCACGGCCAGCTTGTCTGGAAGGAGAAGCAAATCAAGAACGAGGGTGAAAATAACCAGAAGCCTTGGGCCAAATATGGTAACGAGCTCTATGATCTCACGGATTACTTCCATACCCTCGACTTGATGGACGACAATTCTCTCTATACTTTCCTCAACAAGGATGTCTCCGACCTCTGGAAGAACAACCCTGGCAAGAACATCAAGCCTGACTTGGACGCCCTGATTGAAAACTCGGTTGGCAACAAGACAGAGCACGCCAACATTGTCAACAGCTGGCTTTGTATTCAGAGGATGGGCTTCAAGGGAGTTTCCGACTTCCGTGACACAGCCAGGTGCCAAGTCAACAACTACCTGCTTTTGGCGTTTGCCATCCTCATCTGTTCCGTCATCCTTATCAAGTTCGTCTCGGCCCTTCAATTCGGTTCCAAGAGACGTCCGTCCCCCCAGGACAAGTTCGTCATCTGCCAGGTCCCTGCCTACACCGAAGGTGAAGACTCACTTCGAAAGGCTCTCGACTCCTTGACTGCTCTTCAATACGACAACAAGCGCAAGCTCATCTGTGTCATCTGTGATGGTGTCATTGTTGGTCAGGGTAACGACCGTCCCACCCCCAAGATCGTCCTGGACATTCTCGGCGTTGATCCCAAGGTCGACCCTCCTGCGCTTCCCTTCAAGTCGGTTGGTACCAGCAGCGAGCAGCTCAACTACGGCAAGGTCTACTCTGGCCTGTATGAGTATGAGGGCAATGTAGTCCCCTATCTTGTCGTCGTCAAGGTTGGCAAGGAGTCTGAGCAGTCCAAGGCCAAACCTGGCAACCGTGGAAAGCGTGATTCTCAGATTCTTCTCATGAGCTTCCTCAACCGCGTCCACCACCGTGCCCCCATGTCTCCCCTCGAGCTTGAGATGTTCCATCAAATCAACAACATCATTGGCGTGGACCCTGAGCTCTACGAGTATCTTCTGATGGTTGATGCCGATACGTGCGTCAACGAGGACTCTCTCAACCGTCTCGTCTCCGCCTGTGCCCACAACGCCAAGATTGCCGGTATCTGCGGTGAGACTAGTCTCGAGAACGACGAGAAGACATGGTGGACCATGATCCAAGTTTACGAATACTACATCTCCCATCACCTCGCCAAGGCCTTCGAGTCTCTCTTCGGCAGCGTTACCTGTTTGCCCGGATGGTATGTCAATCATGTTCTCTACTCCAATATTCCACCTACTAACCTGTCTCTAGTTTCACCATGTATCGACTTAGGACCGCGGACAAGGGCAAGCCTTTGATCATCTCTGATGACATCATTAAGGAGTACAGTGTTTGCGACGTGGATACCCTTCACAAGAAGAACCTTCTGGCTCTCGGAGAGGATCGTTATCTCACAACCCTGATGACCAAGCACTTCCCCAACATGGCCTACAAGTTCATTCCTGATGCCCAGTGTATGACTGCAGCCCCCGAGTCCTGGAGCGTTCTGTTGTCCCAGCGTCGACGATGGATCAACTCGACTATTCACAACCTCATTGAGCTGATCCAGCTTAAGGAGCTCTGTGGTTTCTGCTGTTTCAGCATGCGTTTCGTCGTTATCGTTGATCTCTTCGGTACCATCACTCTTCCCTCCATGTGTGCCTATATCGGCTACCTTATCTACACTCTTGCCACCAAGACGGGCCCAATCCCGTATATCTCGCTCGCCATGATTGCGGCCGTGTATGGTCTTCAGGCCCTTATCTTCATCCTCAAGAGACAGTGGCAACACATCGGATGGATGATCATTTACCTGCTCGCCTTCCCGGTCTTCTCCCTCATTCTGCCTGTCTACTCCTTCTGGAACCAGGACAACTTCTCGTGGGGTAACACGCGTATCGTTATTGGAGAGAAGGGTAACAAGCAGGTCGTTGCTGTTGACGATGAGGGATTCGATCCTCGCTCCATCCCTCTGCAGCGATGGGACGACTATGCCCTTGCGAACAACCTCCCTGGACGCCGTGGCGGTTACCAGGAGAAGAATGACTACTCTTTTGGTGATCAGTATGAGATGGATGAGATCAAGTCTGTCTACTCAGCTGGACCCCAGGGCTCTGTCCTGACTGGTATGCCTGGTGGCAACCCTTACCAGCCTCCTCAGTCTCCTGCCTTCGGCCATGGCCGGACATCAACTATGGGTTACCAGGACTCCCCCATGCAGAACCGCCAGTCCATGATGTCCATGGGCACGGGCATCCATGACATGCGCAGCCAGTCGCCGTATCAAGACTTCCCCGGACAACGACCCAGCATGAACAACCTCCGAGGCCAGGCTAACCTCTCGCCTGCCATGGGTGGTAACAGCCGCTCGGGCACAGCCCTCGGCTTCAACCGTGGCGCCCCATCTCCCATGCCTGACGCCATGCGATCACAGTCGTCGTTCGACTTCCAGCAAGGCCATTCTGGACCCAACGACATGGCCATTGTTGAGTCGATTCGCTCTGTCCTTGCCGAGGTCGACCTTGATACAGTGACCAAGAAGCAGGTCCGCGCCCTCGTGGAACAGCGTCTCCAGACAGAGCTCGTTGGCGAGCGCCGCACATTCATGGATCGCCAGATCGATCACGAGTTGGAGAACATGTGATTTGAATGACTTGACTTGAATTGGAAAGAATGGATTTTGGAAACATGTCTTTTATTTACTTGTTCTAATACTGGCACATAACACATACCTTTGGCTGGGTGTCTATACAGCGCCTCGCAGCAAGCGCTCCTACTCATTTCTTGAATAGAGTTGCTGGCGACAAACCGGTGGGAGGGGGGAAAGAAGAGAAAGGAAAGGGCTTTTTTTGGGTATCTCTTTTTCCAAAAAATGAAAGCGAGAAGAATAATCTCTCGGTGGCGTTATATCGTGTTTTCTCTCTCTTTTTTATCTATATTGGGCAGAACGGGAGTCATTCCTTGGAAAGAAGTCTTTTTTACTTGCAAACATCCATGATCCCAGTCTCTTTTCTCTTAATGGCATCAACGGCAGGACTTGGGCTGGCTGGGACTCGGAAGAGAATGCCCTCGCTTCAATACTCTTAATGCTATCCATCTACTCTGCTTAACATTGTTTCCTATTTGTTGTTATTGGTGTTGTTAGTCCGTGTTATTACTTGGGTGAGTGGATGATGATCTCAGTCTCGCAGACGCGCTCCTTCTGGACGGTATCGATTACTTGTCGACTATCTAGATATTCCTAGTCTTGTTATTCATTCGCTGTTTGGTTATCCTATTGATCTTCTCATCCGGTCTTTAATCCTCTCATTACCTCGCTGTCTCGTAGCATGTAGTAGACACAGTCATCGCTGTCGCCATAGATCATCCAATGCCATCTCATAGCCTAATTTCCTTGTTCGGTCAACAGCCGGGTCCTGTGAGTCCACGGATATCCAAGGTTGTCCAAGCCGACGCGAGCTCTCCTATTTGCCATCCAGATTCCCTACACCTTTGAGTCGAAGGTACACGTCGGTACCCCAGCCATATAAACTCTGCACGGCGATACCACCACCAAAGTACTCGGCGTACGCCCGGCTCAAGGGCAACCCATAGCCCAGGCCTGCAATGGAACTTCCACCTGTGCTAGCGGCGGAGATGGCACTCAGTCCGTCGTTTCCGCTGCCGGAGCCAGGGAGGTTGTCCGGGTCATCGGTGAAGGTGGTGAAGGAGTAGGACCAGATGCTAGGCGCCACGTCTGGTGGGATGCCGCCACCACGATCACGAATGCGGATCGTCACGCCAGGTGCGTTGTCATCAAGGGGTGCTATAGCTCCACTACGAAAAGCACTCCGATCATCGTCCTCTGAAGGGCGGAGGACAACAGGGGCAGGCTCCTTGGCTGGGAGACTTGATGACGATGGTGGGGGGTTCTGGCGGTTCGCGGGTTCGGGGGCAATAGTGACGATTACAGGCTCCTTGGATTTGCTCTCGACAGTAGCGCGGAAGGCGTTCTTGAGGAGCTCGGTAACGATATACTCAAGATGCATAGGGACAAAGGCGAATGTGGTGTCTGGCTCGCCGTCTATATACAACAGAGGCCGGACGCCATACCGAAGCTCGCAAATATCAGCGACGAAGCCTGCGCATGACTCGACGATTTGAGCAGGCCGAAGAGCGGTGTCAATAACGCCAATGTAGGATGGATGTTCGGGGCAGGGCGTGGGGCTGGCCGATGGGTTGAAATGTGACTGCGAGCTAAAGTGAAGGGCGATGTGCTGCTCGGCAATGAGGCGAGTGCCAATTCGAGCGCGCAGATGATGCTCGAGAAAACGAGTTACTTCTTCAGGGGATATATAACGGCGGCACTCGAGGAAGCCCTTGGCTAGGATGGGGATGGTATCTGTATGCGTGGCTACGAGCTCGGCAAGGACGTTTGTGAAGCGGACTTCATCCTCCGTTGTCGATATCGGATGGCCCTCGCGGGTGGCATGCCAGTAGGGAAGTAGGATGGATAGTGAATGGACGTAGTTGTTGTAGATGCGCGAGATGTTTGGGTTCGCGACAACGATGTATGGGAGGTTGCGGAGGGCCTGGATGCGGTGGGCGAGGCGCACAGGGAGCAGGGAGAGGGCGAAGTTTGCCGACGAGAGAAGGGAATCGGCGGCAAGAGGAGGTCTTCCATGTCTAGAGTATATCAGTATTAAGCATGGAGTCAGTGGACATGAGCCTTGATGATACACATACCTCACAAGATCAGCAAGACTAAGCGGATGTTGATGCTGCCGAGCCAAGGTCGCAATCTCGTCATCCGAAACCTGCTGTGTATGGATGTATCTCCGCGTCGGCAGCCTCGCAAGGCCGGGACTTCGCTGCAGTTGTCTATATGCCCTCCATTGGGACAGGTACTGCTGTCGTGGACCTTGCCAAGGGCCGTGAGCTGCTGGGGACCGGGACCAGGATTGAAGCCTCTGAGGGACGCGACGGGTCATTGACCTGGCGTAGGATGCTGCATTCATCGCGGCATTCTGGGTGGGATATTGCCCTCCTTATACGCTCGTGTGTATAATATCCGCGCGTGTGTGTGTGTGTGTATGTGTATGAATGTGTCTAATGTCGATCGGTAGTTGAGACTGGGATGAATGACTCTTGTCGTCGCTCTTTCCGGGGAAGGTGCGGAGCTTTAGCGCGCTTGCGGCCGGCTTATCGACGGGAAGCTGCGGGGGTTATTCTAGGCTATCCAAGGGCCGCGGGGCCGTGATAATACGTCACCTACCGGCCCGATCCCCCACTTCCGCCGAGAGAGGGGCATCGCTATGTCGAGATATCAAGGTGCTTGACAGCATCTATCGCGAGGGTATATGGTTGGGGATAGTGTTTGAACTTTGGTTATAGGCGGTGGTGCGTTTCATTATCGATTCATCAACGTAATGACGCATATCACCACAGCAACGTTTCATCATGGGAGACAGCATCCATAACGGTCTTCATTGATCCCGTGATTCTATCGAGACGCCAACAGGCAGCAGATCTCTGTGAATTATAAACACATCGACCGTCTATCTGGTATATCGTCGCTTCCCTGCATCTACTGCGTCCTCACTTCCTGGTCAGCCTCGACGGTCTGGATGTGCTCATGGCTCTCGAGGGTTTGGACGGCATCGTTGGGGTATTCGACTCTGCGCACAGCTTGTCAGCGTTTGGAATCATCAAGAGGCATGTCAAACCCCATGCCTCCCAGTGGAAACTTACGCGAAGCCCTTGATAAGGGAGTACTCATGGGTGATCTTGCCGCCCTGGTCCTTGGCGTGCTGCTTGGCTCTATTCGGGGATCCTCTGTCAGCTCACTTCCAAGCATATCTCATTATATTAGTACGCACGATTCGACCTGCTCTGGGGTGGCCTCGTCCTTGCAAGTAACCTGGGGAGGAGATGTCAGCTTGGCGCTCTCGTGCGGGCACACTAGTAGTTCCAAAGGCGAGCTCACAATGTAGGTAGGCATGGTGATGTGGTTTCTTTGGTAGGTATTGGTGTGGTCTTGGTGATTGCGATAGGTCTCTCGGGCTATCGTAGTTGTATATGCAGCTTTGAAGTTGACGATGCTACGGTTGCGGATGCTGCCCAGTATTATATCCACAAACCACAGTCGGCCTGAGGCGTGACCGTGACCCATTCTAACTCAAACTGCCAGCCAGCACTGGCTTACTTCAGATTGTTCCGCAAGCAGCCACGCGCAGGCCTACGTAGCTTGCCTGGAAAATCCACTTTCTTTCATGCCCAAGTCAACAGATACCAATGAATACCCCCCTTTCCAGCTGCCCCTTCTGGATCGTACCCGTCAAGATGGCAGTCCTGGAATGCTATAGGGTAACTCTTGCTTCATGCCTTGTGGCACTGTGAGGCCATGACGCAATCTGTCTCCGACGGCCAGGTTTTCAAGGGGTTAAAAGTGCCGCCAGTAAAGCGTGTGACGCAGGATTAGCCGTGAAACATGTGGTAGTCGATGACGTGGTTGTGAGATTCGAGACGACCAAGGCTGTTGTTGTATCTTGATGTAGGTTCAGAGCATGTGCCATCTCGCGGTCCAGTTATCCGGCTCTGGACGAAGGGACACGGGCTGCTTTGTTAAATAAAGACATTGGAGAGAACTGGTAGTGATATACCCCTCCGGTGTCATGCACATCACCGAGTGTCAAGGCAATGAAAGCGGGGAGAGCGGCAAGCCTAAGCCTTCAAACATACGCAGGGAGAAACCCCCTGAACTTTGCACGCCGCTTAGACCATCAGACGCACGTCTAAGTGTCAAATGGGTAACAGTTAGGCTCATCATCAATCACGCTGCTCAGCTCAGAGGTAGTAAGTCCGTCATCAATGTGGTCAAAGTGCAGGGTAGGTAAAAGCCCAAATGATGTGATGCTGAACCCCTCTTGATTGTGATGATCCCCCACCTCTAGCCCCAGAGAGTACGTACCGCTCGCCCCGAGGGCTCCAGTCCGCACCCCGTCATATCGCCGGCCGCTAACAGACAGAGGTTGTGACGTCGGTCGTGGGCAGTAGAGGCATGGCAAACGCACGCCAGAGTGCCCCGTAATAAGCTTATCCAGCACTGCCTTGGCAGACTGCTTGGCCAACTTAGACTTGAATCTTGGGGACGTGACAGTGTTGTTATCAGACAAAGCCTGGTAGCCTGGTGCGTAGAAAGCCCATCACAGGGGCTGCCATGCCAACACTGTGTAGATCTTGTCCCTATCATTGTGCTCCAGATTTTGGGACATGTACGGAGTACAACTGGACAAAGGTCCCCGGCGTGACGCTGTAAGTGACTTGTTTGTTGGAGAATGCACAGGACGCCACGACTGGGGGTTGCGGCACAGTCGCGTTGCCCTTATTCGTATTCGTATCCGCTCTCGACAATCGAAGTTTTGCATGTCCACCGCGGTTCGTCCATCATGAGCTGGGATTCAGAGCAAAGACCACACCCACTTGGTTAGTCATCTGAAAAGCGGTCAAGTTCCATTGGCCGTGCAAGTCTCCATTGTCCAATCATGACCCGTATTTGGGCGATACTCTTCCAAGAGCAACCTCCAAGCCCCGAGGCTGCCAATGTGGAAAACATGTTGAGGAGCAACGACAACAAAATCACTCTAAAGGCGTCGAAAAGTGGTCCCAGCCATGTGGTTCATTTCCCAATCCGGGTGGCAAAGTGGTGATGTGCCCGAGATACTCGTTTGTGATCCAAAGGTTCTGCTCTTGTTGTAACCCTCGGAAGCGTATTCGCAGGTTCAACTCGGAATCAACACTCAGGGTTTTGTATCCCAGGACGTAACAACTGAGGCCGGCCAGTATAATGCCGGCATATTTCCAGGCTACCGAATACGTCGTATTCCCGAGTGGCACTGACGATACCTGCCGTTCCTCGCAGGTGGGGCTCTGTGGATTGGTTCTTGACGGGATGGAGCTCTCCAATCTGAGCAATCGAGCTAGGGGAGGTCCCTGGAGATGAATCTTTGCCATCCATCACTCTCTGACTGACAGTGCCCCTGGCTCTGTAAGCTTGAACACCCCAGATGCGCCAATAGGATAACAACCTTCTGTCGGATGGTGCTTCTTGGAGTGGGTGGGAGTGAACACAAGGAGCTCTGGGATTTCACAAAGCCGATGCCAAGTGAGGCTAGCTTGCAGCGCCGCCCTTGTGCATTTCCTTGATCGACCGGCCATGACAACCGCCATTGTCTCCATGACACCTCGATGGAGCGTAGTGCTGCTCATGATGAGTCGTGTGAGCCATGGCAAGCTCAAGAATGGAGAAGGGAATGTCCCCTTCCCACACGTTGACAACGGGTGTTCACCATCTCGTCCAATGGCTTCTTTATGATTTTATTGTTTGAAGACTCGAGAGGTCCGTTCCCTGGTCCATGAATAGAGCTCCCCGCATCAGCAGGGACATGCTGGTTCAAGTACAGTCGAGTCCCTTCAAGGCTTGTCAAGATGACAGCATTCATCAGCCTCATGTGCATTGGCCACGGCTTTGTTGACGGGGCTGGGCGATTCGAACGGCCGGTCAGATGATGGAGCAATTGGGAAAAGATCAAGTCAGGCTGGAAAGGTGAGTCGGTCGTGGAGACACGGACCTCGCACTTGTGCCATGTGTGATATGGACTGAGTTGTCCGAGTGGGTAGGCGGGTTGAATAGGGACTGTTTCAGGCATTGCAGCGGCCATCTTGACCTTTGAGGCCGGCGCTTGACAGCTGACAGAAGGCAGAAGGGATGGATGGCGCCAGTCCCAAGCCACCCATTGACAAGCTCGTCGGATGCTGCCGGGGAGTTTGTTGAGTGCCGTGCGTCAGGGGGATAAGCAGGCAGAGGGCACAGCCGTGTATGAGAAACGTACGATGCAGAGAAAATTCGGGGTTTCCAACATGGCGAGGATGCCCGTCCCGAGAGGAAGGGAAGAGACCCGCTCAGATCTTAACGAAGCGGATTTAACGGACAAGAGGCTCGAGGCGGTGGGCATCAAGCTGAAAGCGAGTGCAGGACAAGCGGGTAAGGCATAGGGCTGCTCCGCCTGTACGGATACGATGATTGCGAGTTGCTGGCTGCAGTATTGCAAACAATTGGTGCCGAGAGCAAGGTGAAGAGTTGTTGGAGGTCAACTCTAGTGGTGGTCACAAGGTCTGCTAAAAGCGGCGACGAGACGGATGGGAAAGCGCAAAGCGATCCCCTTCTGTCGCCGGCCAGTGTGCCGTACCGCACCGCAAAGTGGCCTGCTTTTTTAGGTCCCGGAGAGCGACGCACCCGGCCGCCGACTTCACACCCAGCCAGACACGGCCTCTGGTCTGAATCCCAATTAAACATCGGAGACTAAACCGCGATGGGAATGAACCTGGTGGGGATGATGAGCGAGTGAGAGGAATTGGCACCGCATGGAATTGAAGTGAAATGAGGCCCAGCAAGCAAATTGATTGACATGGGGGAGCTGGCCAAATTGCAAAATGCCCGTCACCATCTCGGAGTTGGCAGATCTCAGCTTGGCGGGAAACGGCACTGAAGGGGATCAATCGTCTAGTAGACCAGCCTGGCTACTCAATTGATGCATTGGAAAGCCGTAACAGCTTGGTTGAATAGCTCAAAGCCCTGTGCCAAACAGTTTGAGCGCGTCTTGTGTCTGTGAGGGTGTGTGGCTTTCCGACCTCCCCACCATTCTCAACCATCCAGGTCCACCTCGAGATCCATCTCACGCCCCCTGGTCAACCACTTTGTTCAGAAAAGTAATGATAAATGGCTGTGAAAGCAACATACGGGCTGCTGCTCTTCTCTTTCTTGGACCGACAGACAGAATATCTGCCATTGAATTGAAAAACAAAACACTGCACTTATACCGGCATCCTCATACTCCCCGAGCCGCCGAATTCCTTCCTCCACTTTGCATCCGTTTATTCTCCGCTCTTGGCTGCACTGCACCCAGGGATTCACACCTCACACCTCACACCTCGCTCACACCCTTGGACCTTGGACCCCGGAAGGGCCCTCTTTTATTTTTTTTTCAACGGGCATCTCAACTTGGCTCGTACCCTTCTCCTCTCGGCGCTTGCGGACCACAGCGAGCGTAGCGACCCGTCTCCAGAAGCAGCAACCAAGAGGGCGGGCAATTACTAACCCTCCCGCCTTGTACCTCCCTGACAAGATACAACACTATTACTTCTGCCCTCCCCTTCTTCCTCTCTCCTCCCCCTCTCATCCTTCCCCTACACATCACCCCTCGCTGTCCTGCACTCCCCGACCGAAGAGAGTGTATCGATTGGTTGCTTGAAAGAGTAATCCATCGAGGTCGGCCTGGTCTGGTTACCAAGACCAACATCTTAACCTCATAGACGATACCCGAACTCGGCTTCGCGACGCGATTCGACCTGTTCCCTACCTCGCTTCGATTTATAACCACCTCAGCCTTGGTTTGACTCTTTCGAGTCGCAATCACCGCTGCAATGGCCGCCGTTAACTCTACCGGGGGCTTCACCTCGGTCCTTGCCAACTCCAAGTATGCGAATGTCGGCATCCCCCCTCAACTCGACTTTGTCATCGATGCCGTTTCCAATGCCGGTATCTGGACCTGGATCGTCACCGTCGTCGCTCTTTGCGTCGCATATGATCAGAGTGCGTCTTCTATTCTTGTCTGCGCCAAGGCCGGCATCGCTAACCACGTCCTGTCTTGTAGTTAGTTACATTGTGAGAAAGGGTTCTCTTGTTGGCCCTTCCTGGAAGCTGCCCTTCATCGGTCCATTCCTGGACTCTATGGACCCCCGATTTGATGGCTACCACGCCAAGTGGGAGAGCGGCCCTCTCAGCTGTGTTTCCATCTTCCACAAGTATGTCGTCCGCTTGCCACTCCTGCTAGGAAACCAGTCATGATATCGGGATAAAGTTGACATGGTATGTGTTTTAGGTTCGTCGTCATTGCGTCCACTCGTGATATGGCCCGTAAGGTCTTCAACTCCCCTGGATTTGTCAAGCCTACTGTCGTCGACGTTGCTCCCAAGCTTCTTGGCCACGACAACTGGGTTTTCTTGGACGGCAAGGCCCATGTTGAGTTCCGCAAGGGTCTGAACGGCCTCTTCACCCGTAAGGCCCTCGAGAGCTATCTGCCTGGTCAGGAGGAGTCGTACAACACCTACTTCAAGCACTTCCTGCAGATGACCCAGGAGGCTGGCGGCAAGCCCGTCCCCTTCATGCACGAGTTCCGTGAGGTCATGTGCGCCGTTTCTTGCCGCACCTTTGTCGGCCACTATATCTCTGATGAGGCAGTCAAGAAGATTGCCCACGACTACTACCTCATCACGGCTGCTCTCGAGCTTGTCAACCTCCCCGTTATTCTCCCCTGGACCAAGTCTTGGTATGGCAAGAAGGCCGCCGATATGGTCCTCGACGAATTTTCCAAGTGCGCTGCTAAGAGCAAGGTCCGCATGGCTGCCGGTGGTGAAGTTACCTGCATCATGGACGCCTGGGTTCTGGCCATGGTCAACTCGCAACGATGGCGCGAGGCCGATGAGAAGGGCGAGACCGAGGGCATCGAGAAGCCCACTCCCCTCCTCCGCATGTTCAACGATTACGAGATTGCCCAGACCGTCTTCACCTTCCTGTTTGCTTCTCAGGATGCCACCAGCAGTGCCGCCACTTGGCTCTTCCAGGTCACTGCCCAGCGACCCGACGTCCTCGACCGCGTCCGAGAGGAGAACATCAAGGTCCGCAACGGTGACCCCAACGCCGCTGTCACCATGGATCAGCTCGAGTCCCTCACTTACACCCGCGCTGTCGTCCGCGAGCTTCTCCGATACCGCCCTCCCGTGATCATGGTCCCCTATGTCACCAAGAAGGCCTTCCCCATCACCGACACCTACACTGTGCCCAAGGGTAAGTCGATCTATGACGGATGCACTTGTCCGTGTTTTCTTGACGATAGAAACTGATTGCAATATCATGATAGGCTCCATGCTGATCCCCACCACCTACATGGCTCTCCACGATCCCGATGTGTACGAGAACCCCGACTACTTTGACCCCGACCGCTACTACAAGGGCGATGCCGAGGAGAAGGGTGCCAAGAACTACCTGGTGTTTGGTGTTGGCCCTCACTACTGCCTCGGCCAGGTGTATGCGCAGCTGAACCTGGCTCTCATGATCGGAAAGGCCTCAGTGATGCTCGACTGGAAGCACCACGCTACCCCTCGATCTGAGGAGATCAAGGTGTTTGCCACCATCTTCCCCATGGTACGTGTCATAGCTGTGTATTGAAATGGGTGTAGTGACTGACATGTTATAGGATGACTGCCCTCTTACTTTTGAGGAGAGGAAGTGGTAAAGGGCGTCTGACAAGTGTTACTGCACGCTTATGAGACTTTTGAAACACACTTGATTCGACCATCCGTTGGACTGGCCCAAACCGGCGACAAACCACTTGTCTCGGGTTGTGTCATGATTCTGGAAGGGATGGCTAAAAACGAATCAGAAAGAGCATCTGGCCTTCGGTTGAACGAGACGCTGTGGGGACATGGATAAGCCCAGCAGCGACTGAAGTGAGCCTCGAAAAAAACTTAATGAGACAAGAATCGTCTCCCAAGGCAAGAAGACGAAAAGACATGATGGATATCAGTTGTAATACCCCTTCGGAGTGTATATAGTTGGAGGCTAGGGATTTGGGACCGCAAGGTCATAGGAAGCATGATGATGGCCAGGAACACGGCCTTGGGACAGCGAATTAAGAAAATGATTTAAACTTGACTTGGTAATGATTATCGACAGAGAAGGGTGTTGATAGAAGCCATTGTGTTTTGAATCTGGTTGAAGTGAAGTTGGGTCTGGACCTGGGATGGTCAGCATTGGCTTTGTCCATCATGGTCACGTTACCAGTCCAAGGTCATGGCTGATCCACGTCATGTCCAGTAACAGCAAGCCTCAGTTGCATATGCACATTCAAGAGGAATACCTCACTAGAGGCGGTATATCTAACCGAACCCTCTCTGATACTTGATTTGCAATACGTTGTCCATCATCACCTCTCAATCGGAGCAGGCCTTCCTATCTCGGCGGGCCCAAGCTCCCCAATTTGGCAAGTACCCTTACTAAGGTAGCTTTTCTCAACTTCAACCCATCAACCAGCTCAACATCGACGTCCAATCCCTCCCCTCCGCCGCCTCCAGCACGACCAATTCGCTCCCGCGCCGCTCGAAACTACCGGCTCGTACATATAACCACCACGGCCATGGCGTCCCGCCGCGCCCTCGTCTCCTCCGCTCTCCGCGCCTCCTCGGCCATCCGCCCCGCGCGGCCCGTCTTCGCCCTCGCCTGCCGAGCAGCAGCAGCTCAGCGCATTCAACCCTTGGTGCCCCGTACCTCCGTAGCGCCTCGGGCTTCTCGGTGGTTCTCGACCGAGGACACAGTGCCGGGGAGTAAGCTGTGGGAGTTTGACGAGATCAAGAAGCAGGTCGAGCAGGGCAAGGAGGGCAAGGTTGTCATTGTTGGTGTGTTGATTTCCCTTGCCTGGAATTGAAGTATCCAAGCTGACTTGCGCGTGATTTATAGACGTCCGTGAGCCCCGCGAGCTCTTCCAGACGGGCAAGATTCCCGGCGCCATCAACATCCCCATCACGAGCGCCGTCCAGAGCTTCCACATCCCCGAAGAGGACTTTGAGGAGATCTACGGCTTCGAGCGGCCTCCCAAGGACGCCGAGCTGCTCTTCTACTGCAAGGCTGGCGTGCGCGCGCGTGCTGCTGCCGGGCTGGCCAAGCACGCTGGGTGGCAGCACGTCGGCGAGTATCCTGGTAGCTGGCTTGACTGGGAGGCACAAAACGGGCCGGTCGAGAAGGTTGAGAACAAGGAGGACGGCTATTCGGACAACTCTCAATAAGCCGAGTGCACGAGTCCATGGAAAAAATTGAGAGGTCATGATAATGGAACATTTGACCCAATATGATCAAGAGGACCAATTGAAAGTAAAAGGAAAAAAAAGTACCGGCCAGATAGAAGCGCCCTCTATTGTACAAACAATGCCAAATGATCTGTTCCCCCATAAGACTCCTTTCTGGTCCATCCGTGCCTATCATCTCAAGAGCACACGTTTTCTTACAGGTGTCATTCAAACCCCTTCCAACATTTCACTGCTTTACATTCTTTTACAAAAATGCCCATCTCCCTTGGTTAAAACATGCGACTTCCCTTCTTGTCGTCGTCTGGTTTGCTCGCCACGGGGCTACCGTGAGCAAAGAAGAGGATCTTGATGGCAAGCGCCAGACCGGCGTGCAGGACCACCACGACGACAAGTAGGATCTTGCTGACCTGGCGATCGGTGGCGCTGAGGACGGGGTACAGGTTGCGCAGCAGAAAGGCAACCGACATGCCGAAGCCGACGGCGACAAAGACCCAGTTGAGGATGGAGATGGGCGACGAGCTGATGAGGGCGACGGGGATCCAGATGAGGTTGGAGTAGCCGTAGAGGGCCCAGCACTCGAGGAGGTTTGCCGACTCGCTTCCAAAGTAGCGGAGGGCGAGGAAGAGACCCATGGGGATAAAGAGGGTGTAGCCGTAGATAAGACCGGCAGCGCCTGTACCACCATGTTAGCATCCAAGATCAAGATACAGGGGGGGTTTCTTGGCAACCGAAACATACCACTAAGCAGCTTGAAATCATAGAGGAAAGGTCCCTTTCCGGTGTCGGAGAGGTACTGGCTGATGGTTCCGCCCAGGAAGAGGATCAAAACCACGGTCGTGGCGATCCAAAATGGACCGTACAGGTCAGGGTTGCCCTCGAGGACATCGAGGAAGTTGGCCCGTGGGAACAGCGCGGCCCAGCAGCGAGCAAGCACAGCAGAGGTATCGACGTCGAAGAACTGGGCGTAGAAGCTCATGGACCAGAGGAAGCGCTTCGACGAGCCCGAGTTGGAAGCTGTAGCTGGCGCAGGGAGGCCGCTTCCTCCGGACGGAGGCTTGCGGGTGTTGGGGTTTGTGTCGTTGAAGTTGGAGGTGTGGAACTCGAGGTCTTCTTGGAGATCGGTGTGGCCGAGGTCGCCCTAGATGGAAGAGAAGTCGCGTCAGCTCAGGGATGAATTTGAGTAGGGAGACGACTAGGAATTGGTGATGCTTCAAGCTTGGTGTAGCTAGGCAGAGAGGCATCATGAAGACGTACCTCATCGTCCACGTCGACGACGGCGTCGTAACCAGAGCTAGCCATTATGAGCTCGGATTCCCTCTTTTCCTCTTATCAATCAACTCGAGGAGAATGCGCAAGCAAAGGAGAGGACGCTGGGAGCTTGCGAGAGTTGGGACAGGATAACAAGGGAGAGTTGCTGTTAGTGGTCGCTGTCAGCTTCTAATTGGGACAGTTTGGCAGTTGTCGTAATTCAGGAGCGCGCGGCGTGTCAGGGGGCCGGGGTTTATCCGGCGCTTCACATGCGCTCCCTCCTGACATCAGCGGACAGTGGATCTAAGGGCAGGACGTCTCAGAAACGAATTGATGAAACAAATGAAGACATAAAATGGCGAGGAACAAGGATTTATTCCAGCTGGTGATTTGAATATCATGTTTGGTGTTTCAAAAATAGAGAGTCCTTGGATCACCTCCATGTAGCCCTGTCTCGAGAGTTCATGATCGACCTTGCACCCTTATACCCTTGAACACACCCAAATCTCCATCACAAATCCATCGGCACAGCAGCAACTCGAAGCGTGAATGCATTTATTGCTTTTTTTTGAGGGGGGCCCTTGGCTTGGATGCCTTCTGGCACATCTTCATGGGCATCATCTAGAATGTATTGCCTGAGCTGCACATGCTAAAGTAAAAACAACCTGCCTCGTGAACAAAAGAAGGCTCCTCTGTCCCTGCCATCGACCCCGAATGCCAAAACCCAGACGCCACATCCATGGAGATATCGTTTACTTGAGCTTCTTCTTGGGTCGGAGCTGGTTGGTGTGGCCACACTTTCGCTTGCGGCAGTTGGTGGCACGCGGGGGGAGACGAGCCTGTGGGATGGATGTGAGTGCATGTTCTCGCGAACAAGGTCAGGTCAGTGGTCGTAACGTACGTAGCACTTGCGGCAGATCATCTTGTCGCAGTTGAACTTGGAGGCGAGAGCCTTGAGCGAGGGCTCAATGATACCACCACGGAGACGGAGGACCAGGTGCAGGGTGGACTCCTGTTTGTCGCGTAAGCATTTGACCTCTTATTTTTCCAGCACAAGATCCGCAGCCTGGATGGTTTATCCCAGCCGCCCGTTCCCACGCACCTTCTGGATGTTGTAATCGGAGAGAGTTCGGCCATCCTCAAGCTGCTTGCCAGCGAAGATCAGTCGTTGCTGATCCGGGGGAATGCCCTCCTTGTCCTGGATCTTGGACTTGACATTGTCAATGGTGTCCGAGGACTCGACCTCGAGGGTGATGG
Organism: Fusarium piperis; assembly: GCA_027886205.1. NCBI lineage: Eukaryota > Fungi > Ascomycota > Sordariomycetes > Hypocreales > Nectriaceae > Fusarium > Fusarium piperis. The sequence goes on along the minus strand of RZGM01000020.1, from coordinate 309,145 downwards.
TCTTGCCCGTCAGGGTCTTCACGAAACTGGGTTGCGCTGTTAGTACTGATTTCGGGACGACGTTTTTCGAAATTCGGCGTCGGCGGGATCGGGCTTACATCTGCACTGCAAGGAAGTCAGTATTCATATCTTCATCGTGTATCTGCGGCCATCGCGCAGGGGGGGTCTACTCACTCTTGACTGATTTTTGTGACGCTGACGATGTGAGGATTGAGAAGCCGAAACTGCGCGCTCAATATTGGTGGGGCGCAACCTTCAAAGGAAAGGAAACCCTAGCGAGTCACGTGAATTTTTGCATCGCACCGCTAAAATGCGAGCCCTGTGTGGGGGCAGAGGTGGCCTAACGCCGAATGTGGGGCCGCGGCTTACACGCAGGTCGGAGCTATCATGATGAGCTCATGGTCTTTGCAACGACGGAGTACAACGTTCCCGGGGTCAATGTGTCTATTCCTGAATAGGATCGCCTTGTAGAGCATCATATTCTAGCCTACTGCGTTGATCCATCTGCCAAACCAGTATTCTTTGCTCCAACATGTAGACTGCCTGCACCGTCTCATCAAGCGATAAGCCTGCTACATGACCTTCGTTTTCATTAGCAGCAGACACTTTGGAACTTGTAGTAACAACTTACTGGCAGCTCTATACAATGCCTGAGCTGTATCTGTTAGGTCTTCCACTGAACGGAAAGCCTCATAGTTCGGCTCCTCTAGGGGACCATCATCTGAATCTGAGTCCTCTTCCCCAGCGACTTTGATAGCTTGACCAAGAACGCGGCGCATCCAGACATCTGTGTCTTGATCTGTGTTTTCAATTGAAGGTGCTTCTACAGCTGGGGGTTCCTCAGACGGGAAGAATCTGGTGATTGCCTGATCATCTGTTCCTTGTTAGCCTGCCGTCGTCGAAAGCTGCTTGGCCTACCTACTCTTTCTGTCAACCAAGCTCGTAACATGAGCAAAGTACTTTTCAAGTTCGTCCATTGTTATGGATGTGACCTGGTCCACGGTGACGTTGCTGAAATCCGGCTCTTTGCCGGACGCTTGTGATGCATCTATCAGTTGGTTGACGCCTTTCTGCCACTTTGGCCAACTAAACTGCATGCTCTGTTCGCCGCCAACTTGGAGCAGGGGTCGGTTTCTTGATAGAGGGAAACATAACTTGGTCGCGACAAGAATGGCGGAAATGATTTGGATTTCGGGATAGTCGAGGAGGAATCGTCGAGTTTTCTCAAGTGGAAGTTGAAAGGAGCATGCCATTACTGACAGCAAACTTCTGGCTGTAACGAGTGTTTCGACTGTATACAGTTAGCAAAAGGGTGATAACTGAAGTAGAGAAACTCACCTGGCAAAGCCAACTGCCTCACATAATGGACAAGAGTTGGTGTTTCGTTGACGACTGGAAAGATGATGTCGTAATTGTGATGGTAAGAAAGCGCCAAGTCCATCACGGCGTTGTGAAGATCGAATCCTTTTAGAGATGAGCGCAGGGGCAACTTGAGTGCTTTTGTATAAGCAGAAGGTAGACGGTCGCGCATCTCTTGTTGCAGATCATAATACTGACAAGTTCGTCAACACTCAATCCAACATTGTAGATCCCGTCACTTACCGCTCTCTTGTAAGGCATGTGACCATCGTTGGTCCATAGACATAGCTCTCCAACACCCGTTGGTATCCTCAGGAGTAAGCATCCCAAGTAACATAGGGCAAGCGTATCGAGCATCCTGGGCATAGGCCAATCTGGCCCCCTCTCCGGGTCCCAGCTCTGAGCTCTTGACCCTGACTTGGCCGACGCGTCACTCTTCTCATTGCTTGTTGGCTGCGAACTGAACATCTCCAGGTCGGCTGCTGGGGCGTCGTCGATGGCGAGCGAGCTGGAACCGCGGGTGCGAAGATCCCACAGGTCTCGCACCACAGTCTCAAGCTCCTCGCGATGTCCCTTCTCCTTTATGAGCCATTGTAGCTGATTCCTCAGGATTAGCTGTAGGGATTCGAGAAAGAGGTTCTTGCCCGCCTGGCCCGTGAGATGTCGTAGCTCCCTTTCCTTGGTCTCCTTCTCGCGCCTGGCGACCCTTCCCATCAAGCCTGCATCTTGCTCATCGCCCATATCAAATTGGACAAAGCCCTGTTCTAAGCGTCAGCATATATGCTTCTCACGAGTCTCGACTGGTGCCGTACCTCAACCTGGTGTCCATTGGAGCAGAACCGTAGACCGTTTTCTAGGTACCATTTCCGAGCACCACAGTCTGGGCATCTCTCCCCTTTGGGGAATTTGCGAAGGTCACGTCGCTCATCCATGGCTTATTGCAAGCTTAGAATCGCGATGGTATGATATGGGTTGAATTGTTGAGGCGTTGGGTTAAGAGGGCGCGTTTCACAGTGAAAGTTGTTGGTCTTGAGAAAAAGTTATCGACCTCGAAATTCTCGCTTGCCGCTGTTTGTTTGCTAGCATGTAAACTACCTTTCATGGCAAAGACGAAATAAGCCTTCCTTGAGAGACAATCTTTTAACAATGGCACTCACTTGACTCTGCTCAAATCAATATCAACTTATCAATCTGATCTTTTCTGCCTCCTTACTTTCTGCTCTCGGAGCTGACAAGGGTCGCTTGTGTGGACCAACAAGCGGTCCTAACTACACCGAACTCGCATCCTCTCCATTTCAAATCATCACACAAAATTCACACAAGCACTTCACATAAATTTCCAAGAAACAATCCTGCCAAAGGTTTTAATAGCCTTCTATCCGACAGATGTTTGTCAACTCCAAAGCTCTCCCATTTTTTTTTTCTCTCATAAAGTTGCCGCTACGAATTCGTGACATGATGGCATGTGCAGCTTGTGAGCTAGGAACAAAGGGAAATAGTTTTGAGCCAAGAGGCTCGGGTGTTAAGGATTGCCGTTTATCATAACCAGCAGACAATCCTGTCCAGATAGAGTCCTTCTGCGCAACGCCCAACCCATGGCCCATGGATATTGATGCGCCAAGATTTCATCAAAAAAAGGGATCCCCCAGTCTATGTCATCTTTCGATGGCGTTCCGAGGGGCCAGGGACCACTTCCAGTCGGGTGCGGATTAAAGGTTAGGCGATTTAGTTCTGGCCGGGAGCCTCCTTGGCCTCAACGGCGGCCTCCTCACCCATGGAGGTAAGGATGACAACGTCTGGGAACGGGGGTCAGGGAATAATCGGATACAGAAACTGCGGGCTACTCACTGGTGTCCTTCTCATCAATCTTGAAGAGCTTGTTGATCTTGTCGCCAATCTCACCGTCGGGCATCTTGACGTCGTCCTTGGTGTCACCATCATCGTTCATGAGGGAGAGGAAGCCATCGTCGGAGATGTCGAGCTGTTTGCGCATCTTGGTTAGCTTTCGGAAATGGCCGGGGTCAAAGCTCGCTCTTGGAGGGGGAGGGAGGGGTTGTTCCCCCTGTTGGGACCGAGCGAGCGGGGCAAGGGTTCACGCACCAGCTGGAACTCGCGGCGAGTGACGTTGGGAACGTCCATGTTGTGGGTGGAAGGGCAAAGATCCTCGTACTTCTTGCCGGTGAAGATGTCGAGGGCGACGAGATGGACCTTGGCGTGACCGTGCTTGCCGGTCTTGGAGGTGGACATGTCGACAATCTTGCAAGGGCGGTTCTTGATCACGACAAACCCGTTCTTTCGCAGGGCAGAGCACTGCATGGGGTAGGTGAGCGAGGCACCGGCGTCGGCCGACTCGAAGGTAACATCATGATGCTGCGGAGCAGGAAAAGGCGACAATTAGCAGAATTCTTGACCCAAGATGACGGTGATGGCTGAGATGGAGGAGCGCTCGCTGTCGATGGCTCGCTGGTGAAGGGCAGCGTCGAGAGAGCAGAGCAGTATTGTATCGTGGGGCACGAGTCACAATGCGGGGTGGACATCGCCAGGCGAAAAATGGGCGCAAGGGCAGAAATTCGTGGGCGCGTGCGCCAGGACCTAGGAAAGCGCAGGAGACGGAATAGAACTCACCTCGTCAGCCATTGTGAAGGTGTTTGACAAGAAACCGAGGTCTTGAAGAAGAGAAAGGAGTGAGGGAGAGAGGAGGAAGGGATTGGATGGCTCGAAAAAAGTTGAGAGTGGGATGGAGAGAAGAAGAAAGAGGAAAGGGCCAAACTCGGGGAGAAGAGAGATGGAGGGGGCAAGAAAAGGTGCGAGGCCCTCGACGGAATTTTTTTCTCGGTGCTGTGATTGGGCGTCAATGGGCGCGGCAGTGGACACTGTTTTTTGTAGGCTGTGGATGGATGGACGGACGGACTCTACCGATGGATGCCAAAATTAATTAGGACTGGATCCGACGATGAGCAGAGGTTGCTGCTCTTTGGTCGCTGAGTCTTTGCCCGTGTGCAGACGTCTGCCTCTACAGGTGAGGGCGGGGAGGGGTCTGGAGCCTCGATGGAGCTCTCTCGCAGCCAGCCTGGTCACTCACAGCCCGCTTTGCCCCTCCAAGCAGCAGCTGGAGGGCTGGTAGAGAGGGGTCCCTGTTTCCAGGGCATCTATCCGCTGGAACCATTGGCGGCGGGGTGGAGCGGAAGCCGCCTGAGCAAGCGTTAATTTGCCGCCCGGACGGTCAGCCCGGTCTTGCTCTTTGATGGATGTCGTCCATCGGCCAGACGAGCTTCCGACGGCGGGGTTGACTGAAAGGTAAACATTGCCGGAGCCAGTAACACGGCGGGGTTATTCTGTACAGAGTAATTCCAACGTCAGGTAGACATGAAAGCAAGGAAAAAACAGCACGCGCAGGGGATGGATTCGGATTCGGACATGCCCTTGGCGGCAAAACCTTTCCTTCAGCTGCGGATGCATCTACCGTTGCCGTCCATGCCTTGCTGGCTTGGTCAACCACAAAGGGTCACGAGAGTCCACACTCAATGGATGGATGCTGCTTCCTTGCTTTGTTTTACCAGTCCAGACAAACCAAGCACTCAAACACACAATGCACACACGACGGCGGCGGTCATCAAGGCGTCAAGGTCCGCAGGGGGTGTCTAGTTACTAAACCTCATGCAACTGCAGCAAGTGCTCACGCGGGGAGCTTTGCCTCCTGTCATCCTCGCTCCCCCTCCCTCTCTTCACACAAAACCTGTCTCATCGATGCCCGATGGATGCTCTTGTGGCGCGGGGTCACACTCAGAATCATCCTTGAATGCGCCGCGACTTGCAGCTTGCCTTCCGAGAAAACCCATCCCATTGCCGCGACAACGGATGTACATACCGCAGTACCTATACGTCCATGTGGTATTACTGTACCTACCTTGCCATGGATGAGGGTCCCCGCCTGCAAGACGACCTGCATCATTCATCATCCGCAGCGTCCGCGAAGCAGATGAAGCTTTCTCGTGGCGTCTCCATCTTTTTATGCTGCATCTCCGGTGTCAGTTCATTGTGCGCTTAGAGCTACCCCACTTGACCTGTGGCGCTTCATGTGGCGGGTCTCGGAAGGCCGAGAACGAACCTGACCGATCTAGCTCAAGCCACACGAGGCAGGCTAAAGATGTGGCTCAGCAACTCCTTATCTTCTGTCCAATCACATGCCCCTCATGCTGGGCGTTGACAGCCTCGCTTGCAAGCTGGCGACAAGCTGCTGACCCTTTTGCGACCAGCACAGCCTTGCGTACTCATCTCACCCTTGCGCTCGTCGACAACCCTATCGATACCGGTCAACAATGCCTTGGTCCTGAATCGAGTCCCTAGTTTCGTCGAATAAACCTCTCCTGCCCGTCCTCATCGCCGCCGTTCCTCCGTCGCCATGTGGCTCGACCGACTGGCCGGAGGGCCGGCCAGCAACCCCGGACCCTCCACTCCCCAGCCCGGGAGCAGAGCATATTCGCCGCTGCCCCGGAGGACCTCGAGCTCCCTGAGCCCATACGTCACATCCCAGCGCGGCGGCATCTCTCCTCGTGGCTCCTCGCTGTCCTTAGTTTCCAATGATTCCTCCTCGTCCCTCCTATCCTCGTCGCGAAGACCGAACGGCTCCAACCTAAGGCAATCCTCCACCATCGAGACGGGACCAGACTCTCTGGAAGTATTAGAGACATTGCTGGCCGGATTCTCGACAAACAGCGATCTAGCGTCAAAGCAAACGATCATAAGCCAGGATGATATTGACTTTGAAGCTGACTTTGGTGGCCTATCGTTAAAGGAGCTAGCTGCGTCGCAAGCCCCTGAGCCGGCCACGTTCAACACGCGCAAGCCGCAAACCGCAGGAGAGAGTATGTTGTAGCTCTGCGACGGAAGAGAAAAAAAGAAGACATAGACTAAGACTGTTCCCCAGGCGAGAATGAGCGATCCAAGCTTGAGGATCTCCATCGGTCAATAGAAGCATGTGACGACGTCCTCAACTCGGTCGAGATCAACCTGGCGAGTTTCCGCAATGATCTTGCTACAGTGTCCGCCGACATCGAGTCTCTACAAACCCGATCGACAGCTTTGAATAGGAGACTGGAGAATCGGAAACAGGTTGAAAAGGCTCTGGGACCCCTGGTCGAGGAGCTGAGCCTGTCTCCAGAGGTCATCTCAAAGATCTCGGAGGGCCACATTGACGAGACATGGGCCAAGATGCTCGCAGAGCTGGATCGCAAAACTGCTTCGTTCAAGAAGAAGTCTGAGACGAGGCCAAGTAAGGCGGCCAAGGATCTTGAACCCATCTTGGAGAAGCTCACACTCAAGGTACGAATGCGACCCTACCCAATACTCACAGTATCCCTGCTGACCCGACCCAACTAGGCCATTGAGCGCATTCGCGACTTTATCGTTGCGCAGATCAAGGCTCTGCGATCGCCTCACATCAATGCGCAGATCATCCAACAGCAGAACTTTCTCCGTTTCAAAGACCTGTTCACCTTTCTTCACAAGCATCATCCTACCCTTGCCAACGAGATCTCATTGGCTTACATGAACACGATGCGATGGTACTACCTTAACCAGTTTACTAGGTATGAGAAAGCTCTTGGAAAGATAAGACTACACATTCTGGATAAGAATGATACACTTGGTCACGAGGACATAACTCGCAAGGCTACCGTCCTCTCGAGCTCCCGGGCTCCAGGTCCACCTCACGACGCCTTCAACCTTGGACGTCGTATCGACCTTCTCAAGACCAACAACCAAGCCGCCTTGTCCTCGTACCTCGCCGAGGAGGACCAGTCGACGCACTATCTCGAGGTGCCCTTCCGCAACTTCAACCTCGCTCTCATTGATAATGCAACCGCCGAGTACACCTTCATGGCCACCTTCTTCTCCCCCGCCTTGTCCCTTGGCCAAATCTCAAAGAACTTCAACTATGTCTTTGAACCTACTTTTGAACTCGGTCAGACCCTCTCCAGGTCTCTCGTCGGAGAGTCCTACGACGCCCTCGGCCTGCTCCTCTGCATCCGCCTCAACCAGCACTTTGCCTTTGAGCTCCAGCGCCGCAAGGTCCCCGCTGTTGACGGCTACATCAACGCCACCACCATGCTCCTATGGCCTCGCCTCCAGGTCATCATGGATCGTCACTGCGACTCGGTCCGCCATCTGACCAACGCCGTACCTTCGAAGCCTAATCGCGCAGACCAGGCAAAGCTGTCCGCCGCGCCTCACGTCGTGACGCAGCGCTTCGGTCAGTTGCTCCATGGCTTCCTGGCCCTCAGTGCCGATGCAGGCGACGATGGGCCTGTCGTTGCCAGTCTGCGTCGTCTGCGCTCCGAGGTTGAAACTTTCCTCAGCCGCCAGGCCGAGTCATACGGCGACAAGCGCAAGAGCGGGCGCTTCCTCTACAACAACTACTCTCTCATCCTCACCATCATTAGCGATGAGAGCGGAACATTGGCTGAGGAGCAACAGGAGCACTTTGAGGAGCTCAAGGCTCAATTCCAGGAGGCAGCCTAGAGGGTGTTTGTCATCTCTGGAGAGGGAAAAGACAGGTTAACAGGAGCATGAGGATTTGTGAGCCCCAGTGCTGATTTGAGCGTAATCATGGAAAGATATTTGTATGGCGTCTCGGTGAAGATGACGGGTCTCGTGCTAGACGGAGCTTGCCCTTTTTTATTTATAAAAGTCTATGACCGTCCGGAATGAACACACACTCACACACCAGTTTTGCCCAGATTCTATGCCACATTGTACCCCAACCCTAACCAATCCCAAGAAGAAGAAGAAGAAGAAGAAGAAGAAGAAGAAGAAGAAGAAGAAGTAACAGTGATACGGTCAACAAGACAAAGCTCACTCGTTTATCGAGAGAAGAAGGCCGCGGTTTGATGTACAATGGCGGGGTTGCGGCGAAGGTAAATAGCCAAAGCACCCACCATGAGAGCCATACCGATAGCCTTTGCCGGGCGCCGGTAAGACCATAGCGCCGACTTGACACGGTCTTGCATTTCCGCCCATTGGAGTTCCCGGAGCTGCTCGTCAAAGAGCTCCTCCCCGTCTTCCATAGTCTGTCTCGCACAGGCCTCGACATCGCGGGCCGTCTTGAGAGCACTGGAATCCGATATCTGTCTCCAGTACCGAAGTGTTTCGGGGGGATGACGTTCAAAGAGCTGTGCCGACTTGACCACGAGCTCATCCAAGTCCATCTTGGAGGGAACCTTGCCAAGGATGACGTGTAGCATGTCCGGCTCATCGATCTCGAAGATCTCTCGCCGGCGGTCCAGGATGATTTGAGCAAACACATATACGCTAAAGACGGGTTCCCGAGCCAGGAAGACGTCAAATAGCCGGACGATATCTCGGTAACCCTCAATGTTGTGGGCATACATGGTTAGGGTGCCTGCGAGGGCATAGAAAGGCTCGACGCCCGAGAGATGTCGTCGCAACTTTGGATCTGCAGCGTGAAGGATGTCGGGAAGAAGACGAAGTTGAGCGGTTGTTGGACCCAGATTTGGCAGCATAAAGTCACGTATCCTGAGAACGGAGAGGCGAGCAAGCACACGAGCTCTCCATGGCGGCGCCAGCACCAACAACAAGACCTGGGAGATATCGTGATAGCCCTGGAAGTAGCACAAGTAGGGGTACCGACGGAGAACTTCGGTGATGAGGGAGGATAGTTCTGACTTGTGCAGACTCAGCTCTGCGTCGGACACATCTATCACCGTATTAGTCTCATGCTCTCATTGTGATTCCTAGAGAAACGAGAGGTGGATAGATGGATACATACTGTTTGGGTAGTAAATGAAGGAACGATTGACGTCAAGCTGAACCTGATCCTCATCGCGATGACGAGGCAATTCTTTCCAGTCTGCAGGGGCATCTTGTGACGAGGCAGGATCCTCTTGGCAACTAGAAGGTGCATCAAGACCGAGTAGGATGGGCCCTAGCAGACGTCGTGTAAGTATGGAGCGCGGATACTAGGCAGTGGCTGGAGCCGGAAATAAGACAGACATACAGGCTTGCCTACGCAAGACATCCGACAGGAATCCACCTCTGGCTTCAGCTAGGGATCGCAGACGGCCAATGTCTTTCCATCTGCAGGCGTCGAGAATCTCGGCGGCTTTGGGATCCGACAAGGCATCGTCTTGGCTGCGGTCGTCATGGCTGGAGCCGGCATATGATCCCGATCTCGACCTAGAGTTGAGGCTGCTGCTTGTGCGACTGACAGCTGCCGGAGTCTGGCGGCCGCTGACCAAGGGCGACGACGACGGTGATTGCGCTGGAGGATCTCCTCGACGGGGGTTGTCCATGGCGGAGCATGAGCGGGCGAATGGTGTCAGGACAAAAAAGGTGGATGTGGATGAATCGGATGGGGGCGGATATCGGATGGATGCAAAAATGAATGAATCGACTGGAAGCCAATTCACACCATGACCGAGAGACAGATAGGATGGTCTGGTTTGGTCTGGCCAGGTCCGATATAGGTACGGATACTGTACCGTATTCTAGTGCCCCCTGCTTCAGAGTTTTTCCTCCTGCTTTCCTCAAACGAAATGAATGTGACGAATCTGAGTTCTGCCGTTGATGAGCTTGGGTGTCGTCGCAAGGGGCCAGACAGAGAGTGATTCGTGTCACTTGCCGTGTGAGTGAAGCACGAGAGTGTTGCAGAAGCTTCTCTTAGTGGCTGTGTTGGAAGGTTGATCCCTGCCCAGCTGATGCAAGCTAGCGGTAAGGTACGTACCGGCCCAACTCCCGTGTCCAGGCATTTTTGGAGCTGCCTCGACCACGATTCGTAGTTTCATTTGCTCATATCAGATGGATTCATCGACAATGCATGTATTGCTTCAACTCTAAATATTATGCTCATTACGTACTCAGAGACATGCCCCTGTTGATAATGGGATGCCTCCTGCTTCAGCCACAGTTCCTCCCTCATTTTAAAATGTCAGTCGATACGTTCTAGGGTTCGGGCTGATCACAGCATGGGGGTACCAGGGGATTGGAAAAGAAATAGGGAAGGCTCACTACCTATTTGGACAATTACACGGCCTGGGTGATTGGGCTGAGACATGCCCTGTTGCCTTTCTTTGCCTTGGGGCGCTCCAGACTCAGCAAGTATTCAGTCCGCCGGTCCAATCCTGTTGACTACATTGAGATGTTGGAGTCATAGCCCGATCGGATGACCTTCCGAGACAACAAAGACACTCTGAAGAATGACTGATATGTGCTCCATGTTCCCCGGTTCTAGAGTTGTTGGACTCAGCGAATCAAAAGACACCTGCAAGCCGGAAACATCATGGGTCACGGATCGCCAGCGGTCAATGCCCAAACATCCATCCGCCCCCACAGAATCTCCCACATTGTCTTGCCGCCTTACAGGTTGTTCAGCCGTCATAGCGACACTGGTCCCTTTCGAGCTAAGGCAGTCTTCGCATTAAAGAGAACGTCGTCGAATAGTTCCTCATGACCTGTCAGGTGTCAGGTCGGAAGGAGCAAAAAGTCTCCTAGCTTGGCTTGGCAGAGTTGACAGCTCGCGTTACACAGGCGACCTCCATTCTGTTTCACAGCATACCTATCAACGACAAGGGCAAACCAAACTGGGGGAAAGAGTAACGCTCTTGACTCGTGTCTCTCGTTGCACTTTTCAATTATGGTCTTGAATACGAGTCATTCGGCTAGCATTCCGTTTCTGGCGAGATATTAGATGATGGACAATAGATCTAAAAGGCTAATGGAATGACTGACGCTTGACTCCACCAACTGGGCTACAGTTTTGATCTGGATCATGGTCACCTGGCCTCCAACACTGTTGCAATGATAGGTTGGGGGTGTTGTGGGTTACACGATGTTGGCTGGCATGTCCTGGCCACATTGGTCTTCTTTCCCACTCTCCTCCAGGTTTTCAAGGCCTTTTCGTCCTTGAAATGCAGCCACCGGGCCTCGCGAGCATGCACTACAGACAGCTGCGCTTCTGCTGTTCCCACCGAGTTAGACCGGCTTCCACACGCCCGGCGTCAATACCCATAGGATACCGTTGTTTTGTGTTTCGTATAGATATCATGATATAGCCGGAGCTAAGAAATGCCATAGTAAAGAAGCGGTGGTGACTTGTCCTCGGTTTCAACTCACAACACCAGAGTGCGGCAGCCAACAAGTCCCACGGCTCACGTAGCTGCCTCCTGTGACGCCAAAGACACCCGAGACTAGAGAAAAAAGCACAAAAGCCGTGACCAGAGCCGACAGACGTCATCACGAGAGAAGCCACAACCTTGGCGAGACAAGTCGGTGTGACAGCAGAGCATGCATTTTCTGCGGGAGAGTGACAAGATGCAAACGTGTTGGTTGGCCTGGAGAGACCGGTCAATGACGGCTAGGACATTTCACAGCCTCTCTGGGGTCGGGTGGCAGACCCGGGATTCCGATCTCGGCAGATACGGGCTTTGGCTGCCTGTTTATCTCATTGTTAGTTAAATAGGTTGCTAAGAATAGCTGTTTCCTCTATCCGTATGAGTCAGGTGCGGTGTAAGATACCAGTCCAACGTGGCCAACGTTTCTCAGAGCACCAACTACCCGCCGAAGCACAAGCAGTTCCAGGTTTGACCAAGGCCAAGCAGACCTTTGCTACTGACAAAGGGTGAGACGTGCGTGAAGGCATGCTGCATGAAGGGATTGTAGGATCCGATCCCCTCCACGACAGCGGGGGTTGCGAACGATGCTCACAAATGCGCGAGCGACCAGGGGCTCATCCGCCCAAGGAGTGCGTCCCCTAGCTACCAAGGTCCTGGTTCCTGGGCATCCATTCGGGGGTTTCGACGGCAGGCTGCGATGCGATCACTTGGCAGAAGCAGGCTGGCTGGCTTGCTGGCTGACTGGCTGACTGCTTGCAGAGCAATGACGTGTTTCATACGGTCATCCACGGTATGCACTGCGTCTTGTTCTGAACACCGAGAAGTTGGTGTTTGTAAATCGTCCAGTCGAAATCTTCTGAGGCTAGATGAGACTTCTCCCCTGCGAGTTCGGGTATCGGATCGTCACGGTATCTACGGGGAACGGTAGAGCTGGCAAGGATCTAGGGTCGAATTTGGAAGGTGCACAAGGAGAGGACTCTTCAGCCGCAGTAGTCCTTGTGGCAAGATGGATGTTTGGTGTGTTTGCTAGGTCATGGTTGAGGATGGATCCATTTCGTGGTTGGGGGTTGGGCCGGCCTTGTGTTTGCCCTGAGGGTGTGTAATCTTGGTGGTGCAAGCTGGTGCAAGCCTCAGTGGAGGCAGCTCTCCACCGCCTCTGGTGCACCACAGGTACCTCAACGCCACGTCGGAGGTACACCAATGTTTCATTGTGAATTTGAGTGCAATGGATCCATTCATGGGTTGGGGGCATCTCGAGGTCCAAAGCACCAAGCATCCAAGGGAACTTGCAGCCTGCCCGCCTTTCAGCACGTCCCTCGAACGCTATTGTTCCGAGGGTGCACTGTGCTCGGTACCTTCCCAACCCGTGGCTGGCGGGTGCTGTCGGGCGCTAGAATCTAAGGTGTGCCTCTGAATCTCATCTCACACTTCCCGCCCATCCACAACCACTCTCAGCGGTATCAGGCCTCAGACAAACTGCAATCCTTCAATCAAGTTGTCGTTCCCAGTGGCAGAACCATCCATACCGAGAGCGCTGTCACCTGGTTGATTCTGTGCCTGCCTCTACGGGTGTTTGGTTTTTGTCCAACGACAGCCACAGCCGCCTTGATCAACAATCGTGACTGGAGCGCGCACTCAGCTGGCCCAGCCTGGGTCGATCAACCTTATAGGCGAGACCTACTGGCCTTCCGAGGCATCTGGAGCCGAACAGCAACAACATCGACCGAGTTCTTTTACTCGGCACACCCCTTTATTCTACACAGCACTTGACAGAAACTTTCTCCTAGGAAAACATTGGGTTAGGTCTGGGATTCTTCGGTCTCTCCCTCTCTAGATCAGCCCAGGTCAGCACCACTCATTGTCCTAGATCGCCACGTCGGCCTTGCTCCCAGCTGGTTCTGACTTTGACTTGCTCCCAGTCGCTGGATCCCAGGTACCAGCTGTGAACCAGTTGTCCTGCAGGTTCCCTTGGGCCTGCTCATACCCTGTCTGCTCCTGTACAGATCCTCCGAGCTCTGTCCGGGATCAACTCACGCCCCTCCGCCCCTCTTGCCTGGTCAAGGCGCCCAGCTTTTTCGAGTTTCGTCGAGGCCATCAAGTGTTGTTGGCGTGTTTGGACCAGTGAGGACCACCAACCCGAATTAGGCCAGGCAAGCGCTGTGTGGACGAGCCACCAAAGACCGACATTCACATCGTCTCGTCGTTACTTAGATGCTCGTTGCTCCCACCTAGTAACACAGCATCGGGGTGACTCGCATGCCCCGCGTGGCCGGCCTACTTCTCTACCAGCAACCTTCTCTCCGCCTTCGGACTCTCTACCCATCATCAACGTTCCTCATCTCGCTCCTCTGGCCACCGCCCTTTCTTCAGTTTCTCCGTCCCTTGATGCCATGAAGCGGCCAGCATGGCTTTCCAGAGCAGTGTTCTCAGAGATGGCGAGTGGGTGACAGAGACGGTCAACTTCCAAGATGCCCTGAAAGCCTCCACCGCGCCCAAGTCCAACCCCAAGCCCCGTGCTGAACCTCCTGTTTGCGGTGTTCTTACTAGGACCCTAATCGAGAGCCCCGTTGTCCACTGGGTTCTTCCCGTCTGGATACGGTCCCGTTCTCACAATGATGTTGCTTTTGTTGGCGTAAGTCTTGTTTCCTTGTGCGAATCTTGCCATAACTATAAATGCTCTGAGCTCTGGGGTTGGTGCTCTTTTTGCTAAGCCTAAACGTCGAATCTCGCTCTCACTTAGGGGGACTATGTGTGCTCACTGTTTGGGGTGGCCTTTGTGGTCGAAAGTTGAACACCATACCTTAAGATGTTTAGCCCTTTCTGCTGTCTGTATTTGCTCGAATGGACTATTGCTAATGGAAACAGGATCACTTTGTTCAAATCAGCGAGCTTCGCGACGATGGACAAGTCCATGAAGTCATAAGAAAAGCCGACTTTGGCTCTAGAATCCGAAATGCTCTTGTCCTCGGAACACCCCCTGAGGGCGGCCCCGATGGTACAGCTTCCAGTGTTATCAAGACCGAAGACACCGATATTCTGATGCAAGACGCCTCGAAGCCACATGAAACAGATGCCCGCCAGCCGCTTCCTCCTCAACTTCTCGTACTGATCCTCGAATCCTGCGATATGGTATTTCTTTCCGTCCAAGAGCTCCCGGATCATACTCCCGAATTCGTCACCATCAAGTATGAGAATCCTAGGAATCTCAAGTTCCTTGGGTATCACTTCACCATCAACCCATCTTCGCGCTATATAGCTGCTGGCTCTGCAGAGGGCGCATTCATGCTATACGAGCTGGAAACGTTGGCAAACATGAGCGCTCAGTACCAATCTCACGGATGTTACCAACCTGTCAAAAACATCAAGGTCCGAACTGCCGATGGAATCATTCACAAGTTGGAGTTTCTACATCCACGACCTGAGGATGACCACCATATCATCCTCCTTCTCATTATCGTCCGGCGTGAGGCGATCCGAGGGTCTCAAACTTCCAGGATGGTGGTGTATGATTGGGAGCTCAGCGATAATGTCAAGTCCGTTCTCAAAATAGAGAAGGCTGGAATGCCACTTCCAAAGGAACATCGAATGCCACTAATGATTATTCCTTTGAGAATCAATACTGCCTTCATCGCTGTCTCCGAACACGCCATTGGGATTGTCAAGAACGCCTTTGTAGGGCATACCGAGTTTGACATTCTGGAAATACACTCCCCCAGCCAGACTAATTTGCACCATGGAGCTGCCGGCCCCCTTTGGACTGCCTGGGCAAGACCTTTTCGTCTTAACAAGTACTTTGAAAAGACAGACATCATCTATCTGGCACGCGAAGACGGCGTCATTGCCCATATCGAGCTCGACTCAAAGGATCTTCTTCCGTCAGTGACCACCGTTGGGACGATCGGCACTGCTATCTCCACCGCCTTTACTACGGCCTACGATGTTTTCTCGGACGTCTTCATTATTGGTGGCGAATCAGGCCCAGGGGGCATCTGGAAGGTAAACTAACTCTATAGGACTCCCCTTAAGTCATAAGCGACTAACTTTGTATAATAGCTTGCCGCTCGAAGTGATCCCCAGCAAGTGAGCACGATCGCAAACTGGTCACCCGTTGTCGATATGGCTACGACAGATGGTCACTCTTCTTGGACAGACGGAATGGCACACCGGGATCGTTCGGGCAGATCTAAACTGTCGTCGATTCTCTTTCAAAAGCCGGACCGAATTTTCTGCACCTCAGGCCGCGGGCCCCGGTCCAGCTTAACGGAGCTGAGATGGGGCATTCAAGCCAGGATTGGACTGGAATTTGACTACGACCAGGTTGTCCGCCAGTCATGGATGTTCCCCGTTGAGAGTCAGGGAGAGCCAGGCTTTTATGCCATCCTCTCAATGCCACATTCTTCTGATGTGCTCCACTTTCCTGCTAATCTCAGCAATGCCAGCGCTTTGCCCCCGGAGGTCTCCCCCTTCGATACCAACTCGCGAACGATATCAGTCTGCCAAAACGACCAAAGAACAATTGTACAGGTTACAGAGACATCCACCAGCCTGGCTACCTCCTCACAAAGGCAAGTTCTTTACTTATTTCTCGCACACTCTTATAATCTTCGTATGAGATCCCCAGGGGATAGCTAACCAACCTTAGCTCACGGCATACACATGGCGATGTTTGCGGACTCGATTCTCTGGTTGCAGATAACGCATGTTGCGAGAATGATATTGTCGTCATCTCCTCCCATAACGGCCAAGCATCACGTCTGGATGTCCTACGGATTGACCAGATGAATGTGACAAAATTTGCCTCAGTAGACACAGCTGGAGAGGTTACATGTCTTTCTCTGTTCACCCTCTCAGGTGACACATATATCGTGGCAGGCTCCGTTATCGACGGCACACCGTGGATTTTCAACTATACTCTAGATGGCCAAGAGATTAGAAGCCACAACATGGGGTCACATTGCGGTATTGTCCCGTGTTTAGATATCAGTGTTGGCCACGGACACTAATCATTTCTTAGAATATGATGATCAGCACCTCCAGTTCCGAATGGAGGCTTTCACGAGCATCTCGACAGTCAATGATGGTCCGAACAAGGCGATCCTCGTATTTGGGACCAGGAGCGGCCATCTGGTCACTGTTCGAATCTCAAACGAGGAGACTGAAGATATTTCGATGACTATTGAGCAGCTTGGCCTGGCACCTACAAAGGTGTCTCCTGCTTCAGGCCCCTTTGCCAGAGGCCCTGCCTTCTTCGTCTGCTGTGACAACAGTTTGTGGGTGATGACGGCCTTTTCGGAGCATGAGACCAAGTTCAAGACAAAGAACATTATCTGGCCGACCGACACCAGTGATCCATCCTTACCAGTGCCGCCAATTCACGCAGCCTATTGCCTCACAGACAGTCTTTCCAACTATCCCCAACACATGTCTTTGATGTTGCTGGCTGGAACACGGATCCTTCTCGTGGATATCTGGCCCCACGTCGGCCCTGTTCCCCGAAGCATTCCCCTTGCCGGAACACCGGTGCGAGTCATCTACTCGCAGACATGGAAGTGCTTGGTGGTGGCGCACTTTGACGAGGAAGATCGCTCGACACTTTCCTTCATCGACCCTGACTCGGGAGCCACGATTTCGAGTGCTTCCGACAAGAACAAGAAACCATCTCAGCACATCTCCGGGCTAGGTCATGCAGGAGACAGGATCTTCGGCTTGAACGAATGGCTTTACGTCAAGGATGGCAAGACCTTCCCGTTCCTCATAGTGACGACGCAACAAGGCCGCTTGATGATTGTGTCTGTGAAAGAGACCAAGACTGAGAGGGAGAATGGGCCATCAAGGGAGTTGCAGTACTGGACCCGGTACAAGAAGAAGGGCTTTTCGGCACCTGTCTTCTCGGCTGTGGGAGACGCTGTGGGCCTCCTATTTTGCGTTGGTGATACCTTGCACTGGGAGGTCCTCGACCTCGCCGAAAAGAGGCTGAAACCGATGAAGGAGTTTAGACTAGACTCTCCTGCCACATCACTGCGTGTGGAGGGGGGCAAAGTGTTTGCCTTGACCGCGATGCACTCCATGCTGGTCATCGACCTCCACGTTGATTCCGAGCACGCGGAGGCCTCTCTCATCCATTGTGATCAGGTAGTACGGTACACGTCTCATATGGTTGAGATGGGGGATTCTGAGGATCAATTTGGCGAGTGGCCATTGAATATCCTCTCGACCAGCGAGGCAGATTTTGCCGGCGTTTGGGTCCCTCGGGGCCAACGGAATAGGGAATTCGAGGTCGTCGTCTCTGGGGATTTGCCTACGTCGATAAGGAAATTCCAACGCGGACACACACGCCCGTTTTGGGTGGCTGCGAACCGCCAGCGGCAATACAACACCCTCTTCAGCACGGTTGACCAGGCCGAGGTGCTGGGCGTGTCCCTGGATGGCTCGCTACAGCACTTTACACTGATTGGTCTCGATCTGTGGCGGTTCTTGTGCCTTGTTCAGAATCTGGCAAAGCACGACAGAGACATCTGCCCCTTTGAACCCGGCCGCGACTCAAAACCTGAGGGTGATGAGGATGAAGACATGTACCTGGATCTAGAGCCTCAGATGGCCCCGGACAAGATGCACATTGACGGAAACGTGCTGAAGCGCTGCCTTGACCGACGTGCTTTGGAGACGCTGGTTTCCATTGGGGATGGTTTGGATTTGTTTTGCGAGTATCTAGATGGCATCGAGGAAGGAAAGCACACAGAGGCATTCCGAATTGAAGGGGAAGATGGGCACGAGAAGTATCTCGAGCTGGGCTACGAGATCTTGGAGCACGTTTTAGCGCCAGTTATCTGAAGCTTGAATATGTGGGCATGAGGAGGCATGGTTTAAGGCTTTTATGCTGATTGGAAGTTGTGTAGCTGATGGAAATCTACGACTAAGTGCACGAGGCAGTGTAGCCAGTTGAAGAAGGAATCATGTTGTTGAAAAAAGTCGTGCCAATGGTTTTATGAGATTTGGAATTAGTCGCCTATATCCGCGAATCAAAGCAGGATAACAAACCCCTTGCTTCTTGGTGATGCTATATCATGGAGTTGTCAGGCTCTTGAGAGATGATGTTGTGGGAGGAGCGTGTGATTACATAATATGACATTCACAAAATATTCCTCTGGGTTTTAGTGCCCCGCAGAGCACCTCGTCAAGTGATTTGATTCAACGTCAACCTCCGCTGGAACTTGTTAGCAAACAGCATCACAAGAGTTTTTGACTGACCCCTAGACTCGGCTCGATCGACTCGACTCGACTGGCGACAAATCTCCTTGCAGAACCGAGGAGACGGAGCATGTCGCATAAGCTACACCCACGAGCCCGACGACGTTACTCTGCGCTGGATTCGCCACCGCCGCAGCTGTTCAAGAAGCCCCCGCCTGCTGGACTTGATACGTTAGTGGGCTGCCCCGCCTAAACCTGTAGCCCACCCGTCGAACGAGCAGCAAGCTGACCATACAGAAGCCAAACCTAAGGCGCTGAGGTTGTGTGCCTGGTCTGCCTGTGTGCGTGTGTGATAGAACCGTTGTCTGCAGACGGACATCGCCCCCGAAAAAAAAATCCATAACTTCTTCTTCGCCAATTCGCGAGCCCCTCCGACGACTGCATCTCTCGAACAAGCCGACAGAGACCGCCGAGATGCCGCCCAAGAAGAAGGGAAACAAGAAGAACCAGCAGGACGACTGGGAGGCTGATCTTGGCGAGAGCATTGCCCCGCCTGCCGCTGACCATGATGCTCCTGCTGGTGACGACAACGCCGACGGCGACGACGATGCCGGCGCCGGCGGCCTGATGGCCACCCTACGCAAGAACAAGGAGAAGCGTAAGAAGAAGGGCATCGTCGACACAGCTCCCGTCGAGGAGGTGCCCCCCGCCGAGGAGCCCGAGAGCAAGGCGCCTGTCGAGGCAACCATGGACGACGAGTTCGATCTGCCCCAAAAGAAGGGTAAGGGCGGCAAGCAGAACAAGCAGACTGCTAAGCAGGCCGAGCCCGCCGCCGACGATGGTGCCGAATCTGGTCGCATCCTGACCAAGGCCGAGAAGGAGAAGCTGAAGAAGGAGCGTGAGAAGCAGCGAAAGAAGGAACAGGTATGTGATATTACATCTGCTTCCATGTTGATATCTGCTTTGCTGACAGTCTGTAACAGGCCGCTGCCAAGAAGAAGGGAGGTGCCGCCGCAAAGGCTCCCCAGCCTGCTAAGGCCGCCGCCCCCGAGAAGCAGGAGGAGGAAGCTGCCCCTCCGCCAGTCCCCGAGCCGGCGGCCGCCGGTGGCAAGAAGAAGAAGCTTCCTGCCCACCTTGCTATGCTCCAGAAGCAGCAGGAGGAGCTCCGACGCCAGCGAGAAGAATCTGTCCGCCTCGAGGCCGAGGTCAAGGCTCAGGCCGAGGAGGAGGAACGACTAGCAGCTGAGGAAGAGAAGCGTCGCGAGGAGGCCAAGGCCCTCAAGAAGCAGAAGGAGAGGGAGCGTGTCGAGCAGCTCAAGAAGGAGGGCAAGTATCTCACCAAGGCTCAGAAGGAGGAGAAGGCCCGCAACGAGCGAAAGCTCCAGCAGATGTTGGCTGCGGGTATCCAGGTTGGCCCCTCGGAAAGTGGAGAGAAGGCCCCCAAGAGCAAGCCCGCAGACAGGAGGAAGAAGGGCCGAGCTCAACAAAAGGTATGGACTTATCTACAGTTTCACGGGTCTGTGTTGTACTGACCGTCACCAGGCCGATGAAGAGAAGGCCCTTGCCGAGGCTGCTGAGCGCGCCAGGCTGGAGGCTGAGAAGCTTCTGAAGGA
Organism: Fusarium piperis; assembly: GCA_027886205.1. NCBI lineage: Eukaryota > Fungi > Ascomycota > Sordariomycetes > Hypocreales > Nectriaceae > Fusarium > Fusarium piperis. The sequence goes on along the minus strand of RZGM01000020.1, from coordinate 288,858 downwards.
GGCTGAAGAGAAGGCCGCCCGCGAGAAGGCCGAGGCAGAGGCCAAGGCTGCTGCTGAGAAGGCTGCCGCCGAGAGTGACGTTGAAGACGACTGGGAGGCCGCTGCCGCCTCCGACGCCGATGTCAAGGATAGCTGGGATGCCGACACCGAAGATGAGGCTGAGAAGGCCAACGGAAAGGCTGGCTCTGGATCCAAGAACGAGAAGCGACAAGATGCCGAGGACTCTGAGGAGGAGTCTGAGGACGACGAGGCCGCCACAGCTGCCCAGCAAGCCGAGCTCCAGCGAAAGCGAGAGGCTGCTGAGCGCCGTGAGAAGGCTCACCAAGCTGCTCTGGCTGCCCGATCCAAGGACAACCTGCGATCCCCTATTTGCTGTATTCTGGGACACGTCGATACCGGAAAGACGAAGCTCCTGGACAAGATTCGACAGACCAACGTCCAAGAGGGCGAAGCCGGTGGTATCACACAGCAGATCGGTGCCACATACTTCCCTGTCGAAGCCATCCGACAAAAGACAGCCGTCGTCAACCCGGATGGCAAGTTCGAGTTCAAGGTTCCCGGTCTCCTTGTCATCGACACACCCGGTCACGAGTCCTTCTCTAACCTCCGATCTCGTGGTTCTTCGCTCTGCAACATCGCCATTCTGGTTGTCGATATCATGCACGGTCTTGAGCCTCAGACGCTCGAGTCTATGCGCATGCTGAGGGAGCGCAAGACCCCCTTCATCGTTGCCCTGAACAAGATTGATCGACTCTACGGCTGGAAGAAGGTTGACAACAACGGTTTCCAGGACAGTTTGGCGCTCCAGAGCAAGGCCGTCCGCAACGAGTTTGAGACCCGCCTGGAGAAGACCAAGATTGCCTTTGCCGAGCAGGGTTTCAACTCTGAGCTCTTCTACCAGAACAAGTCCATGTCCAAGTACGTCTCGCTCGTGCCCACTTCGGCGCACACGGGCGAGGGTATCCCCGACATGTTGAAGCTCATTGTCCAGCTCACCCAGGAGCGCATGGTTGGCTCCCTCATGTACCTATCTGAGGTCCAGGCCACCGTTCTCGAAGTCAAGGCCATTGAAGGTTTCGGTATGACCATCGATGTTGTCCTGTCCAACGGTATCCTGCGAGAGGGTGACCGCATTGTACTCTGCGGTACAGAAGGTGCTATCAAGACAAACATCAGAGCACTACTCACCCCGGCGCCTCTCAGGGAACTGCGTCTCAAGTCTGCCTATGTTCACAACAAGGAGGTCAAGGCAGCTCTCGGTGTCAAGATCAGTGCCCCTGGCCTTGAAGGTGCCATTGCCGGTTCTCGTCTGATGGTTGTCGGACCTGATGATGACGAGGATGATATCGAGGACGAAGTCGAGTCTGATCTCGCTGTTCTGTTCAACCGGGTCGAGAAGTCGGGCCGTGGTGTTAGTGTCCAGGCTTCTACTCTTGGTTCACTCGAGGCCTTGCTTGATTTCCTCAAGGACTGCAAGATTCCCGTCGCCAACGTTGGTATCGGCCCCGTCTACAAGCGTGATGTCATGCAGTGCGGTATCATGTTGGAGAAGGCGCCCGATTACGCCATTATGCTCTGCTTCGACGTCAAGGTAGACAAGGAAGCGCAAGCATACGCCGAGGACCAGGGCATCAAGATCTTTACGGCTGACATTATCTACCACCTGTTCGATGCCTTCACCAAGCACATGGACGAGCAGTTGGAGAAGAAGAAGGAGGAGTCCAAGATGTTGGCCGTCTTCCCCTGCGTGCTCAAGCCCGTCAAGGTCTTCAACAAGAACGACCCCATCGTCATTGGTGTGGATGTTACTGAAGGTCAGCTGAGGATCAACGCCCCCATCGCCGCCGTGAGGAGCAACCCTACGACAGGTGCCAAGGAGGTCATCAAGCTGGGCAGAGTGTAAGTTTAAATCTGCCTCACATATATGACCCGCAGTTCACTAACAAGCCCACAGAACCTCTATCGAGCGAGAGCACAAGCAGATCCCCGTGTGCAAGAGAAAGGAGCCATCTGTTGCCGTCAAGATCGAGATGGGCAGCAGTCAGCCCATGTACGGCCGCCACCTCGAGGAGGAGGAGACTCTCTACAGTCTCATCTCGCGAGCCAGCATCGACACCCTCAAGGAGTTCTACCGCAAGGAGGTCAGCAACGATGAGTGGCAGCTCATCATCAAGCTCAAGCAACTCTTTGACATTCAATAAGCTGGCCAGCGAGTGTGCCGGGCAGAGCTTGCAACACCTGGTGGCGCTAGGCTCTCCCATTCAACCCATTGGCGCCGGGAGCTTGACCTGAGGGACTCTTACGCAGAAGCTGTCTTTTGAATCTACAAGACAAAGCTCAGGCGTCGGGTAAAGCTCCCGTTGGGAAGAGGAAGATTGCTACTGCGCGTGTGGAATGGGAGGGAGGAGATCAGGGGAAGGGGAAAAGAAATTGCATCGGTCATGAAGAATGGAATCACGTCATTCATGTATGTTATACTGGTTGCATTATTTGGGGAACCGGAAAAAAAGATTGAGGACGCATCAAACGCCGACGGGAGAAGGTCCACGGTCTTATATAGAGGGTTATATCCAAAAGCGAGTTGCAACTAACATCATCCATCCGTCGATGGCTTCATGCATGCATGGCTTAGTTTTGTAATCAATAGCTTATTCTATCAACTCTACTCAACTCGTCTCAATATATCGTATCCAACTTGACACTTGTCTAGACACAGTCCCCTTGTCTTGCCCATCTCACCGTCATTTCACCTCACGCCACTTCACCTCTCTTGTCTCCCTCACCGACATGGCACGGCACGGATAACGTCCAAAAGCTCCAAGGCTTGAACCAAACCTGAGTGTATGGATCCTAGCTACTAAAGGCAAAAGTGGTCTAACAGCGGGTAACATAATCCATCATGATGATCCCTCCCTCTTCCATCCCCAATAAAAAGCCGTTGCAACCGTTAACATGCTCTATTTCTTCCTCCGCTTCTTTCTTCGTGGCCTCTTTTAACATATTTTTCGGGCGTCATTCATCTCATATCATGTGCGTGCGCACAGCCGAGGTACACCGGACCGGACAGCTGTGGTCATGATGTTGTTCCTCCTCTCACAACTTACTGGGGGTCGGCTTCGCCGCCCTGTTGCGGAGCATCGGCGTCCTTCATCTCTTGGTCCACGCCGGCCTTCTCGGCCTCAGCCTTGCGAGCATCCTCCTCAGCCTTCTTCGCAGCCCGCTCGGCTTCGGCTCGCTCGAGAGCAGCTTGTCGCTCCGCCTCGACTTTCTCAAAGTGGCGCTGGACAATGGGTCCAGCCATGGCGCGGATCTCGTCGATCTTGGCGATGTAGACGCCCTTAGTGGTATCATCACCCTCATCGTAAAGCCAGTCCTGAAAGCATAGTCAGCACAACCGTTGCGGGGTCCAGAATCGCTGCCCAAAACATACCTCGGTGGCCTCAAGCTTGGCCTTGATAGTCTGCTTCTCCTCCTCGCTGGAGAAGTCGGCGTACTGGTCATCGAGCTTGGCACGGAGGTCGTAGATGTAGGCCTCGAGCTCGTTCTTCTTCTCCTCCGTGTCGGCAACAAGCTTGTCCTCCATCACCATGGCAGCCTCCTTCTCGAGCAGGGCAGTCTTGGCAGCCTCGTCAAGCGAAGCAGTGCCAGTCGAGATGGGCAGATCACCCTTGCGGACCTGCTTCTTGACCTTGCGGGTCTTCTTGGGGGCATCCTTGTCCGTCTCCATGGCCTTGGGGGAAGCAGATGTTAGCGATTGGGGTTCTGGTACGGATTCGGCTGAAACTTTGGGGACAATGGTCGGGAGCCGAGGTGAGCTGACCCGTACATCCTCGTCGAGACGCTGACGTTTCGCGGGTTGGTTACCACCTCCATCTCCGACTGACGCGGATGATGAAGGGGATTCCAAACTCTGGGCTGGGGCGGAAACATTGGTACGTGACATGAACTCAAACAAACTCACATCGGGATCCTTCTTGTCGCCCTCCTCGTTGATCTCCTCCTCGACCTCCTGGTCCTCGACATAGTAGCCGCTCTCAACGTTCAGAACACCGTGGATGTTGACACGCGCCTTAAGCTTGCAGATCATGAAGTCGTCCTTGCCGTCGGCCTTGACATTCTTGACCGAGAAGCGGCCGATCCAGGGGTTGGTCTTTCCGGGAAGCTCCTCAGGTTGAGCATAGCGAGCCTCGAGGTCGAAGGGCTGCTTTCGGTAGAAGGTGAGGATCTTGGTGGAAGGCATGACGTTGCCCTTGTTAAAGACAGTCAAGCTCGTGTCCTCATCGGGGATATCGGGAGCCTTCTCCCAGGCGAACTCGATGGGGTAGCTGATGATGTCCTGGACGGAGAAGTCGCGGACGCGGAAGACGGGGGAGAGAATGGCGCAGCTGAAGGCGGAGCCACGGGCAAGAGCCTCGTCGGCGTTGAGGGTGAAGGAGAGGGTCTTGCCGAAGAAGGCCTGGATTCGGTCCTTGAGGGCAGGGACACGAGAACCGCCACCGACAACCTCGATGATGTCGATGTCCTCCTTGGTGAGCTTGGCCTGGGCAAGGGCCTGCTCGAGGGGCTGCTGGGTACGGTTGAGGAGGGGCTCAATCATGGCCTCGAACTCCTGGCGGGTGATCATGGTGGAAGCATCGATGTCGTTCATCAGCGACTCAATGTTGACAGGGGCCTGCTGGTTGGCGGACAGGATCTTCTTGGTCTTCTCGGCGGCGGCGATTGTGCGGGCGAGGGCACGGCCGTGGGTCATGATGTCGACCTTGTACTTGCCCTTGAACTCCTTGGCGAGGTGCTCGACGAGGGCGCGGTCAAAGTCTCGGCCACCAAAGTCCTTGTCCCAGGCGGTAGCCTTGACGGCGAGCTCACCCTTCTTGAACTCGACGATGGAGACGGTGTAGCTGCTGTGGCCGATGTCGATAAAGGCAACACGGCGGGGGCGCTCCTCGGGGCCGGGGAGGTCGAGCTTGGTGATACCCCAGCCCAGGGCGGCGGCGGTGCCGTCGTTGATGAGGCGGAGGAGCTTGAGGCCGGCGATGTCGGCGGCATCGATGAGAGCGCGGCGCTGGATGTCAGTGAACCACGGAGGCACGCTCATGCAGATGTCGGACACAGGCAGCTTAAGCTCGGCAGCGGCGGTGGACTTGATCTTGCTCAGGTACATGGCGACGAGCTGGGTGGCCGAGAACTTCTCCTTGTTGCCCAGGTAGCTGACCTCGGCTCCGACCTGGCCATTGACGTCGGCGAGAGCAGCGGTAATGTATTTTTGCTCAGTCTGGACGTCGGGGTCGTTGAAGGATCGGCCGGCGAGGCGCTTGAGGGAGCCGACGGTGTTCTTGAGGTTGGAGATCTCCTGGGTCTTGGCCGCCTCACCGAGGTAGCGAGACTTGGGGCCAAAGCCTACCACGGAACTATAGAGCGAGAGCTGTCAGTAAACATGTTTCCTGATTGATGATGGCGGGGTTGTGTTGACGGCGGGGTTGGACTGTACATACGGAGTAGATCGGTTTGAGACTTCATTGGTGACCTGTGAGAGAGAGCAAGAGTCAGCCCAAGGTGAACTTTGCATCGTGTGTTATCCTATCGACCGTCGACGACGGTGGACGAAGGGGCAGCCGGCGGTCGATCAGGACGACGGGAGTATACGCACCACATCGACGCCGCGGTTTCGGGCGACGGCAATGACGGTCTTAAGGGTTCCGAAATCGACACCTGTAGAAGGCAAGGCGCCATGGTCAGCAAAGGTTATCCCGGATGCAAGATGAGGCTATCTCTCCCGCAGACCGAGGGTGGGCGGCAGGTTGAAAGCGATGGCGGATTGCGGGACTGCGAAAGCAACAAGCAACTTACCAACGACACTCATGGTTTCGGCTGGTGGGAATTTGCCCACGCACACAAACTGAGGGTATTAAAGGTAAGGGAAAGAAATAAGAGAGAAGAGGGGGGGGAAGAGTATGAGCGATGTGCGCAAATGCTCAAGAGAGAAGGGTGAGCGCAAAGGCAGGAATAGATCGTGAGGATGGAGGGGGGGAGTTGGGCTGCACGTTTGCTAGGTTGTGGTTTTTTTTTTCTCCCTTTCCTTTGGTGGAGGGGGAGGGAGGGAGTGAAGGAGGGGCAACCAAAAGCCAGTCTTTTTCAGTGGGTTTCCCGGTAGCCGGAAAGAATGATCAGGTATAAGGTACCTGCGGGTCGATGTGCGACGTGGTGTAGTTGCAGTGTAGGGCGATGATGTAAACCAGGTATGGTCTACTTTTTGTCTCTTGATTCGAGGCGATTCCTTTCCTTTCCTTTCAGAACAAAGAGCAGACGAGGTGAGTAATGACACACTATTTATACTCTTATTCAGTTCTTGAGGATATCCCATGTTCACTCCCCCCTCCTGCCTAGAAAAACAGAGTGGGAATAGATATAACGTCTAGGGTCCAGTTGTTGCCATCCACCAGAATCTGGAAACGACGATAGTCTTCTTTGCGATTCTGCAGCAAACCTGAAAAAAGAGGTAGGCAATTTACAGGGGTGGTACTTCTAAGAGAGGCCACGCATCTCCACCGCAAAGCACAAGGCGCAATTGGGGCATGTCAGATGTACTCTGTACTTTTTTTTTTTTTTGACTCGTGTCCAAAGCAACCTAAACTTCGCCTCGTCTAGAAGGAAAAAAAACTGATTTGTGCTAGAAAGTGGAGGGGAGGAGAAAAGTGCCCGGGCGAGATGAGATGCTGCTGCTGCCCCTCCCCCGCTCCCCAAGGTGAGGCAAGCTTTGTTGATAGAGGGGCAGAGGTGACCAGGCGAGACGAGACCCCAGCAACGAGGGGACGGTATAATAGCATCGACATGTGAACCATCTTCTCTCGACAATGTCTACTCCGTGGTACACAGACACATCGCAAAAGCCGAAATCCATCCCGTGGATATTGCGGCCTCAAACCCGGCTAACCCTCACTCCCTGACCATGACTAACAACTACCCAGCCCTCAACATTAATTTGCATGACTTTGACACAACCTTTCAACTCGTGCCAAGCCTTTGGTAACTAAAATATCAGGCATATTTTGCTCCGCCGGCTCTTCCACTGGCTCACCGACAAACCAGATACTTCCTTGTGATCATCGTTGGGCTCTTTTACCCTGGACAATCGAACCGAGTTGTAATCCATCCATGCGGGCCTCAATAGCAAGACCTTGTCATGATAACGCATTGTCGACCATCCCATCCCATCCCACTAGCAGAACCTGTTTCTAAATGGATCACGTTTCATGTCAACTCTCTTCTCCTACCCACTAGTCTGTCTGCTTTGCCTCATCTCATCCCATCCATCCCACACCAGCAGCCTCACCCACCTGGCTAACAACAACACAGCAGCGTCTAGATCGCCTTTGGCACCTCACCCCGTCACACCCGCTCATCCTCATCTCCGAACTTCCCTACTCCCCATCTCGTCCTGGACCGTCCGGCTCCAATATTGCGGGGTAGACCGTACGACTCTGACTTGTCAATGGCCATGCAAGATCGGCGTGTCAACACCCTGCACCACACACCTTTTCCACCGAAATAGCTTCATCTAGCATAGACCTATCTAACCCCCATCTGCAGAACCTACCCAGTTAATATGCTACAGTAAGTCTCGAACAAACTATCGCCATATTTTTATCTGCTTTGCTTCAATCCTCTCGCCATCCGGCTCGCAAACGACAAATTCTCACCACGCCTGGATTGCCCTCTCTCCTCGGCTGAACTAGCCACCTCCCCCGTCGGGCCAATGTTGGACCCCTCGCTTGGCTCGCCTTGGGCAACTCGATCATATTGCCCTTGATGATGCAGATGCCTCGCATTTGTACTGCCCAGATAGTTTGCTCGTCTCAGAGGTGACTCTGAGAGCTCCGGGTCGGGCAGCACCGCTTGTATGTTGCCTACTTCTGAAGCCTGCGTTTGCATTCGTTGTGCAATCTCATACTTGCGACGGTCTTCTTCACTCATGAGAAGCTTCATCCGTCGTGGCGTGCACACCCCAAAGCCTGTGCTTCCGCTAGACATGATGCTGTCAAAAGAGTCTCGTTCCCGTAACTGGGGTCTGGCGTATGTTCCTGACTCGACGTCGTCTGCACTTACATCCAGCTCATCTGGATGTAGGTACGTTCCTGATGCCGTCTTCTGACGAGCTGAGAACTTGCCATCAATCTTGTCTGGTGGCCGTACCACGCTCCTGGACCGTCCGAGACTACTCGTTGCGGCCGACTCTCGCTTTGACGCAGCTCTGCGAGCTTCATGTGCAGCTCTGAATGTCTCTGGAACCACGTTCAGCTCATCGCCTTGCTTCTCGGCCTGTTCCACAGCTTCCCGTGCAGTCGTGTGCGTGTCTGCTGCTGCGGCATCTGCTCGCGGTCCACCCCATGTTCGCTGCCCTGCCGTGAAGATCCCGTACACCATGTAATACCAGTTGTAAAACGGGTTCAGAATAAACATGAGCGGGTAGAGCCAGATTTTGAACCGTCGGAGTTTCGCTCCAAAATACAGCATCAGCATCCAGTTGAGGCCTAGAGAGATGGCGATAAACCCCACGGGAAGATCATCCACTTTCTTGACAGTTGTCATCAGGGCTAGGACCATGATAAAGAAGAGCAAGGCCGTCGTCCGGATGGTATTTTGCATGAACCGAACCAGAATGAGGATTGGGTATCGCTTCCACAAGCGCCAATCCGTCAACATGCATACTTCGTTGGTGATGAAGCCAAGGAACCATCGGCGCCGCTGCTTAATCAGGGACCGATAGGTCTGAACAGCTTCTGTCTTGCAAAATGCCGACGTACACATCTGGATCTGGTACCGCTTCTTGGCTCCGATCATGAAGAGATGTGTTAGCCAGCGATCCTCTCCCAGGTGACACTTGGCAAAGTCGAACAGGTCCTCGCACTGCTCCGTCTTGTCCACAAAGTAGTACTTGGCCATCCGTCGGAAGGCTGAGAAGCGGAGCATCGTCAGCGCACCAGGTAGACAAGTCACAGAGCCACACCCGGACTCGACCGTCCGCTCAAACAGCTGCCCATGAATGTACTCCATGTCCTGTAGCAGGGTGATAACACTGTGTTTTCTCGTCGTCGAGGTGATGACGCCAGTCATGGCCAGCATGTCTCTAGTATTGCCGGGACTGAGCTCCATATCGTAGACAAAGTTTTGAAGGCATACCTTGTCCAAGATGCAATCCGAGTCGATAAAGAGGATGAATAGATTGTCGTTTCGCTTGAGGTACTGCTCGTACACTTTGTCAATGAGCTTGAAGGTCACCTTTTGGCAGTGACGCTTGCCTCCATGAGGGAATCGAGACACTGTTATGCGAGCCGAGCGGTAGCTTACGTCGATGCTCTTAGGATACGACTCCATTGTCAGTGACACGCCCAGATGGTCGATCGTGTTGAGATATAGCTCGTCTTCTTGCTCGCCGTCGAAGGATAAGAAGACATGAATACACGCGGCTGGGTAGTCGCAATCGACGACTGAATTGATGGCCTTGATGAGAACTTCGGGTTCCTCTCGATAGCAGGGCATCACGACGACGACTTTGGGTGCCGTCACATCGTCGAGGACCTGTTTGATGCGCTTCGTCCGGCCGAGCTGATTCGTCACGAGCTGATAGATGCAGAACAGCCAAGGAACTGTGAGCAATATGGCGAAACTCCAAAAGGCAAACCACTGGAGAAACGCCACCATCTCTTCGGGCCATAGCTTGGTAACCTGGCTCGGCAATGGCAGCGTCACCACCATGATTGGAAGGAAGATGGCGCTGGGATGAGTTCAGCCTGTGTCTTTTCGAAGCTAAGTAGAAGTCATTAACTTACCGGAGAAGAATAAATACGACACCAACAACGATGCAAAGCACATTGATGGACCAGTGTTCTGCCTTCTGGAATACCTTGACAAGACAATACACGAAAGCAGCCAGCCAGAGAAACCACTCGAGGCAGGCCATCACCAGAACAACGCCCACGATGCTCGTGTAAACAATCTTTTCGGAAACGGGTCAGCTATGATATAGAAAGAGGAGGCAACACTCGGATGCATGCATACGTACATCTTCCAAAGGCCAGTCATCCAGCACCGCCATGATTGCAACGGGACAGTATCAACACCGTCTGAGCTCCCGGTTGGGCTGTATCCCGCTGGGAAGCGCTTGGCTAGAAACAAATGCTGAGAGAAGGTGAGAATGACCTGGAAGTGTCCAAGGTCAACAAGTTTCGTAACGGACGGACGGACAACCTCGCCCTCGACACCTGAAGGACGAGGACCTGCAGGCTCGCCACGGTAGAAAGCCTCACGGCTCGCGGGAGCCAAGACGGATGGTCGAATTCTTCCAAAATAGGCCACCTCCTTACTGTGGCGCTGCCGTGAGCGAGTGAGCGCCCGACGGCTTCCCGCAGGTAATGGCGAATCTCGAATGAGAGGAGGTAGAAGGGTGTTACAAACGGAGTCCGAGAGTTGACAGATGCCAAGCCACTCAGGATGAGAAGGTACCGAAGGGGGTGACTGATCCAGGAGAGCTGAAATGTGGAAGGTGTGAGGAAAGTATCAGAGAGAAGGCACGATGGGATCAAGGTAAGTATCACGCACAACATGGAGGTTTGTGCTTGAAGGAGTGTATAAATCAGAATGAATATAACCCTGTGAGGCCAACTTCTGGAACAAACCCGAGCATAATTGCAGCATTGGATACTGACCAAGTAACAAAGTCCTATCCAGTATTTGAGCAGGCAAACAGCTCCCCCCATCAAGGCAAACAAACAAGCGACGTGAGTATCCGTCTCTTGGCAGCACAACCTGCCTTCGAAGCACTCACACCGCATCGGCCAAGGAATACAGCAATAAATCTGAATCAATAGCGTTTATAGAGCGTTTGGTTTTTCGGCTATAGCGAACTAACATATCTAGCGACCTGACGTATTCGCAGATACCTAAATTTCATTTCGCCGTCTCAAGCAATATGCGGCGTCTTTACGGTAACAGCTCGTCAAGATCATCAGATCCATGGAAATGCTTTGATAGGTTTTTGCGAGCCGTGATGGCTCCTGAAAAGTCCACCACCCCCTGACGTCAAGCGCGCAAACTCTCACAGCTGTATGGTGATGAGTAAAGGGGCTTGTTTGCCTGGCCATTACCGAATGAGGCATTAAGCACGTCCCAAAAGATATGGGAATGGCCCTTTTTGTCCTCGAATCCATGGTGATTCAGGCACGACGCTCGGAACAGATCATGCAAGATGCTTTTTGGTTAGCTGGCGAGTGACACTATCCGACTCGGTGGGCGTGTACGCATCGGCGCGAATCAGGCGCACTTGACCGTATGAGTGATCTTGACCTGGAGATAGAGGCATGATGAAGATGGAGGATACTCATCAGAGTTGCCATCTTCCTCATGTCCTCCAAGGAGGATGAGAGCCCATGGATAGATTAGTTATGAACCTTACCCATCCTCGCACCTCTACCAATCGACATCGCTGAGCTGGAGTTTCCTGGACCTTTGCCCGCGGTCCTTGTTCGACCTTTCCAGGCGGTTGTGATAGTACGTCGCCGGTCGCTCGTTGCCTGAGTTGACATGTAAATATTGACGTTGCGATGAAGTTCTGGGGAGCCAGGGTCTGTACCACCATCCGGATCTTCGCTCTGCTGAAGATCATAGTTCAGCACCAGGTTCTTGATGCGCTGCTGTTCCTCCCGTTCAGCCTGCTGCTGGTTCTTCATAGCGATTGCGAAAGTCGAGTCTGATGGCAGCTCGACGGTTCGTGTCTGATGTGGCATTAGCGGTCATGGTCACGGTCACGATCCCAGCCAATGGAAATCCCCCTACCTGCTGTCGGTTGCCCTTCTTGGTGAGTAGCGAGAACGCCATTGTGTGGCTGGGAGGGGCTTCACTGCTACCCCCTTCTGCCGAGGACGTATCGCGATTCTTGGCTCGAACTGGAAGTGGCACGTCGAAGAGCTGTTTGCGCTCAAACTTGCGCGACTCCAGACTCTCGGCCATCAATTTGGCATACTCGCGTTCAAAGTCAGCCTCGTCTTCAGGGTCAACTTCCTCTTCCTGTCGAGTGACAACGATAGCTTCTTCCTCAAATGTGCTCTCGCTGTCGGACTCGTCTTCGACATCCTAGAACCGCCTGTTAGCCAACGAGGGCGTTTAGTGTTTGCCTAGCTCACCTCTACATCCTCTTCCTCGGAAGCGCTCTCGTCGTTGTCATCACCGTCCACATTGTCATTGTCGCCGTTGTCATCATCGGACGAAGGATCACTAGTGGCGTCATCCATATCGGCTGTCTTGTCAACACCTGCCGACTTCTGATCTTGGGCGACAGCAAGCTGAAACGCCTTGACTGCTTCTTCCAAACCAGCAGCGAGCTTCCATTGCGGTCGAGTGAGGTGAAACGTGTCTTGCACCAAGAACTCGATGTCCATAGGGAGAGGCCCCTTTGTGAAGATGTAATACTTGTACAAGTCAGTAAGAGTAGGTTGTCTACTGATGAGAAAAGTGTATACCTGGAAGAAAGAGAGGAAGTAGTCCAACTTCTTGCCTGCTGCACCCCGATTGAAGAACATTCCGCAAGTCTCCAGCATAGTTGCGACGAGTCGAATGCGGAAGAAGTCATCTGGAGGATCAAGTGGATTAAACTTGCCAGGAATGGGCGGACCACCTGTGAAGCAATAAGTCATGTATACTGTTGATTAGGTAGCTGATGTGCCTCACCATATCCGAATGTCATGATCTTGTACATGGTGTCGAAGATGACTGGGTGCTCAAGCATGCGGTAATTGTAGAGCTCGCCAAGATACTTGACTTCAGCAATGCGTCGCTGATAGAATCTGTAGTCATTCTGCTCCAGGCCAAAGGTTATGGATTCGATGACGTTGTCAATCACCTTTACAACAAAAGCGGGATGATAGCGATAGAGGGCGCTCAGAAGAATCCCAAGGAGATGGACACTGCCATATTTGACCTTGCCAGGTTTCGAAAAGACCTTTTCTAGAATGGCAACAACCTAAATGATGTCAGTCTCTGGTATAAATAGAGAAGCAAGGGATACAAACCTCCGTCTCTTCCCAGTGGAGTCTTCTGATTTGCTTCAAGATCTTGCTGTAATTTCTCTTGGTCATATCAACATAGATCAATTTGCGAACGAAGAGTTCCATCGGTGTCCGTTCCTTTTGTTCAATGGCTGGTCTCTCAGGCGGGTCGACATAGTAGACGGCGTTATCGATGAGCATACGCTCAGGTTGTCCAATGTGCTGAACAGACTTCTTGCGCTGGAGAGTCTCGAGGAAACTCACCATACGGGGAGCCGTCTCAGGGTTGCGAAGAAGATATCGACCGCAGTTCTCAATGAGATTGCACAGAATCTCAATGTTCATGCGCGAGAAATCGTCGAGGCTGACCTTCAAGCAATGGAAGACGACATGTTCAGGGACGATGCCAAACTTGGTCAACTCGGCGAGATACCGAATGTTGCTCAGTCGAACCTGGCCCAAGAAGTCCTTCTCCTTGCGCCTTTGTAGACTTCGGAATTCTGCATCGAGATAGTCGACAAGGCCCTTGGGAACATCTGGCATGTATCGTCCAAGCGTAGCAACAAGACGAGACCATGATGGAAGCAAATCACTTCGACCCTTGGGAACCTCGGTCAAAGCCTTGACAAGACGATTGCGGGAAGCTTTGGAATTGAGGAAGCAAAAGTCAATCGCCGTCTGGTCAACAACATCCTTGTTGGTCAGCTCTGGTAGGCGGGCAAGGAGAGCATCAACCTGGGCACCAATGGTTCGGTTGGCGATTGCCGTCGACTGATCATCCGCACTATCAGCGGACTTGGTTGCCTCGGCGGCCTCGACAGGGTCAATCTTCTTGCCAACTTGTTCATCTGTGTCCGTCTTTTTCTTCTTGCCGTCTTCGAGTAGGATAGGCGGGACCTTGCCTTTGAGGTCGACCAAGTTTTCGTAGAAGCGGCGCTCGTCTTCGTCCTCCCAGATGCCAGCTCCATCACCCATCGAGCGCAAGTAATCGCCAGTCTTGACTAGGCCAATTGACCCATTGGATGCGCCCAGTGAGTCATCCGAATCCTTCAAGTCAGGCATCTCAGCTCCAATGGCATCTGCGATAACCTGGGCGTTAGAAACCAGGCGCTCCTGAGCCTTGACCTGTTTCTCATAGTTTGCCTGTCGATCCTCAAAAACCTCGCCAGACTTGACGTACGCTTCGGCATTGCGTCGAGCTTGCGATTGAATCGACTTTTGGTCTCGAGTAATGTGTCCTTTGACGTCATCGAAGTACTTCTTGAGCACGCTCCTGAAGCGCTCTCGCATTTCGGGTTCGGTAAATGGCTGATCTGAGTCGGAAGACATTCCACTTTCGTCCTTTTCATCATTGGTCTCGTCATTTCCCTCAGTTGTACCATCTTCCTCAACCGTTTTCCGTCCATCCGCACCAGTCGGCTTTACCCCTAGTATATCCCAACTGAATGATTTGACAAAGATGACGAGGAGTGGCAGGTTTGCGTGTTCGCGGTCGTATCCAAGAAGGTCCTTAAGCACTTCCAGTGGGAAGGGGTCTGCGCCGGCACCCTTGTTCGTCCGGGTCTTGAGCTCGGCGACCTTGCCTGCTGCCCCCTTTGTCGCATCGTCGGGTCGGCTTACATCGTCGAGGGTCCTTACAACACCAACTAGCCAGAGTTCGGTCACCACACGGAGCAATGCACGCTGGCGGATGATGCGCTCCTTCTCTTCCTTCTCGCGAGCTTCGGGAGCCAGGGCCTTGAGGATACTTTTATCTGGTGTCGCCATACCCTTTCCAAGCAGCCAAGCTAGGTATTCCGTGAACTCACTCGGACCGAAGCGCTGATGTAAAGCGCTAACGATCTCGACGCCAGCCTCGATCTCGCCGGGCGACTTGAGCCTGCATAGCCCTTCATAGCAGGCGGATATAATCTCGGAGAGGTACTTGTGCAAGCTGAGAGTTCGGATTTCCTGGAGGAAGGTGCTGAGGGTAGCAGCGGTGATGGCGGTTCGCAATCGTTTAATAAAAGCGGTATTCTTCTTGAGAGACGAGTCGAGCGTCTTCCCAACAGGGAAGAGATCTATATTATCTGATGTCAACAAGCGGGAGCGGGGGGGAGTAGTGGGGTAGACATGGAAGTGATTCACACCTTTTTCACCATCCCATGCCTTGTCGTTCAAAGCGCGCAGTTCGCCTAGGAGTATGATAAGCTCTCTATTTTAGCGAGGAGAAGAATAGGAAAGGCATACGCTTTCTTGCGCGATCCATGGCTAGCCACAGAAGAGCGGGAGGGGATTCGCGACTTGGGGTAGTTGGGCGTGTGTATGTCGTATCTGAGGTGGGTGGAGGGCGGCGCTACATTCGGCGCGCGCGGACTGCTAAGGGATGTATTTTCCCAGAAAGTGGTACTGCAGACAGGGCAACAGAGCCGACATGGGTGCTTCCGTCAGGCCAGGACGGAGGAATTGCGAAGAGGCAGGGCGAGTCGTCGATGTTTGAAGTTTGATGTTGTTACTGACTTTTGGGTGGCATACGGTCAGAGGTTGGCGGGTTCCCTACATGAGGCTCGGTACGTACCTGACCTGGTAGCCGGGATGTGGGGATTGGAGGCTCTGAATTGCTGCTCTCTGAACCGCTGAGATGATGCGCCGGAACAATGTTATAGCGGGCGTGCTTGACTTCCATCTGAATTGGACTCGGTGATGATGCATTCATGCTCCTACAACGCCAAGCAATTCGAAAGAATAGAGTGTCATTGGTCCTCGCCCCTATAGCCTTTTGGCATTTCACCCTGCCATCATTTCATCCTACACTCAGTGCCAGTTAGTGCCACGATGGGGGTCTCCTTCATCTTGCGCAGACGTCATTCCATGGGCTCCCCACGCCCTGATTCCACGGCGTGACCTCCTCCCGCGCATACTTCGGCATATCCTGACCGTGGTGAGGTTTTCCCGCAATAGATGACGATTATCTTCAGACCCATTGGCCTCTCCAGACAAATGCATATCATTTCCAGGGCATGGATGCCGAAAATGGACCCCAATCACTCCATTTCCCGTCTTTATCTCTTATCAGTTCGAGCTGCGACGGCGGACCCTCAGCGGTTTTGACATCTCCGGCCAGACTCACCTCGTCAGCCTCCATGATTCGTCCGTCGCCGGCATCTCCTGATAACGACGATGCCACAACCTCCGCGGATCCTCCTGAGATACTATGCACCCACTCATTCGTGATTTGCATCTCCTCGCTCGAGACACCAGCAACACGACACTATGGGCAAAGTCTGGTCCGATCTGAGGACCCCCAGCAGGGGGGTTTCTGGGTCCGGGCAACGGGCAAATGGACGTTCCATCTACAGCGATAGTGGTTATTATCGAGCGCCGTCCGTTTCTTACTATGAACTTGTAGTTGCTCACTCAAACTCCTGAACTCGTGTCTATTGTCTAGAATCATCACTCGTGTTATCTCTTCAACATGGAGTCTCCTCCAACAACAGCTCTTTACAGCATCCCTGAAAACTCTGAGTCTTCAGTTATCGGTGGCCTTCCTCCTACACCCCCAGATACAGCGAAGCCATCTCGAATAAGTAGCTTTCACGACTTGCAACAAATCCCTCCAATCGGGCTGCCGTCGATAGAATCGATCAAGCCCTACACCCTACCTCCCAAGTTTCGATCAAAAGAGGTCCTGCCAGAGGATCTCAAGACTCCCGACAACCATGTCGAGCGTGACCCTCGCCTTATCCGCCTCACAGGAGTTCATCCCTTCAACGTCGAAGCACCCCTAAGCGATCTATACGACCAGGGCTTCCTCACCAACGAGGATCTTCACTATGTCCGCAACCACGGAGCAGTCCCCAAGTGTGAGGACTCTGAAATGCTCGACTGGGAGTTTCAAATCGAGGGCCTTGTCGATAACCCCATCAAGATGACAGTGCGGGATCTTCTCAACGACTACGAGCAAGCCACCTATCCAGTCACCCTCGTCTGTGCCGGAAACCGCCGTAAGGAGCAGAACGTGGTTCGGAAGACAAAAGGTTTCTCCTGGGGCGCTGCTGGCCTGTCGACGGCTCTCTGGACTGGTGTTCCTATCGGTGACTTGCTTGCCGCCGCGAGGCCGAAGCGAGGAGCGAGATATGTCTGCTTCGAGGGAGCAGACAAGCTGCCTAATGGATACTATGGAACTTCCATCAAGCTCAACTGGTGCATGGATCCCAACCGCGGCGTCATGGTCGCTCACAAGATGAACGGCGAGAAGCTTCACCCTGATCACGGAAAGCCCGTTCGAATCATCATCCCTGGTCAGATCGGTGGCCGAAGTGTGAAATGGCTCAAGAGGATCATTGTCACTTCTGAGCCCAGCGACAACTGGTACCACATCTTTGACAACCGAGTTCTACCGACAATGATCACGCCCGAAGCGAGTGCCGACCTGCCTGACGTGTGGAGGGATGAGAAGTATGCCATCTATGATCTCAACACCAACAGTGCCATATGCTATCCCGCCCACGATGAGACCGTCCCGTTCCTGGACGCCCCGGCAAGCTACAAAGTGCGAGGATACGCCTACGCTGGCGGTGGAAAACGCGTCACCAGGGTAGAAGTCACTCTCGATAAGGGCAAGTCATGGCGGCTATCCACTGTTCGATATCCCGAAGACGATTACCGATTCGCACCGGAAGGAGACACTCTATATGGCGGACGAGTCGACATGTGGTGGCGTGAGGCGTGCTTCTGCTGGTGCTTCTGGGAACTTGACATTCCCATCGACGAGCTCCGCGAGGCAGACGACATCATGATCCGGGCAATGGACGACTCCATGATGGTCCAGCCTCGTGACATGTACTGGAGCGTCCTGGGCATGATGAACAACCCCTGGTTCCGCGTCGTCATCCACAAGGAAGCCCACTCACTCCGGTTCGAGCATCCCACACAACCAACCTTGACGTCCAGAGGCTGGATGGAGCGCGTTAAAAAGGCCGGCGGGAACCTCGCCAACGGCTTCTGGGGTGAAAAGGTCTCTGGTGAAGCGGGAGATGTCGTGGAGCAGGAACCTGAAAAGGAGATCTGCTTGACTGACCCCAAGGTCGACCGCAAGATCACTGTCGCCGAGCTCGGGCAGCATGACGGCGAGGTCGATCCTTGGTTCGTCGTCAATGGCGAAGTGTTTGACGGGACGCCGTTCTTGGAAGGCCACCCCGGCGGCGCGGCGTCAATCTTTGGTGCTGCTGGCCAAGATGTCACCGAAGAATTCATGACTATTCGTAAGTTGCTCGAACCCGCCATACCATTCCACCTACTTACAATACTCTCAGACAGTGAAAACGCCAAGGCCATGATGCCCGCCTACCACATCGGCACCCTCGACGAGGCCTCCCGCGCCGTCCTCAGCGGCCAAGACTCTACAGAAGAGGATCCGAACCGGCCCGTCTTCCTCCAGTCCAAGACGTGGAGCAAGGCCATCCTGGAGCGCAAGACGGCCATATCTTCCGACACCAAGATCTTCACCTTCAAGCTCAACCACGACGACCAGGAGATTGGCCTCCCCACCGGCCAGCATCTGATGGTTCGCCTCCGTGACCCGGCGACTCGCGAGGCCATCATCCGCGCCTACACGCCCTACTCGGACGGCTCAGAAAAGGGTCGGCTCGACGTGCTCATCAAGATCTACTACGATACACCACAGCGTAAGGGTGGCGTCATGACACAGGCTCTCGACGCGCTTCCTCTCGGCCACTTTGTCGAGTTCAAGGGCCCCGTCGGCAAGTTCGAGTATCTCGGCCGTGGACTCTGCTCCATCGGTGGCAAGGAGCGTCGTGTCCGTCGTTTCATCATGGTCTGCGGCGGATCCGGCATAACCCCGATCCGTCAGGTGTTGCGAGCAGTGATGCGCGATCCCAATGACCCGACGCCATGTCTCGTCTTTGACGGCAACCGCGCCGAGGAAGACATTCTCTGCAGGGCAGAGCTCGATGAGATGGCTTCGGCCAACCCTGAGAGGTGCCGTATCACACATGCCCTCACCGATCCATCACCGTCGTGGACGGGAGCGACTGGTCGCGTGAACAAGGCACTGTGTGAGAAAGACATAGGCCAGCTTGCCAGGGGTGGGGAGGGTGATGACCTGGTGCTCGTATGCGGACCTGGTCCGATGGAGAAGAGTGTCAAGGAGATATTCTTGGGCATGGGCTGGAAGGAGGATGATTTTGTCTTCTTCTAAGCTCGCAGTCGAGGCTCAGTAGCTTCATGAGGAGAAAAGGACAGTTCATCAAGGGATATTGCATGGTATGATGAAATGGGAGAATTAATGATAAACCGGTGTTTGTTGAGTCTTATTTCTTGTATAGGTACACTATAGGTAACCAAACCGCAATCTAGAACATTTTGAGCAAAACTCCTCAGAATCAAAAAGTATCACCGTTATTCCAATGCTCCCGCTACCAGAACCCAATGGTCTCCCGTAGTTGCTCACACGCTTGCCCAAAGATGGTAGCAAACACCAATAATTCCTAATCATCATATCGTAATGTAATGTATCGTCTGGTTTATGGCGAGGGGTTCCGTTTGTTGCTGGTTAGTGACCGCCCTCGCTTGCACCCTCACTTCCACCTGAACCTCCGTGCTCGACGGGGTCAGGGTAGTACCACGCACCAGCGGCAATGGCCACGTAGAGAACCATGAGCAGGAATCCCTCCAGGTAGTTGCTCTTCTGGTCCTGGAGGAACCGTCCGACGGTGAGGATACCGAGAATCAGCATGACCAGGTTGAAAACATCAAAGTTGAGATCAAGCTCCTTGCCGAGACCCCAGCTGACGATGACGGCCAGAGGCGCGTTGAAGAGGGCCGTCTGGAGAGTAGCACCGAGCACGTGAGAGAGGGCAAAGTTCATCTGATTATCCCATGCCTCGTCGACAGCGGTGAGATGCTCAGCAAACTTCTCAACAAAAGGCACCAAGATTAGACCCATGAAGGCATCGGATACATCCCCCCTCTCAATAACATGGTGGATCTGCAAGACCAGGATGACGGCCATGAGTGACACAAGACCAACCGAGATAGTCAACGCAATGATACACTCGGTCAGAGTGAGCTTGGCCTTGTCAACGTCCTTGTGCTTGTCCTTGTCACGGTGCTCGTCGTGCTCAAAGATGGCGTCGTAGATACCGTGATGAGTCCGCGTCTGGAAAAAGACATAGACGATGTAGGCAATGATGAGAAGGATAGAAATGACGCGAGAAATCTGTAGAGTCTGGTGCTCAACCTCTGCATCCGTGTCGCTGTTGCCGGCAAATCGACCATGCTCGAAGACAGTTGGTAGGGCGAGAACGACACCACTGCTTGTGTGTTAGCCGGGCATCAAGAATTCAGGACACAACATGGCTGCAGTGCAACGTACGCAGTGAAGAGCAAACCGCTTCCAGCTTCGCTAATTGCCTCGTTGAATGTCTGTTCCTCCTCCAACAGTCCACCCACAAAGAAGCAGGCGCCCAAGCAGAAGAGCATGGTGGCAAGGATAGAACCCAGGATGGCGGCCTTGATGACAAAGTACATGTCCTTGTTTAGCAGGACCATGAAGAGGACAATTTCGACAATGGAACCGATGCTGGAAGCAATTAGCATGGGCTGTGGGGGAAATCATGATGGAACCATACGTGATCTCAGTGAGGACGCCAAAGACATGAGGCAGCTTTCGGGCGAGTTCTTGTCCAGCGAAACCAATCATGTTGGCACAAGGCACCATGGCGATGTAGGCGAGAATAAAGATGAGGGTGTGGTGGTCGGGGAGAGCATCTAGTCGAGCCATGTTAGCGATGAGGTTCAACACCATGACCAAAGTCGACTTACAGCGAACAGCAATGGCAGCAGGGACAACAGGCCAGAACAGATTGCAGAGCAAACTAGCTCGACTCGCCGACTTGAAAGAGATCTTGGTAAAGTGTATCGGATGGAAGCCCTTGCGGCCACTCTCGCCAGCAGGCTTGATCCACCGCGTGGTCCTGGTGTAGTGATCCATCTTCTTGCTCTTCTTGAACTCGTCGTACGTGGTGGGTGCGGGAAGAGTGCGGTCCTCACTCTCAGTGTCTCGCAGGTTGGCAAGGGGGTAATATGACTCCTGCGAGGGCGAGGGGGGCGGGGATCGAGGCATGACGATTTGTTATATGTACGGGCCAATCTCCGGGGGGGGGGAGGGAGCCGGGCCAGTCGTTTCGAGACACGAAAGTAGGTAGACCTTAGACCGGCCTGGTAGCGCCCGTGTTTGAGTTGTGGCGGTCGAATTCTTGTTTGTTAAGCTTAAGAGAGGAGAGGGCCGGACGAAAGCGTGCTTTAGTGTGCAGCCCTCCATCAAGATATAGCAGGGCAAGGGGAGGAGGCCGCTTCTCCCGAGGAAGGCACAAGGATAGGTAGTCCAACTAGATCACAGCTTCTCGTAGAGGCAGGCCAAGACGGCACCACCATGTGGCAGAAAGGCACTTTTTTCGTTACTTCGCCATGAAGCGAGCAAACCATTCGTTGCCGGGCTCATGTTGTTTCACCCTGGGTGCCCCATCCTTGATCCCCTTTTGGCGCAGCTATCTGGGTCTTGTCCGGGGCCAAAGGGTCTAGCCCCTGCAAGTCCACGGCTTGTGCTTGGTCCAATAGATCCGATGCCAATGAGAGGACGTTGGGATGATTCGAGATGCGGTCAATGAATTGTTGTCTTGTCCCTGCCAAGTTTGGCTGCATGGCCTGCGGCAGACTACCTACTGCTGCTACTGTAGAGCTTCAGATCCTTCTCCCCACAGGGAAGCACGGTATGAGGCCCAACTCAACGCAGAGCTCGGCATCTTCGTCTCAGCTCCTCATTCCATCCATTATCCACCATCCGGACAAGGCCTGTAGTGAATCTGCGGGCGTCCACGACCCGCCACAGCGGGCCCGGCCGTTGTTCTTCGGGTCATGGTTAAGATTGCTTGGCACAGCCTTGGCTTTTGGGGCATGCGCAGATCGTCCATCGCTACGTCACAATCTCACGCTGACAAGGAAAATGTACATCAACTACCGCTCGACGACGACATGATTGCACTAGCAACTTGTGTTGACCCATCGCTCTCTTCTTCCACGCCGCTCTCCTACCGTAATCTCCAAGCCTCAATCTTGTTTCTACACTAAACTCCCAAGGCCTGGACCTAATCATATCTCGCCAACTAACCCGTCATCTAGCACCAGAACTCAAAAAAGCTTGTTCCTCAGCTTCGACAGGGGTAACTCGTACCAACGTGCCGTGTTCCGTCCGTCCTACGCTAGCTTCGTCCTGGTGGCCCAAAGGCTTACATTGAACCCCCAAGCCACCTCTCGAACCCCCCGTCACCATCTGTCGTTGCAGAACCCCCCGGCTTGGCAGTATCCCCAGAAACGTCCCCGGACTCGCCTTGGCTCTCCTGCACTGCCGGCTTGTTCCCAAACACTGCATCTCTTGCCCGGTACGGCACAGCCTCTGCCACCACCACCGTCTCGATCCCCACGGGCGTGTTCAGCTCTGGGCCCATAGGCAGCTCATCCACATCCACATCCATGTTTAGCAGTGTCCTGAGAACCACCTGGCTTCCCGCCTTGCTCATCACCTCGTTAGCTTCCTTACACAGCTCTGATGCTACACATTCCACACAGCCTCGCTCACACCGACAAGCTTCAACCCGCTGCAGGGCATCCCGTAATAGCTGGTCAATGTGATCGAAGGCTTTGGTGCTGATACCTGACCCTCCTGCGCCTCCTTTGGCGTCGTAGAATGTCAACCGCGCTGGTCGTTTTCTCCGAGTTTCCTTTTTTGCAAACTCCTTTTTTGCAATCTTACACTCGGTCCGTACGTCGCCGGGCATGCTGACGACAAACGTCGGCAGTAGACTCATGATGGCATGCTCTGCTGCATGAATCCCGGCTGCCACATGAAGCCGTCGTGTCTGGAGGATATCAATGGCCTTCTTGGGGACGTCAAGCCACATCCCCTTGCTGAAACGAATTACTGGGGGGTTGTCCACTTGCACTGCGTCAAGTACCCGCCCCTTCCGGTCAACCTTGAAGAAGCCAAATACGTTCTGCTGGATCTTGATAGAACCATAGTAGGCGTGTGAGCGTGACCCCGGGATAGTCCTGATGGCTTCCGTCTCGGTAGGGTCAATATCAGTATAGTCGCGCTGCAAAGTCGTCCAGTCCACCTTGACTCTCTCGACCTTGGCCATCCTCTTGTCCGGGAGGAAATCTCGCACAAGGTACGGGTTGCCCTGGTGAAGAAAGATGGCACCGTCGTAGATGGTAAACGTCGCCCTGGAGGCCTCCAGCTCTTCCAACACGACGTTCCGGCCGTTCGTAATGTCGATTATAGCAAAGTGCTCATCTTCCGTGTCTCGAATGGCAACGTACTTTGCAGGGATTGGTCGAAACCGATCGTGGCAGTGGTAGAACCCCATGTCGTCCCTCAGCAAGCGCTCGCCGCAGATCTTCGGCAAGTCTTTGCCGAAGTACTTTCTATCTTCATCTGGGCGTATAGGCATCTCGTAAGCCGCACACTGGATGTGGCCTTCACGCACCAGCATGTTCTCCAGGTCAACCTGCAGCTCGCAGTTGGGCTTTGTAAATAGCTCGTCCGGGTTCTGCATATAGTGTTGGTCGGTAGCAAACCCGTCGCCGACCAGGATCGAGAGCGAATCCTTGTTGCGGCGGCCAGCCCTGCCGCTCTGTTGACGCAGGTTGGCAATAGTATACGGGAAACCCCAGGTCATGACACAGTCCAACGAGCCAATGTCGATGCCCAGTTCCAGCGCCGTAGTCGCGACGATTCCCAGGAGCTGACCCTGAAACATTTCAGTCTCAATCCTGCGTCGGTCCTGTGCCGTATAACCGCCGCGGTATCCCATCACGAGGTTGATGCATTCTGGCCTCCCCAAGGCCTCCAGCTCTTGCTTGATGGCGCTGACCAGTACCTCACATTGGGCCCTGACCCTGCAGAATGCAATCATCCTCACTCCTCTCAACATGAGGGCGCAGAAGAGACGCGCACATTCAAACTTGGCACTGCCACGCCCAGAAGCAGGGTCTCCAGGGTCCTTGTAGGGCGTGTTCCAGCAGAGAAACTCTTTCCGTCCCGATGGGGACCCATCAAAATCTATCAGGCGGACGTTGTCAATGCCGAATATCGTCTTGAAGTGCTGTTCCGGGTTGGCTACAGTGGCTGAGCAAGAGATGAACTTGACGCGTCGGTTTCCCACGGCAGCACAAATCCGTCTTAGTCTTCGCATGATGAACGACATGTGAGATCCCATTTGGCCGTTGTAGTAGTGCAACTCGTCCACTGTAAGCTGATATTAGTGCTTCCTCACCCCATAAGCACTTGTCCTGGGCACTCACCAACAACGTACTTAAGATTCTTCAGAAACGACCTCCAGCGCTCCTCCTGAGGTAGGATAGTGATGTGCAGCATGTCCGGGTTAGTAAAGATGATCCTCGCTTGCTCTCGAATCATGTTTCGATCAGTCATGGGAGTGTCTCCGTCAAAGGTCTCGACCATTGTCTCTTCGAGACCAGGCATGTAACCCATCATCTCCTTCAAGCTCCGCTTCTGATCCTGCGCCAAAGCTTTCGTCGGAAAGATGTACATGGCTCTGGAATTGTAATCTTGTTCAAGGGCGTGGAGAACGGGGAGTTGGTAGATCAAACTCTTTCCAGAGCTTGTTGAAGTTGACACGACGACGTGCTGGCCATCATGGAGACTGTTGAGGGCTTCTGACTGATGTGCATAGAACTGAGTGATGCCTTTGGCGTTGTACAGAGCATTCACCAGATCCTGGCTCAGGAGAAAGTTGAGGTCGCCATAGACAGGCTCCTGTTGCTCAAATACTCGATGTCCATCCGGGACGATCTGTCCAGTATACCACGGGCTATCCTTGAGATCTTGAACAATCTCGGGTATTGACTTTCGCTCTTTTGGAATACTCTCCGGGATAGAGTCTGCTGCCTTTTCTGGGGCAAAGTCTTCGTTTGTTGATGGTATCGGGATATGACTCTTTGTCCGCTCTTTAAGGGTGTCTTGCGGATCCAGTTTGTCTTCGAAACACTTGTTCAGAAAGATGTTGATGGCATTCTCAAACTTTTGGTTCCTCCTCTCAATAAGGTTGGTCATCTGCTTCTGGCTGAAGACAGGCATCCTCAGCTGCTCTGCCCTCAGCCTTCTATTCGGATTCGTCGGTTCCCCCGTCTTACTAGGGACCTGGCGCTTCAGATCTCCATCGAGAAATTCGAGAAAAAGCACCTCCCGCCCCGTAGGCTCGAGTTCCCGATCATGTTGCTTGTCGAGACTCTCCACGCCGGAATAGCCACCAACTGATGCATCGTGAGCTGGGGCCTGAGACCTTCCGTTCCTGAAAACATCGTCTCTTTCTGATCCTTTGATGTCCAGTTGTAGCATGACCTCGTCAACGTAGGCAAAGTGGATGCCCTCTGGACGAAGTGCTACCATCGACGCAATCTCCTCAATTGAGAGGTCTCGTTTCGTATGAGCTTCCACGGCCGATTTTATCGTGTCAAAGGTTGTAGCGAGGTGCTTTCTTGTAGTGCAAAAGGTATACACAAGGCTGAGGGCGCGATGTGTTCGTTCTAGTTGCTTGAACGATTCTGGCCACTCCATGACGCAGGGCACCACGATGTTACTGGCTTGTTTCTTCAGGCCCGGCTTTCCTTTGCCTCCTTTGGTGCCTCGCTTAGATCCCGATGCGCTCGATTCACTTGCAGCTGGGCTCTCATCACGAGGTTCTCGTTCAGGTTCACGTTTTCGTTTCCCTCTGCTTGACGAGGGAGGAGGCCTTCCAGCCATGCCAGGCTCAGGGAAGTCACTCATGTTGTAACAAAAAGGGGTATCATCACCAGTATTCAGAAAGTGATACGTGGAAGCTCTGCCAATCAACAAGTGCCTTGTTCTAAAAGGAGAATGTGAGACGTGAAAGTGGCGACGTCATCCAGACTCTGGCATTCGCGGAATCAACGCCAAATCACGTGCGATCGAGTCAACTGCAACACCACGAGAGTTGGTAGCAACTGGACAAACTCGATTGATCCAACGACGGGCAGGCCTTAAGATACAAACTGCATTTATATTGTGAATACGACTGCATGACCAGCACACGGCTGCGTTTCCCCTCCCATTCGTCTGTTTCTACGTCTGGGAGTCGTACTATAGCTCCCATATGGTCCAGCAATGCTCCCAGCTATGATTACACAATTCTATCCATAATCCCGGTTACCAAGCTGAAGCGCAAGCAAATCCCTTGCTCCCTTGCACAGCACGTCTGTTCCAAGCCGGGCAGTGCCCTGTATCCTTTCAGGCTGATTGCCCTGCCGATTGCTCTAGCATCGGCGTCTAGCCTGCCTGTCCTTGCCGTCATCCATACAAATCTTTGTTCGCGAACCCGCACGGGCTGGGTGATCGGACGTTGCATCATTATGGGCTCGGCGTGTTGTCCGAGAATACATCCTCTCGCGGCCTCTAGCTGCTCCGGAGTTCCCTTTGGATGACGCCGATCTCATTCATAAAGCCCTTAGCATTGGCGGCAGTCATCTGAGCGGTAGATTGTCAGTACCACAGCATACGAGGTCAGGCCATTGCTACTTACCCGCATGGTAATGCTCACAGGCTTTGACTGCTCGCCCTCGAAAGCAGTAAAGAGGATTCCAACCGACTTGAGCGAAGCCTTTTCTTGGAACTTCATGGCTGCAACAAGCGCCGTGTTGAGAATGACTCGGTGTGTCTGATCCTGTCTCATAATAAGACGAGCAACCTTGTGCCCGTGAGTGCTTCCGCTTTCTGGGTCATCGACTTCTAGCGCGGAAGCATCAAATGATCCAGGAACGACAGCACCGTTATCATCGTACTCGACACAGGCTTGGGGCACGTTGATCTTCAACATGCCACCCCCACGCTCCTTCCAGCCTGCCTCCTTGTCGTGATAGAACATCTTGGCCCTCACGGATATGATGGTAGCCTCGCCGTCCTCGCCATCGTTGACCTCAACTAGTTATTGTCAGCATCAATTTTGACGTCATGGACGAAAAGTGCCCACCCTTCTGAAGCTTAAGCTTCCTCTTCTCGTCGGAATCCTTCTCTGGGGACAGGGCGCGCTCAACCTCTTGGGGCTCATTCTCGTCACCGTCCTCGTCACCGTCCTCATCTTCGTCGTCGCTGCTGTCGGGGGCACCAAACGGCTTGGCAGGCTTCTCGCTCTTAAGAGGTTCCTTTCCAGGGGCCGCGAAACTCGAGAGGGGCTTGGCACCTCCCAGGGCAGATCCAAAGGCGCTCGAGCCGAATGCGCTTCCAAAACCATTAGTACCAGAAGAGAGACCGGCAAATGGCGATGCGCCACCGGTGCTGCCAAAGGTCAACTTCGGTGCGGCGGGGGGCTGCGCATCCGTGGACGGAGCCGGGGACGCAAATGAGCTAAGCGAGGGCTTGCCAGCAGCAGCAGAGCCAAATACGCTGCCGCCCTGAGAGCCCCCGAGGGTCGCGAAAGGCGATGATCCAGAGGACAGCTTGCCAAAGCCCGAGGCGGCAAAGGCGCCGGCAGAGGTTTGTGGTTGAGCATTCTTGGCTGGCGGCTTGCCGGCCTCGTTCTCCTTGGTCGCTTCTTGGCTCGAGGCAGCTGTTGAAGTCTGTGAAGAGTCAGCTGTCTGCCTGGCGCGCTTCAAGGGAGGTTCGAGGCGGCATACCGGCTCTGCGTCGTTGGAGTCCTCGTCGTCGCGAGGACGCTTCTTCTCGGGCTCTAGTCGCGAGGCCCTGTCCTTGGCGGAATCGGTCGATGCAACGCTGTTCGCATCGTTGTCCTCGGTCTCCTTGCCGCCGTCGAGCTGGTCGTGCGCGCGCTTCTTCTTGGGCGACGCAACCTGATCCTTCAGGTCGCTGTCTGGCGCATCAGAGGCATTGGCCGTGTCGGAGCCCTCTGCAGCGGCCGACGGTGATGTATCGGAGATGGATGACTGCTTAAGCTCCCGACGAGCAGCGCGGGTCTCGGCGTCTTCCTTGGTCTCGATGTTGAGGGGCTCGTTCTTGGGGCTGGCGTCGGGTGCGTCGTCGGCCATGGCGGGCTGGCTGTGCGGCTCGGCGGGCGTGATGACGGCGGGACTGACGAGGGCACGAACGAGATTGCTAGCAGGTCGGGTACGGCAAAGAGAGATGGTTTCAGGGTCGTTTCGTCACTGAATCTACGATCGAATAAGAAGCGGCAGACCGGGTATGGTCGGGCTCCTGCTTGAGTCAAGGAATAAATGATGTGTTGGTTTCGAGATCAGGCTTCGCGGGTTGTGTGAGTTGGGTCTTCGTCAATGCTAGGTACGGCACGAAGGTCGGCGGTTGAGGACTTGACTTGAGCGCTCTCCTCCAATCAAGAGAATGTAGAGTCGCCAACGTCAAAATAACCAAAACCAAACTAGACCTTCACCGCCCACGCCTGGCCTGGCCTCGCCTGGCTGGCGCCTGCGCCTACGCCTGCGCCGGAAGGAGGGGTAATCAATCTCAGCCCCCAAAAGAGGAAAAAGGAAACAGCAACAAGTGTGATGTATCGTTTAGTTCTATGTATGATGAAAAAAGGCGGACATTAAGAAAGATGGATGTGCTCATAATTGAGAAACGAAACCGGGGGAGGGGAGGTTGACATAGGTAGCATGTACCTTGGGCTAATGTACCAGCCGTCCATTGTCCCCCAGCACCTCGGCCAGGGCGTCTCGTCGGGTCCCTTGCCTTAGCCCACGGCCAGTGGCTGTGAATGGCTCACATCGCCAATCTCCAAGCCGCCTGTTCGTCGTCTTCTGCTGCGGCAGGGGTTCTAGCATGCTTGGATCCTTGAATCCATGGGAGCAGCTCGCCGGGGAAGACGGGAGACAGGGCGGTGTGGGATAGATGGCAAAGCCTGTATAAGTCAGTGGCAACTCACCGTGAGTGACCTACTCGTCATTGAGATCACATACCCTGTCCACCAAGATGCGATGCGTTGCGTTGCGCCTCGGAAAATAACATGCGCATGTTTCACTTCAAATTCTAAAAGTAGGTACGAGATAAGAATGCATACAAATTCCCAACGAGATACAGAAAGTTCTCAGTGTCTATCGACTGACGACACTTGACCGCGTCCAACACCGCAGTTCTAGTAGAATCCCTTTTCATCACAAGTAAAAGTACATAGGTCAGTTTTTAACCTCGAGAGCTCAAAATCCCCCTTTCCGTGCCCCGACAAACCAGAAGCAAGCATCCTCTCAAAGGTGAGTGGGTGGAGGGTTTAGCTGATGAAGCACAAGCAACCCAGGCCGAGGTAGAATACGAGCAGCGGGTAGACAGCAATGGCCACTCTGTTCTTCACCACACCGCTTCCGCCCAGGATGCTAACACCGGCGGCAAGGGACCAGGCAATCAGAATGATGTAGACGGGGATGCGGGCAATCCAGTGGAGGCCCAGGGCAGACATCATCGCAGCGAGAACCAGAGGGAACAGGGTATAGCCAATGATGCAAACGCTCTGAGCAAAGGAACTGCATGACATGTTAGCGAATCCACAACACACGCAAAAGGGAAGGAAACTGGGTCAAGACGAACATGTTGCCTCCCAGCAGCTTGATCTGCAATGTCACCACAGCTTCACCCAGCCAGATCATGGCAAAGACACCGCTGAAGACGGCATCCCTTTGGTCGCCGCGAGCAGTAAAGCTCAGGAGGAGACTGAGGAGGAGACAAAAAATGAGGGGACCCCAGAGGTCCCAGTCGCGTAGACCAGGGGTCATGTTGCTCTGGAGCAGAGCCTCAGCGTCCACCATACGGCTCGCCAGTCCGGTCAGCTCCTCCCTCGTGCCCGAGATACCGGCACCACGGATGTTTGAGTACGCGCCGCGCAGGCCCCCTTCGGAATCGAACATGGTGCCGCCCAAGAGGTAGCGCGGGTACAGAACCTCCCTCAGCTTGGCCCATACGGCAAGCAGGTCGCGACGTAGGGTGTCCCATACTGACTCGTCAATTGTGTTCTGGGGGGCTCGTCGGTCTTCTCCGGGGATTCGGGATGTCAGATAGCCTTCGTTGAGCGGTTGCGATGATGAGCTGGAGCCGATGTTGCCTGACAGAGGCTGACGAGATGAATTGGTCGCAAGGGGGTCATCGAAATCGTTGAGATCAGCTATGCTGGTGTAAGCTTCCACAAGCACTCAAGGAATCTACCATCCGATAAAGCCAGCTGAAGCAAAGACTGTAACCACATACCATCATCGGGGTCAATCAGATCGTCGTCCTCATCCTCCAGAGGTGGGTTGGCATAGTGCCCTCGAGCGCTGGACGCGGACATGCTTCAAGCTGACTGCGAGGGTGGAGATTCGATGGTTGATTCGTAGGTTAAAGACGGTCGCGAGGGTGTCTTCAAAGTCTCGCGATTCTCCTCGTATAGGATATTCGCTGCGGTCGACGCTCGACGATGTCGCTGGCTTTGATGGTTGAAAGTTGCTGAGCGTGAAGCTGACGTATCGCTCTGCGAAACTTCCACGGTTGCCTCTACAGAAACAACCCCTTGACGAAGGCTGGCCCAAGCTTCTAATTGGTCACAACCAATCACATGCGTCCGCCAACCCAAACCGGACACGGTACGTACATTCCCATCATCCCTTGAAATCCAATGCTAGAGGACTTTTTAATCCAGCCCATGCCTTATCAAGACCAAAGAACCAGCGCCTTGCAGGATAGGAACCAATGCTAGCCAGACATGTTATTGGCCGACTTATTCATAGGGCTGGATTGCTGGAGGATAGGATGGGACATTGACAGCAAACCCACTCCGTCTCACATCACGATCCATTCCCAGGAACAAAAGACTTGAAACACACAATTATCATTTCCGCTATCGCTCGAATATTATGGGTATCTAGGACAAATTCTAAGAGTTCATCACTTGAAACAAACACAGCACCCCTCCCTAGGCAGCTCCTTCGAATCCAGGGTTTCCAAGTCTGCCCGGTGCGAGGAGCAGCATCAAGACGCCAACTTCTATGCTGATCATACTTCATTACATTACCTTCCTTGTCCTATGACCTCTCGTTTTCCAAAAGTGTGCATTAATACCACCCATAACGATGGTGCTGGGGGTCCTCGGCCAGTGTCGAGGGTATCTGAAAACTCCCTAGCCTGTGGTGCACGTCACTCCACCCGTTCAGTGGTGGAAGTGTTGTTGTACCCATGTAATCCGAAGGGGCTGCCGCCCTCGAATTCATCTGCTCCCTATAGCAGTAATCCTGTGCCAGCGCTTCCTGGTTTTGTTGAAAGGCTGGTGGTTGAGAGTACCATTGGTTTCCACGGTTTCCATAGCCATTCAGGGAATAGTTCTCATATCCCATGCCAGATGTGCCGTGACTTCCAGGCCCATCCGAATGAAACCCTGTAGACAATGAATCCTGTCGCATGAATTGCGCCCCTTGTTGGCGTTCTCTCGCCCAACGTTGAGCAGCCTGGTTCTCGGGGCCTTGATATGATGTTTGTGCTGCAGCAGGATCCCAAACGGGAAGACCATCTGGTGGCTGAGACTCTCCCATTGGTTGGCCGTGACTGTATGAGGCCAGATTCCCGTTTATTCCCACGAGAGCCCAGGCGAACACGGCGACATCTCGGATAGACCGCATCAATTGGTCGATCGGAGGACCTCCCGCAGCTTTGACGTTCTCTCGGAGTGGCATGTGCTGCGGCAGCAGTGGAGGTCGAAAGTTGTACAGCACTTCTGGTGGACACTGAGGTTGGATGGGTTGCTGGCCCCATGGAGCGGCAAAGAGGCCGTTGTCGAAATGTGAGGGGACCAAGGGAGGATGCAGATTCGGGATCTGAGGTCTTGCTCGACGCAGTATGACGACAAGCCCATCGGAAGTGCACGAAACAACCGCCTCCAACTCGACAGACGGGGCAAGTCGCTGTCTTGGCTGGCTGCGAGCTCTTCGGGGGCTAGGGGTAGAGCGTTCCATCGGCCGCGGGGATTGCGGCGTGGGAGGCGTTTGGTAGCCGTCAGTTTGGGAGATGGAAGCCATAGCTGCTGAGCTTGCAGTCCGTGATTCGAACGATGACTCGTCATTCAAGGAACCACCGTCCCGCATCTCGACGTCTACCTCAACCTTGATCTGAGGGCTTGGCTGCTGGTTAGAGTCAAGGTCCATGGCTCTATCCAACTTGACGCCACCTCCTTCTGAATCGCTAGATCGTCGGCTTTCGGGAAGATGGTTCGGTTTCTTTGGTGTTAACGACCCGTGTCCTGATGTGCTTTGGTTTCGAAATGGTGTGATGGAGTCCTCCTCAAATTGCTCGTCTTCCTCAACCTCCTCTCCATCGTCCAATTCGTCGTCGCTAGCTTCGTTCTCAAAGTCTTCTGGTCTTCGAGGGTCTCTTGACCAGAAGCGCAGATATGCAATCGAGTCGTTGGCTTTGGCACTTTCAAGGCATTTGAAAGCGTCGTCCAGCGAGCTTTCTCGAATGCATTCATAGAAGCTCTTGTACTGAACTTGGTCGGCGGACACACCAAGGATAGAGGCAATGGCTTCGGTAGCGAACATGACAGTTAGGGTCCGGGTAAAGCGGTTCAAGATGAGGGCCGCCCGAGGCTCACGCTCCATCGGTGACATCTTGAATTTAGGCGACAGGTGTTCTAGCATATGATAACGCGGGTCTCGGGGGGAACAAGAAAAGATACGTCGAATCTGCGGTGCTTCAATAGCACGCCCTGTATCTCGGGTCAGTTTCTGCCATATGACAGTATTAACCAAGCATGACAGCTTGATCCATCGAGAAACATACTCTCGCTCTTTTCACCTCGGCGATAGATACTAGTACATGCGACGAGGACATCGTGGACAATGGTGAAACAGCATTCACAGCTTACCCAACGGCCATCGCGAGAGAGGATGCGTGCATAGTGCAGGACGGCAGCCTTGTCCAGCAAGACCCCACGACTATGCACGGATCGGGCAAAAGGTACTTCGTCGGGGTGGAAGAAGTCGAAGCTGGACCTGCCGAGCACCTCATGCGGAGTGTAGCCAAGGATGTCGATGACGGACTCGGAGGCATAGAGGATATTTGCATCCGGGCCCAAGTCTTGGGACATGTGTTAGTGAAGTGGCATCATGGGAGGGGCTGGGAGTAGCCAACGCGACTCACTGTGTATTGTCATGAAAGTCTGCTCCATGAGGGGTGACGGTGCAGCAGCTGCGAGCTGTGCGGAAGCAGTTTAAGTGGTCTGTCTGCCCTTGTAGCACCTCACCAACGCAGATCAAAGGGAGGAGGAGTATCAAGTGCTGGCTTATACCACTTGACCGCTAGAGACGTTCTCTCAAAAGAGTATCAAGGGCGACAGCAAGCTGCAACGCAGAAGACTCGATCGGCAGGAATAAAACCAGAGTCGAGGGAGGATTTGAAAATGTGGTGTAAGTGGGTTGAAGCTCCAACCATAGATATGTATACCCCGCTAAACCCAAGGCTGTTTCTTTTGGTGTCAACTGCCAAGAGTGGATCAAGTCGGCAGTAGGACCAGGACCAGGCCGGAGGCTTCTGGGCACAAGGGACGTGACGGGCCTGGCAGGGGGGAGGATTTGAGTGACAGGGGCAGGCAATGACGGCCGAGACCCCGGAAGACGCGGGAAAAGGGACCAGAAGCTAGAGGGCCAAGCAAGGGTGGGCGCGTCGGGGGACGGTCAGGGTGATTACTGATCCGTGGCGGTGCGGGCTGCGGGTACGGGAGGTTGGAGGTGGACGAAGCTGCCGCAATGTGACAGCTCAGGAGATGTCGAGTTTGTCGAGTCTAGCAGTCTTGGGGTGGAAAAAGTCTTGGTACGTACGGGACGGGAATTGGATGGAAGAGGAGGGGGGAAGAGGGCGGCGGTGGCTTGTCCGAGAAGTGTTGTTTTCTCGAGGTACCTGGGAAGGGAAGGGCAGGGCAGGCAGGGGAATGGGGAGATGAGAGTGGGTTTATGTGTCTGTGTGTGTGCGGACAGCGCAGTGAACAACAATAATTGAGCAAGAGATGGAGGCCAAGGATCATTGACGGCGGGGACACCTCCAGCTGTGAAATTGATGACGACCAGGGTCTGTGGGAATCCAAATATGTCGGCAGGTAACTAGGAAGACACCAGAGCCGGAGCGACGAGCATCCGGGGGGACGAGAGATGACAGCAGCAAGTAGGAGAGCAGCCAGATGATGTCTGTCAACAGGGAGCAAAATATGAAAAATGAGATCTTTGTTCGTGGCTCGACCAGGGCCTGGTCGGCCAAGTGAGAAGTCAGATGGAAATTGCGGTCGCGGAATTGTGCAGCTGGGCAGGGCGAACGGTCGGTTGACAAGGTCGCACACCTTTGTACTCGACGTCTCGAGTCTGCCCTCGCTTGATTGTTTGGTTGTTTGTCTGTTTCCTTCAATGTCGGCTTGCTGCCGTATCCCTCTCCTTGCTGCGCGCCAGAGACGGCCGTGTCAAGTAAACGTCTGAAAACGCCTTCAACGACAGGGCTATCGTCATGTCAAGCAGCAGCAGCAGCGCAGCATACGAAGCGGCAGCAGCATATAGATGGGTGCCAGCAGGTTCCACTTCCAGCCATGTACTATGTACGCAAGCGCTCGCGCGCGTTACGTGCAAGGTACAACCCACAAAGGCACAGCACAGGATGTTGCTTGCAGCGATGATGAGGAAACCCCGACGTTTCTCGGGTGCGCTCTACAACCCTCGTCAAGGCCGGGCTCGGCGGAGGGCTGTTGGAGCCTCTAGGGAACCGCGAGAGGCTGCAGGGCAGGGGGATTTGCTTTCTTCGTGGCTTGACAAAAACGAGGGGTGTCAAGGATGGCTTGTAAGTGGAGGGCGGGGATGTTCAAGGTCCCATCAGGATGCGTTGCGTCGTTGTTGGGAAAAGCAAAGAAGCAATCAATCAATGCATTCGGATGGGGGGAGTCGGAGGCAAGATAAAACAAAACGCCAGCTTGGCTGCCAGGAGCAAGGTCAACGGGCTGTCATTAGCAAAAAGGATCAGAGCATAGCTTCACCGTGATGCTGCTTCATCATTGGCAGCAGCTCTGCGACGGCTCTCATGATCCAGGCAGGGCCCGTGCAAGCGAGGATCGACAAGCAAGCAAATCGCATTTTCGCTTCCATTTCTCGCTAGTAATTGGACGTTCTTTTTGGCTTTGACCTTTGACACACGCGGGGGATGGATGTGTGGATGGATGGGATGGGATGGGGATGAGCAATGACGTTGAGCACAATGACGAGACAAAGACGGAATTGGCAAGGCCGATCATGGCTTGATGGAGGGGCGGCCTAAAACCGCCGATGTTACGGTAGACGACGACTGAGATTGTCGAGATCGCAACAACCACAAATCTACACCAGAATCGAGAGCCTGCCATGAAATTGATTACCTTGTGATTCCAAATGTGCAATACGCAACAGTGCCTCGATCCTGTCTTTTGCTGCACTTGACCTTCCCATCCCAGCATGGGGCATGCGTCTTTTCTTTTACCACTTGGCATCGAGAAGGACAAAGAAATGACGAGATCCAAGGACAAACAAGACGAAGCGGGCCCATCTTTCGGTGAAGGCTCTCCCGCCGTATCTTTTACGACAGATCCAACCAGCCCAGTTGCATCTGCATCTTACACCGCATCTGACCAGCCCATCCATGCACTCTAGAGACTGTCGTCTGCATCCAGTTGTGTTGTTGGGGCAAGCAAGCATCTCCAGGGATGTAGCATGTTCAACCGGATGGAGACATGGCATTGTGGTACAAGACGCAAACCTTTTTGTCCGCCTCAGTAGGAGCAGCAGCATGCCCATCAACATGCCCACACATGCCTGCTCCATGGTCAACATGCCCAATTTGACTATCTCCGAGGCTGTTAACTGCTTGCTCACTCTCCTGACTTGAACCCTTGCTGTGGTGGACATTGCCTCCTCCGTAGCTCATCAACGCCTCAATGCAACCTCGTCACCCTGTCCCAACGCCTTCTTCTCTGCGGGACCGAAACCCGAACTATGATGAGAGCACGGGATGGCCTCGGCCGACGGCGCCTCACCCGTAGCACTGCGGATCCCCGTGGGCGGCTGGTGGCTAGTTTCGTCCATTTCCAAGCCACATGGGCCAGAGTATGGAGGCATAATTGTCTCGTTCCTTGTCCATGGAATACAGAGGACAGACAAACGTGTGTGTTGTGACCCTGAAGTTGCCAGTACGCGATCTACGGTACTGTAGCAGATGCAACAGTGACCCTAGAGTGACCCTTGACCAGTCAGGAAGACATTGCGAGCACACCGACGCATTCCCGCTCTCCAACATTATGGACTACTTCCCGGGACTAGACCGGACCTGTTCGTCCTGCCCTGCCTGGCATGATCGACGGCTAGGGTAGTTATTGGCAACGTCCCTAGCACAATGAAGATTTGGTCAATGTCCACACCGAAACCCCTCGGGCCAAGTAGACATGACTGCTCAGATTCGTCC
Organism: Fusarium piperis; assembly: GCA_027886205.1. Lineage (NCBI taxonomy): Eukaryota > Fungi > Ascomycota > Sordariomycetes > Hypocreales > Nectriaceae > Fusarium > Fusarium piperis. The sequence goes on along the minus strand of RZGM01000020.1, from coordinate 252,339 downwards.
AAACGGGGTATCCATGTTCCTCGAGCGAGAAATGCGGTCATTTCGGTCGGCATCGACAAACGGACGCGCCGAGCTGGCCCTAGACTCGGCGTGCAAGACAAGGCTAGAAGGGCTTGGGTTCAACAAAACCCGGACTCGTGTCGGTGCTGTGGCACCGGATTGGTTCAGTCATCTAGTATTCTCAGTCTCCCGTCTCTGGTACTCATGAGGTCAAAAAAGCAGACAAGACGAGATGGTGCAGGGTGCCATTGTTGACTGAGATCCGGGACTGGCACGACTCGGATTTGGCGTGCTTAACTGCTCAGATATCATACCGGGACTGGATCGGACCAGATCAGATCGAGCATGCGCCCGTACGATGCTGTGATGATGTAGGTGACATTGATGCATGCCGGCAACCCTAGTCCCCTTGCTCCGCGTTCTCGAGGCTCATGGGTACTGCTTCTGCAGACGTCCTGAGCTTCCGTGCAAAAACCGGTGGAACCCTTCAGGATCCCGAGCATTATAGCCCACAGCCTAGTTGGCAGGTCTACAAAAAAGCCGTGAACAGGCTCTGCTCAGTGCTGGCTCGAGCCGTTACGTCTGGACCTGGTCTGTATCAACACAGGCAGTCGAGTAGGCAGGGTTTTGTTCAGGCCATGGCGCGGAATGATTGTCTACCGATTCCGCACTCGCTTGGGTGTGATAGGGTCTATTGGTCTGCGGTATGATAGCGATGAGATCGAGATTAGGGAGGGGGAAAGAGGCTGGAATCCAGACAAGGTGATAATTAGCCCAGATCTAATTTGAGCCCAAGGCTGCGGTTATATTTACGTACAATAGCAGGCAGGTTTGTCTCTCTTTGTTCTTGATGAGGCCAATCACCGTCTTTTCCTACAGCATTTCAACGGCAGGGGCGATTGACCATTGCTTTTTGGGTGGCACCCACCCGCTAAATCTGCCTTTCCTGGCTCGGCAAGCACAAGCTGAGGTGCCTTAGTTCGCGTTGCAGTGTCCGGGCAATTCCCTCAGGCAGGTACGGGGTACCTAACGTTGGCCGCTAACCCAAATACAGGCAAGGGCGACTCTGCCCCGACCCCACTTGCCGTTGTTTCTCTGGCGAGCATTGATTGACCCAGACAGACACAGGCTTCATTCTCGACCACACGCGCGCATCGCGTCTTGGTTTTTGTCACAGGGATTCGACCTGATCCAGGGGGGCCGTCATTCATTCTTTACTCTTTTCTTGGCTAGGCCTAGATATTCACGAATCAGATCTCGACGGAGTAGATCTTCCTGTGTGTTTCGGACAACGCCGCTCTAGTTTCTCCCTGGGGCGTCCAGCCATCAACTTTCCCACTTGAGCCTCTCATCTCAACCCTCCATCTCAGACAACAGCCTCCACCACACCAGCAATCAACCGCGCAGCGCGCAGTGCCATCTACCCCAGTACATGACATATTTGCGGAACCCCGTCTCTGTCCAGGAACCTAGGCGGTAACGGCTGTAGCCGCTCATCTAACTTGGCAACATGGCCGTCGCCGATGACAATGCCTTTGAGCTCCCCAAGCTGCGCTCATCATTCGGCCTCGACGTGAGCCTCGCGTACTCCTGTCATCTAGGCCTTTATAAGCTAATCAAGGCGTTTCCAGAACGATGCTGAGTATCTTGAAAATGATAATGTCGCCGGTGTGTTCCCCCTTTTCCCCAACACTGGTACAAGCCAGTCCAAGTCTCGCCTGCTGCTAACTCGGGGACTATTTTCCCGCAATCAGAGTTCTTTGATGTCAAGTTTTGTCCCTACCAACCCCTGGATGCGAACCCTGTTTTTGCGGCAGTCAGCAAAAAGCATGTCAGTTATGCAAGGGCCATTGCTTGCAATATCAGCTCCTGATTGTTCTTTAGGTCGTCATCTGCAGACTCAACCAAACCCCAAACGACACCACCCCTTGCGAGGTGTTGTCAGTGATAAGAGACGACGATGTGAGTTTTATCTTGGTTGTCTGCGCTCGCTGTTCAAGGACCCTTGTAGCTAATAGCCACTCAGGTTGAGGCATCCGCGTGCTGCTGCACATGGACCAAAGACCCTGATACGGGGGCTCCCTATCTTTGCATCGGTGGAGTTGATGCGAAAGTAAAGATCTACGATATTCTTAGCGGAAAGCTTTACAGGGTATTTATACTATTATCTGTGTAACACGACGGGTACTGACTTTGCCAACATTAGTGCTTCACTGGCCATGGAGGTGTATGTACCCTCCCTCTTGGTTCAGGCATAAACTCATGCAAAGGCTCACAACATACAGGACGTCAACGATTTGGTGACCTCGCCCGTCGACCCCTCCATCATCGCTTCAGCATCGGGTGATACAAGTGTCCGTGTCTGGAGTCTGGATCCAGTTCACAAAAAACGCCCATGTCTCGTCATTCTTGCTGGCGAAGGTCATTCTTGGGATCTCTTGAGTCTGGTTGGTATATGTTGATCATTGGCGTTTTTACGCAATGCTGACTATCGATCTTTTCTTCGGGCAGGCATTTCATGACACTGGTCGCTACATTCTGTCCGCTGGCCATGACCAAATCATTAATATGGTAATTAATACACCCGACTTGTTGATCAAAAAGCTAATACGGCAAAGTGGACTCTTCCCGATCTTCCTACTGAGCCTATCACTACTCCCATCCGCGTCCACTATCCTCACTTCTCGACATCAGCGGTACATAGTGGTATCATCGATTGGTAGGGCTAGCACTGATTGTTTGGGTCTCGCGGCTAACAAGAAACAGTGTGGCATTTTATGGCGATTGTATCTTGTCTAGAGCCTGTCACGACAACGTTATTGCGCTCTGGAGGATCGAGGGCTTCTCATCAAAGAACCCTCCTCCGCCCCAGAGTATAGCCCCGATAGCTCAGACCACCGTTCCGACTAATTACGACGAGGCTAGCCGACTCACACGATCTGCCTTTGTCCCTACGATATCACCACAATGTCCATCCCAGTATACCATGCTGCTACAGTTCCATACCCCCAACTGTGGCCCACAGTTCTTCATGCGCTTCAAGTTGCATTTCGCGCCCGGGCAGCACCCAGTCTTGGCATTCTGCAACGCCGGCGGCAATGTCTTCTTCTGGGATCTGGAGCGGCTGATGGCATACCGGGAGTTCATGGAAGCGCTCAAAGATCCCGCTCGGGACAAGAGCAAGCCTCTGCCCCATCCCAGTTGGATGAGACATGTGGCGCGTCGTAAAGCGGATGGGAACAAGTCTCGGCATGGAGGCGCCGACAAGGAGACATCGGTTGCCGGCCAAAGTGATGGGGCCAAGTCGACTGAGGAGATTGGCGAGTATAATGCCGAGACTCTGGAAACTTGGGCATCTAGGTATAGCCAGGAGGATCCTCGTGAACCTCTCAAGGCACACAAAACCGAGTCCTCGACGGCAAACTTTGTGGGAAGACAAGCAGCGTGGAGTCCAGGGGGGGAGTGGTGTGTGGTAGTGGGCAGCTCGAACACGGCGTTGGTCCTACAGCGTTGGGCGAGCAAGCCCACGGCTAAGGGCTCGGGGACAGCTCACAGTACCCCGAATCCAGACCATTAAGACGGTATTTAGAGCCCCCGGATGGGGAGGCTCGAATATAGCGGTATAGATGTATCCTCTTCAGAATCTTCAGAGGGGTTGAGGACGGCCATTGCAGCCTCGTCTAGTTCGCCTCCATGTGTAATAATCTTTTGCAGCTCATCTCTGGCCGCTTTCTGTTCCATTTCCCTTGCTCTTTGTGCCTGTTGAAACCTCACAGCCGAGGTAGGTCCTGTAGGGAGGACCAAATCAGCGATGTAAAGTGAGGCCATGGCGCGGAGTCGAAGGTAGTGCTGGTTCCTTGAGTAAGGCATATCCCGCATCAACTCATCCATTTTCTTGGTAACGTCCTTCATGGCACCTAGTGCCTGAAGTCTGAGCTCCTCCTTTCTCTGCGCCAGCCGGCTCTCTTGAGCCTCTGTGTCGTCACTACCGAAACTATCATCATGGCCAAAGGACCCGCGACGAGAGTCTTGGTCTGTGTCCCGTGCCAAACGACCCAGGGCCAGCACATGCTCCGTGTGCGTGTTGTACATCTCGCAGCTCAGAAGCGCATGCCAAAAGTCCAGCGCCGAGATGCTCTGCGGGTGCTTGTAGTCGTACGGGTGCTGCTGGATCAAGGTGTCAAAGTATGCCTTGACCTTGTTCATGTTTTCCGCTCGGCCCCATCTCTTTGGCGAGGCCTTTGCATCGCGGGACTTTTCATCTTGCGGGTGAGTTTGCTGCTCGCCTTGTCGCATGAGGATCTCGGCGCCGATGGCCCAGAGACTGTGGTGACGGAGATCGATTGGTCGACCCAGAGGTCGGAGCTGGAGGAGCACACCGTAGGCGCGCGAGGCCTTTTCTATATCTCCCTGGTCGAGGAAATGGTGGATGGACTGGAGGAGGACGTCAAAGTGACCGCCACGCCTCCGCTGCGGCGTCTTCTTCTTCTTTGCGGGTGCGGCATCCTCGTCTGCGTCCTCGGTGTCGGGATCATCCTCGGGCTCAGTCTCGATGCGGCCTACGGACTTACGGTCGAGACCGCGGTGGGGGAAGTCGGGGATCTGCTGGGCTGGATCCAGGTCCGTCTCGGAGAGTCCTGCGATGGCAAACTGGGCGACTATGCCGGGGGTGTGGCTGTGAGGGTTGATGGAGTCGTGGGGGAGATGAGACGGGAGTGAGCTGGGGAAGTCATCTTCGAGAGAGGATTTAGGTCTCTTTCGTTTGGTTGACCGACTCTGCTGCGAGAAGGATGGTGGATCTAGAAGAGACATTTTGTTTTATGTAGTTGTAGGGTGATTGTTTTGAGAGGTGAAGTTGAAGAAACCGTGAAGTTCTTCAATTGCCCCACCATCTCGGCTCTTGAGTTACTTGTGGACGGTATCATCCATGACACATTGGGATTGACAAGAATAGACAAGCAATTGTCCAATCGTAGAACGAATAGTGGACTATAAATGCAAGTGCATGTTTACTGCGTATCCCTCAAAAGTAATATAGTAGACGTCATGGCATTGGAAGGAATACACCGACGGGATTCGTTACAAGCTGAGCTTCATCAACATTCAACATCAATCAGAGCTCTCGACTCGCTTCTATTGACCAGACCAATAACCCAGCTCCATCAGCATATGTACACAGCTCCCCCTCTACTTTTACAGAAATCATCCTTCATCCTCCCGGGCCGGCTTAGTTGGTTCGGTCAAAGTACGTCCACTGGCCCTCGACAGGCTTCTCCTCGAGGTCCTCCCAGCTGCAATTGGCAATCAGCACTGCTCGGAAGAGACAATATAGAGACATTTAAACCTACACCTTGGTCTTCTCCATGGTCTCAATCAGCTTGAGCTCGCCCTCGGCAACCTGGATGACCTCCTCGATGAGGCCAGCGCCAATCTTGTGCTCGAGCTCCGAGATCCTACACCGCGGGAATTAAATCAGCCCAGCTCTATACGCCGAACATCCAAGACAGAGGGGTGGAAACGCACTGGTCAGCGGTAAGCTGTGGCTCATCCTCCCACTCAACCTGCTCGTGGTTCTCGAGGGGCTTGCGCTCCGCCCAGACGACCTGGTCCTCTCGCTCGGCCGCCGTCCGGATGCCCTCATACTCGGGACCCTCGTTGATCTCTCCGTTCCACTCCTCGATCCGGATGTCTCCCTCCTCGTGCTTGCGTCCCACCACAAACACCTTGTCTCCGATCTTGACCGTCCGGGCCTCGCTCCCGTCGACCCGGCCGCTGGCGACGCGGAACTGCGACGAGTTCTTGCTGACGAGCTCCTTGGCGCGGACCGCCCACTCCTCGTAGCCCGGGGGCACCAGCTTCTCGACGAGGGACATGCGGTGCTTGGTCACGGCCTCGACAGATTGCCGGTACATGGATGTCTCGGGGATGTTCTGGAGCTTGCTGAGGGTCGTTCCGTACAGGTACAGGAGGGTCGATCGGGGCGTGGCATGAGTCCAGAGACCCGTGAGGCCGGTGGGAGTACCAGCCTCCAGGTAGCGCGCAAACACACGAGCTGTCGGCCGCATGCTGGCGAGGTCAATTGGCAATGGCTTCGTCGTGGATTCGAGGTTGATGGAATGGTCAGAGGAAATTGAATTGACCTCATTGGACTCTAGCCCCAGCATTGCCGATCCAGTCGGCACGTGTGGAATCACGTGAGCACCGGAGCTCCGAGTCTTGTCCGGCTACAAGGCTGCTCCAGCATTTCGAAGCATCGATCCGTTCAACAATTGGATGGTAATAAGAGTCAGTAAAAGTCGTTAGACTTGGTCTATTCTAAGGGATCCTAATAATCGTAAACGGGTCAAAGCAGAGCTCACATCCAGCCTTTAAGGAATCACACATCACTGCCTTGGTCGGTCCTGGACAGCTATCAAATCCCGGGACTGGTACACATACAAGGATGAAAAAAGAAACCCTCATCTTGAGTTGTTTGATATCTCAATACCTTGGCCAAGACAATACCTGATACATGCCGGAAATAGCAAGTAATCTCGACACAGGGAAACAAAAAATAAATAAGGAAAAGGCACAATACAAGCAGCACTTGCGGGATCACACACAGCCCATCGCAAAATCGATCCAGCAATCCCGTCACGCAGCTGCTGAGCAACACTATCCCAAGTCACGACTCACGAGCCGGACAAACCTGACTTAGGAAGACTCCTCACGGCTCTTCCGGTAAGCGGCCTGGACAGAATGTCAGCCCCTTTCAAAACACATCCACATTTACTCAAAAGGCAGAGGCACGACGCACTTCTTGCTCAGTCTGCAGACCCTCAATGACGGGGGCGAGCTCGGTCAGCACCTCGTATGCCTTCTTGTGGTACTCAATCTGAGCAGCAACGAGCTCGGCAAGGTTGCGTAGGGGCTCGGGGGTGTCAAGGACCTAGTCTGTTAGCAAGACCGCACTTCAAGGATATCATTCAGGTAACAAAACTCACATTCTTCATGACACCGACAGCCTCCTCGGTCTGGGTCACAAACTCATCCTCGGCCTTCTCAATCTCCTCCTGGGCCTCGGGGCTGAGCTCCTGCTCGTCGTGCTGCTCACCACCTTGTGCGTTACCGCCAAGCTTGAAGGTGGTGCCCTTGGCATGGGCCTTGACGGCATCCAGGGAAAGGCGGGAGTTCTCGACATTCTTACGAGCGCGGGTAGCAAAGGTCAGGTTGGTGTTAAGGGTGGTGTTCCAGCCGGCAAGGAAGCGGCTCTGAATCTGGGCATCCTGGGCAAGACGGGCCTCACCAACACGCTCCGATGCAAGCGCATACTTCTCCAGAGCGGTCGCCAGAGGATCCTCACCGGCACCGGTGTGGTGCTGGTGAAGCAGCTGGCTGCTAGACAAACTGGCGCGAGCGACGGCATGGCTGAAGGTTTTAGGCTGCGGCTTGGCAGTAGGGGGGGCCACGAGAGCGGCCTGGGCCTCGGCGGGGGATGTTGCAGAGGAAAGAAGATGGACCTTTTCGCTGACGGTGCGGCCAAGGTCCTGGAACGTCTCCTTGATGTTAGGGGGGTAATCGTAGGCCTCGTTGGAATATTGCGAGCTATAAGCGTCGTGTCAGATAAACGCGCCCAGGGAAGCAGTGCCAAGGGAAGGACGTAAAAGTAATAAACTCACGTCACAGCAAGCATCTTCTGGTGGGCCTGCTTGAGGGCGTCGACACGCTTCTCGAGGTCAATGTAGTCGGGGGGGAGCTGGGTCTGTATGCCACATGTCAAGTTAGCCACAGCAGCGGGAGCGCGATAAGGCGCAGACAGCGCAACCCACCTTGTCCTCGGCCTGACCAAGCTGCTCCTTTGTGTACTGGAAGGTGCGCGACGCGAAGGGGGTGATCTGAGCCCCAAAGCTGCTGTTTTAACGTGGTGAGCCATGGTCGGGTGGAATTGGGACGCTGGTAGAGCTTCGGGGGAGATTGCGCAGCTCTGCTGTCATCGAGGAAGCCAGGGGAGCACCTACGAGAGGTTCTTGCCAATGTTCTTGAAATCCATCTTGGCGGGATTTCCGGATCGCTTCGAGAAAAATGAACGGTCTGTCGAGATGGGGTTTGCGCTCGCGGTCTCGAGGTCAGGAGGTAAATATCTGGAGGTTTGAAGGGGGAAAAGGGAGGATGGCGGAAGCTGGAGAATTGGCTTTTGCGTCAGCGAGCAGGTCGAGGCAGGTGCCGTACCTACCAAGATATGGGTCTGGAGCGCTGTCAGAAGCGAAATGCCCTGCCGCAGCTGCAGCCGGTGCCAGTTTTTTCCCTTTTCCAGGGGCTTCAGGCTGCTGGCCCCCCGGTCCCAAGGCTCCAGCCAGGACGGGCCGACGACCTACCTGCAGATCCGCAAGGTGGCCCTAGCTCTTCTGCTACAGCAAGGTACGGAGTACGCTGCACGAGACTCACGGGTACCTGCCCGCCATACGAGCAGCGCCCAAACAGTCACGTGGGATTCATCCCTGAGAAGCCTAAACTCACCAAAGGGGAGTCAGCCACTTGCATGCCCTTGCTCGTGGACAATAAGCCACCTTGATGACGAGTCACTCTTGATGAGCACGTAACGACATCACCATGGCCTACCTAGGTAATATTGAGCCTAGGATCTAGTCACCTACTTACCCAAGGCATTTACTGTTGGCAGACGAAGACGTTGATTATGAGCCAATTGGAAATGAAAGCAACCCAGCAGGAATAATACGGCAATAATACACCTCAAGCTTCAGATAGAGTGACCGGATCATCAATCTTTACCAACGACAGCGCATTGATAGTCTCGTTAGGTCTTGTCTAGACTGGCCTACCTTTCGGGATGGCAAAAAGCTAGCTCTCCCTCCTTTGCTGCCACAATTGCCAAGAACCAAGGGCCAAGAATGCTCAACTATGGGCCCCAAAAGGGTTATACACAACTAGCTACCGATAACCACAACTGTGTGTGAAGCAATCCGCGAGGTGTACTCACGTCACTACCAAAAAGTATCAGCGATAGGTGTACTCTCAATTCGTTATGCTTGATTCGTCATGTCTTTCAAGACTCATTTCCTATTGCTCAGCATCCCGATATAGGCAACATTCTGAACCAGAAATCCATCTCCCTCCCTTCGCTGCTCTTTCATTTTAGTCCCGAATCGGTCTCCAGTCAGTCCAATATGTGTTTATTGTCCGCCCATGAAGGCTCCACACCACGACACACGCTCTCATAATCTCGAAGCGCCGGATGTCGCGGATCCAATCCTGGCGTCGTCCAGAACATTGTCCAGTTGCAACCTGAGAGCTTGCTAATACCTGTTGACCTCTCAAAGTACCACTTATTCACCGGGTTATCTTTTCGGCTCCTCCAGCAGACACCATCCGGGAAGCAACCTCGGACCATTGCGTTGAACACAACATCGGCTACACCACCGCCTTGGCTCTTTCGTAAAACAGCAAACTTGTCCAAGTATGGAACATGGCGGCCTTGTTCGTGCGCAGTTTGATCGTCCAAACCCTCCGGGCGTTCCCATGTCAAGATGGCACCGCCTTCGTACTCTCCAGCAATGATGATACCAGCGATGTTCTCGTTGACTCGTTTCAAATAGTCGTCAACATCCAATTTGCGTCCAAAAGAATCCTCGATCAAGTGAACCAGCCTGGGGAGATCGATGTCTTTGTCGGTCAGACGAAGCCTAGGACCTCCAGGTCCAGGTGGGCGCCATGGGTTCTCGCGGGGATTTGGAAATATCGTCAGAGGCATGCCTCGTTTGAGAAGTGTCGAGCCCGTCGACACTCCAATGACTGATGTTTTCCCAGAATTGGCCGGGGCACGCGCCATCGGCAGCGACGATGAAAAGACGGGCTTGTCAGTGAGCAGATTGTGCAAGAGGGGGTTCTTCTTGCGTCGAGTTGTGACCATGCTAACAAACTCAAAAGACGGTTCGTCTTCGACCGTTGGGTTCACTCTATTTGTAGTAGCGACCACGTTGGCCGCGGCGTCAGGCGTGGTTATAAGAGCCGACGAAGCGGACGGCAGTATAGCCAAGGCATCCTTGGCTAGAGTCAAGTTCGCAGCATGCGCTGTGATTGAGGCACGGAGTGGGCTCTCTTCCGCAAGAGGTGAGCCATCTGGACCCATCAGTTCTTTGAGGATGGATCCATATTCCTGTTCAAGGTTGATGAATCGATGGGAAGCGCCCGGTCGACCTGTCATTGGAACGGCTCCGAGCGGATCGAGGATAATGATTCTCTCGACCAAGGCAACGGTCTTAGGGTGGGACAACTTTGTACCCGCCGATCCAGCCCTGCCACTGGGTTGCAAACCCGCAAAGTACCTAGTGAGAGCCAGGACGACCTTGTTCGAATCGACCGGCTGAAGGACCTGAGTCTGACTACGGCTGAGGAGTGATGGGATGACAGGCATCCTGCGGCGCCGAAGAATGCGATCCATAAAGCTCCGGTCCTCTACCCGAAGGTCGGCAGGTGAATTGTCCTCGGAACGCACAATGGCGTTCTCTACTAGACGTGCTCCGATGTCCCCGAACCCATCAATGGCTTCGCAGAGGCGGGATGCTTGATCCTGGAAGGTGAGGCGGTTCTCGTCGATGCCACAGTCGATAACCACGACACTCAGGAGACCAAGTTTGTGTAGTTGGGACAGTGTGTTTGCCACCCCACGAAGAGTCTCTGTGTCGAGCTCTTGTGGAGCGCGAAGCTTCATGATGGCCACATGCAAGGGTTTTGAAGGAGCAGACGATTTCTGTTGCTGCTCATCGCCCTGGATGAACTTGGGCGCCTCAGCAAGAGACTTGGGACTCTTGTCGGCATACTTCTGGAGATAGCCTTTGGCGTCTCGCTTTGTTGGTGACACCTCCAGAACAGAGACTATGAAATCCTAAGGAACGAGTCAGTAGCATTTCAAGTAGTCACCAGGTGGTTGACATACTCGGTCAAGGACCTTCTTCTTGGCACGAGCCACGGACGCCGCCGACATGTATCGAGCGGCCCCGGAGCCGAGACATGATTTCGGGGTGTTGGCTTGTGAAGCAAAGCCGCGGGACCGGGGCTGAAGGATGCTCACAGCGTGTGAAGCACCCACGATGCGAGGTTCGGTGACTGGGCGACAATTACCGCAGCGAGACGCCTTCTCCCATACGCGAGGCCAGCTCATGATGCCGATGACGATGGAGAACGACGATTCCCGGGCGAGCTCGGAATAAGTGGACGAGGATTGATATGCAGCAGCTCCCCCAGATGACCTGCGATTAGAGTGATTAGGAGCGGCCTTGAGGGGGAGTAGGATCAATGCTAGCTGCGGAGCATATCTGAATGGATGGCCGGGCCAATATTCTTTTTCCCACGGGGGCCGAGGAACCCTGGGATGGTGAGTCAAAAGCAAGCAGCGCGACTTACAAAAGATGGGCGTGGGTTTGGTGGGGGTGAGGCAGCTTTTTTTGGTGGAGAGATGTGGCCGATAAGCCGATAAGCTCTCGGCCGTACGCCGATGTCGCCTTTGTGATGCTGCAGGGCGTCGGTACTCTGGCAAGACTAAACCGTAACAAGGGGATTATTAGCAATTTGACCGGGATTAAACGTGGGCTTTATACCTTCTTGACTGTCGTGGCTTTTCTAACAAAGGTGGGTTGTATGTGTGGACAGTGGGCATAGCGTTATAGTGCTCAAGTACGGATACCTATTCCAGAACTCGGCAGGCAATCGAGTCAATTCAGACGACCGGGGATGGGGGCTCCGGCTACCCCAGCTCAGCTCGGCAGTTGCGTCATCCCGAGCTCCATGGCATGGGGGATGGTGATAGGCAGGAATCCATCGCTCTGGGGTGTCTCTCCGCAGCACCTCGAGCCCTCGGACGAGCACCAATATAGGTAGGTACTTGGCCAAGTGGATTTGCACTGTCCTTGCTGCACTCTTGTTCAATAGGTAATGTGATTTGCAATTCCACAATTGGGCTAAGGATCCTAGAGTTTGGGAATGGAGTCATTTGATGCATCAAGCTGGACAGTATGTGACTTGGCTATGTCCTGACTAGATGTCTATATGGTTGAATCTATCCAAGGGAAGGCCCTTGTGCAAGCAACACGTAATTGTCCAGATTTCGCATGCTAGCAATGCCATTTACAAGTTAACAATGACGTGTAAAGTCAAGCCAAAGCAACCAGAAATATTTCCACCCATGTATCCATCATCCCCAGTTTTGACGGTTGGCCCGGCCGAGAAATTCGCGCGAAGGAACAAACTACATGACTTCTCAACCCCGTAACTGTCTATAGTGGGAAAGAGGCCGAGAATATCCCGCTCTATCCCTCTCGAAGGAACCAACGGGCAAGTAGTCAATTGGTTGCGACCCTGATACTCCTCCACTCAGAGCTTGGCGATTGGACGTCCTTTTGTCGAGCTACCTTCCAATTTGTGCAAGCGCTGGATCTCGCCCCGGATTTGGGCGGCTAAAATGCAGTATAAAAGAGAGCCGGAGCTTGCTTGAGGGTTGGAGAATAACTTTAAAAACACATATAAGTGATTGGCCAGTTTCTAGGACTATTCGTCTCGACTCGCCTACACCGACATCATGGCTCCTACGCTTCTATGGATCGGCCTTGGCAATATGGGGAGGGTGAGTTATGATAACTAGCATATACATAGAGTGAAACTAACGAGAATCAGGGTATTAGCAAAAACATAGTCGAGAAGGGCAACCTTGATGGCCCTCTTCTCCTCTACAACCGCTCAAGCCAGCGTGCTATCGACCACAGCAACAGCCTCCCCCAAGGTAAATCTGAAGCAGTCACGTCTCTCTCTGAGGGCATTTCGCGAGCAGACGTCATCTTCTCGTGCGTCGCAAATGATGAGGCCGTCCAGGAGACGTACAAGACGATCCTCGAGGGTGACGTCAAGGGCAAGCTCTTCATCGAGAGCTCAACCATCCACCCCGGGACGACCGAAGCCCTCGCAAGAGACGTCGTAGCCAAAGGCGGCGAGTTTGTCGCCGCGCCCATCTTTGGAACCCCCGTCATGGCGGACGCGGGCCTGCTCATCGGAGTGCTCGCCGGACCCGCGGCCAGTGTCGCAAAGGCCAAGGTGTGGTTCAAGGGCGTCACGGCGGTGGCCGAGATGGACATGTCTGATGAGCCGTACAGCAAGGCTCTGAAGCTCAAGGTGCTGGGCAACACATTTATCCTCAACATGGTTGAGCAGCTCGCCGAGGCGCACGTCGTGGCGGAGAAGACGGGCCTGGGCACCAACGTCCTCCACCAGTTCGTCGACTCTCTATTCGGGGGTGTGTACGCTGCCTGCAGTGCTCAGATTCTCAGCGGGGACTATCATAAGAAGGAGCCGTTATTTGCGGTTGATCTGGCACGAAAAGATGCCAAGCATGCTCTCAGCTTGGCCAAGGATGTTGGTGCTACTTTGCACAACATAGAGACGGTGGATGCGCACCTAGCTCAGTTAAAGGAACATGCCGGACCTTCAGTAGATATGACTGGAATCTACGGGGCGGTGCGAAAGGAAGCTGGACTTACATATGAGACTAACTAGCAAAGATGCTGATTCAATAGATAAGTACTATGTAGATGGTGCACACATCCTGACCATCTGCCAAGATGTGTAATATCAACATCGTAGATAACTTATCCGTGAGTAAGCCTATGGAGCATGCATCATGGCCTGTTTAGGAAACAGGTATTCCCTCTACAAAGGAGGGATTAAAACTTGTAGAACTTAAGTGAAGGATGGCCTATTAGTCTGGAGTTTTGGAGGAGCCGTGCAAGCGAATTTACTACAGCATCAAGGCCACAAACAATCTGACATGAAAGCTTGAGTGTCCTACTAGAACAAAAGGACACCTAGATTTTCATAAAACCAGCCAAAATTGACTATTCTCTATTTCTCAAGTGATAAATCTCACGAGTCTACCACTCATCCCTGCCATCAAGACGATGCCTGTTGCTCCAGGGTAAGTTTCACTACCTAGCTGGCTGACTCAGCTTCGACCTTGCATGTCGCTTCACAGTGATGCAACCAATCCAGCAACAAGCTATCATCCATCGCCGACATCGAAGTCTCCAGCGAAGCTCACCTCCCCCCCCAATTTCAACGTCCACCCATCACCCCCCAAACGAAAGCTCTCCTGCCGGCGGGATCAAGCTCGACTCGACTTTTCTTTGAAGAGGCGCAAACCGCAAACATGGCTCAAGGGTACATGCCAATCCGACCTCCCCCTGCTTGTCAAGCTTGCTCCTAGGACGCGTGGATGGCTAACAAGAAGTCGCAATGCTCACAGATACTCCATCTTTATCGGCCTCGTTGTCATCGTGGCCCTGTCCGTTGCTTCGTGGTTCCTTGCCCCCAAGGGAGAAAACCAAGTGTCAGTTCTCGTTCTCCCTCCGCCGCCCTACGACATGACGTCCGGATATGCTAACGACTGGACTACAGGCTCTGGCGGTCGTCGCTGATTCTCGCCATCGTGAGCTGCTATCTCATGTGGGCCATCGCCTTCCTCGCCCAGCTGCACCCCCTGATTGCGCCGAGACGAACCGGCATTCGCGAAGAGTACCTCGATTAGATACATACAATACACCATGTCAGGAAGAGCTGGGCGGACGGGATTGATGGACTTGCTTGCGCGCTGATGGGATACGCCTGTAATCTTATATTGTTGTTTTAACCCCCATACCGGTATCATGTCTTTTTACAAATGGAGTTGGTCGCTTCTATTATCAAGCCGAAATGCGCTGGACAGACCCAATCCTTCTCTTGGAAGCTCGTGCTGTGATCCTCTACTACCCGTGGATGCATCTCTACTTGCGCATGATCCTCCACCTGCAGACGGCTCTATCCGACAGCAAGCCGACTGGCCCACTCCTTTGCGTATATCATCAGCGCCCACAATGCTCTCCCGTCCTCGGCGATGTTGCTCCCTCCTATCGAGTCCACATCGGCCAGTCCAGCAGCGTACAGGACGACACGGCCAACAACCCAGCGTGAAGCCGCGCCCGCAAGGGCAAGGAGACATGCCGTGACGTAGCCACAGTCGAGGAGGATGCGCAGCGCCTCGACGTTGTTGGCCACGACGGCCCAGCCGAGTGACCTGGCAGCGGCAGGGACGTCATATTCCCAGATGACCATGAGAATGGGGAACAGCTTGGAGTAGGAGGAGACGAGGAGGGCAGTCGAGACCGAGTTTGGCCGTGAGTACCGAGGGAGGATGCCGAGGGCGTTGAGAGGTGAAAAGGTGGATGAGGTGAGGAAGCGGATGCTCACATGGAACGCCGCCGTGGAGAGGGCGCAAAAGACGACTGCAAGAACAAGCTCTTAGTATAGATAGCATGAATATGCAGCGAGGGAGCTACTCACGGAAGAAGAGATACTGAGAAACAATAGATTGTTGCGCGAGCTTTCCGAGGTTGCTCTCGCCGGGTGCGGCATCGGGCACCGTCTGCTTCTCGATGCGAGCCCATGTCAAGTAGACGTCGAATAGAAGCAAAAGGATTCCTAAACGGACAATGGAATGCTACGAGGAAGGTTATTAAAGTCGATTAATTCGAGACCAAGGACATACATCCAAACGATCATCATCGCTTGTCAAGGTATTATACAATAGGTGACGATACACCTAAAATGAGTGTCAATGTTTGATACTAGTCAAGCACCCTCGAGGGGAAGGAAACTCACCTGGGGCTTTATGAGCACCAGATCGATAAAGAGCACGACAAAGTCATGCTCGACATACTTGTCGCAGAACTGGCCGCAGTTGCGACACACGGTGAGGCGGATGTTGTGCCCGCTAGCCTTGTCGCCTGCTCCAGAGTATTGCGTCCAGAGCGTCTTGACGGGGTGTCGGCATTCGATGCAGATGGGCATATTGGCTGCGGCTACCCCCCGATAAATGCTGTGTCTATTAGGCGCCGTCTGTGGCGTGCATGATATGGCTGATGAATGAATCCAATATCAAGCTACGGTATGGGGTTTTTGTTGGTGTTGAAGCGGTCACGCATAATAATTGGATGAGAGGGTGACGTGGGGGGATGCGCATGCACTAAGGCAAGGGACCCTACCATATGCAACCCAGCAGCTCCAGATGCACCTACTTGCATTCAAATCACGAATCGACATTGACATCTTGATTTCATTGGACACGGATAAAGGCATATAGTTTGTCAATGCTGTAAAATCTGCTACCTGTTTCTTGCTGGCCAAGTTGCTACAAGTTATGCAGTATCAAATATCCTAAAGAATCGCGAATGCCCTCCCAACGCCTCGCAGCTTAAAGGTAGTTTAACATGCATGCAGACGCCCTCCTGTACAGACAGCCCAGTCAAGCCTCCCAGTGTGATTAACTCGCCAGCAACTAAACGCCGTCAATCTTGATCCGACCCAAGCACTTCTACTTTGAACAAAATGACTCCGTGTGCCAGACATCAGCCTCGAATCTGATGATGATGTACTTGTCCCTGTTTAATCATCCTTGCCGCCTTTGGCTCCTGATGCCACGATCCGTCCTCGGACCGCTCCATCACCCTCACTTCGGCTGGTGGTCCCGATCGATAGTGCTTCCATCAGGCTGGTCGGTCCTCCCATCATCTGCTTGCCGTCATCGCTGCCCGTATCCGTCAGCTCAATGAGATCGCCGTCTCTCTCAGGCCTGCCACGGATCCTTTCCAATTGCGTGCTCGGTTTTCGTGAGAGGGCGCCCCTGAGCCAAGTTTCAACAGCTGCCGCAGCCTTATCTAACCCAATCCCTTGCTGAGCCGTTGACCCGGTGTCATGACCCTCCTTGGTGTGGTTTTCGACAATAGTCGCTGCTTCTCCCGACTTGAAACCAAAGTGCGCCGTCTCCGAGCCCATGACCGACATGGAAGGGAGACTATCTAGATTAAGCCCCGGTAGATGTTTCTTGGTCCACGTAGTGAGATAGTCCTTGTCTGGTCCTGGCGCCCTCGAATTGAGGCCCATGGAGCCTACTCCTCCAGGTCGCCGCATCCATGACGGCAAATATTCGCCTCCCTCGCTGATTGCCCGTCCAGGACTCGAAGTTATTGTTCCCGAGAGCTGGGGTCTGTGGCCGAGGGAGCTCTGACGACGAGACGTAGGACCCGCGGACCCAGGGGGGTTGCTATATAAATCGAGGCTTTGCCGTGGCGTCGAGAATGTTGAAACGGTTCGAATGCTCTTCTTCCGTCGAGGAGGAAAGTATCCCATTGCGTTCCGTGCAACCCGCGCAATCTCAACCGGATGCTGGATCGAATCAATCTTGACCCAGCGAACATGTGTCCATCGCCTTTCCTCTTCGTCAGTCACTCTGGACTCTGAGGACGTCCCGTTCGTAGGTCGACTGAAGAAATCGTCATGTGTTGCCCCTGCTGCCGTGCCATCTTCACCCACAGGAGTTGGAGCAAGCAAGTCAACACCCTGCGAGTTTTGCCATGAAGGCGGATCGCAAGGTCGTCCCCTGACGTCACAAGCATCAACCGGAATCATCAACCAGCGACGCATCTGCACGCTGTCTCGAGTCCAGAGACCATTGGCCTTTCTGAAGGCGTCCTCCCGGCACTGATATCTCAGGATGAGCCCAGCATAAGTGTCACTGGGCTCGACCTTGTGGACGTAAACCAGGTATTCCTGAGGTTGAGCCTGTTCGGCAGCGGACTCGTCCGAGTTGCGGCGCTTATGCTTTCCACTGGTGTCGAGTCCCCCGTTGACGCCGTCGTGGCTCTCCAGCACCATGGCTCTCTTGGCGGCCTTGAGCGCAGCCTCGCGCTCCTCCCGCGAGCCAGCACCCACGTCACCCAGACCTGGCTCCTCGGGAGGCGCGGGACCCCACGCAGCGGCATTTCTCGAGTTACTGGTGCTAGAAAGGTCCATGCCCCAGTTCCCAGGTCGAGTGCCCGCTCGATTATGGGACTGGGACCTCCTTGCCGGGCCTTCGTCGCCCGATATGAGGGAGGAGGCGAACCCCTGAACAGATGCCCAGCTCTGCGTCAGAGAGTCATTGAAGAAGTTTGTCAAGTTGGCAGCACTGTTGGTGCGATGGGGGCTGGCACCGCCTCGTTCTGAAGGTAGAGGGCTCGCGGATCTGCTGTTGGCGGGGCTGAAGGCGGACAAGAGGCCGTAGCTCCGCGCAGGAGAGGGCGAGGCTGTGGTGTCGTGGACGTTGTTGGGATTGCGGCCGCGGCGGGAGCGGCTCGCTCCTCGATCGTGGAGGTTGGTGGACGTGGCGGTGTCGTCGTCGCCGTCTGCCGTGCTGATAAGACGGCGGTTTCGTGGCCGGACGGAGGCGGAATCTGAAGACCGTGAGACGGGCGCCAGGGCCGACGAAGACCTGTGCGGCGAGGGCCTCGCAGAGCGTCTCGGTTCGGTCATGATAGCCACCAACTCGGCGACGACGGAAGCTCGCGGGTCGTGTACTCGCGGCTTTGCATCAGTGCGTGGCACTCAAGGCGTCTCTCCTGTCGTCGTAGTTGCAGTCATTCAGTCTAGGGCAACGTATCAAGAAACGGCAAAGGACGTCAGAGGCGAGATGACGAGGCAGACGGAGACGGAAATGGATGGACGGCGAGACGGACGGTGACCAGGGGGTCCCGTCTGCTGGCGGAGACTGGAGAATGAAGGATGAGTAAGGTGCCAGAGCCAATGCTGGTGGTGGTTCAGAGCAACATCTGCTCCTGTGGCCACCAAGTATGGATGAGTGTAGGATTGAAACTGCTGCGTCGTGGCCGTTATTCGCTGTGGCCTCGAAGGTTGTCGAGGTTGTATTCTAGTGGTGGTGGTCGGTAGGGACAAGGTTGCTTTGCTTGTGCTTGTGCTGCTTGGAACGGGGCCTCCGCCAGCCAAACTTCGGGAATAGCCAAGGCCAGCCTAGCAATCGCAGCGCCAGTAGCACCAGGCGATGGGAGCGACCGAAAATGATGCAAGCGGCCGGGCTGTGTTTAGACCTTTTCAACTGTAAATGAGCCAATCCATTCCAGTCCGGCCCGCGCAGTATCTTGACCTTTGCCCTGAAAAAGGTTAAATTGCTGTCATTGGGAGCAGCATACGCAGGTCAATAACGGTTGCTCCTTATGGACCTCGACAATGGATACAAGGTTATGCATAACGATCGAGGGAGTCCATCTACTGTAAAGTGACGAGGGTGGGTGAACAGGGCCGCGTGGAGCTGGGGGCGGCGGAACTTCCATGGTCCCGTCCACTGACACAAACTTTGACCAAAGCGGATTGGCTCCACTACCTACATCATTGCCTCTAGCTTAGGAGGTCAAGATACCGTGTACCCCCACTAACCCGGCCGCTTGTAGCCCCTGAGAACTGTCCCCAAGTCCCCTGAAAATCCGAAATCTTCCAGAAGGTGCCTTGACCTCCTCCAATATGACCAAGTGGGCAGCCAAGCCAGTCACCGCAAAGCTGCCGTCATCCATCATGGGCATGGAAGTCAACTGCTGCATGCATGTTTGATATATATAGTATCGAGGCCATAGTATCCAACTAGTTATGTCGGTAATGTTTCACCGACCTTCCATGAGACTCTGTTTGGTCTCATGCAGCCCCTTCGCCCGCCCAGGCTTGCTCACAGACATGTTCCCAGCCATTCTCAGCCTCAGTAGCCCCTGCTTCCAGAAATAGCCCACAAGGTGCTGTGCTGCACTCCTGGTTCTTAAAAACCTGAACACCCATCAAAGCTCTATGAGAAGCATTTGATGTGACAGACGAGTCATCGTTGTCCACGACCAAGTCTTGTCTCCAACACCCCATCATTACATACCACCCGGGCTTGATCCGATTCAACATCTCAAGGGGCCGCAATATATGCCCACTGCTAGGCACCGGCATGCCTCGTCTCGGTGGAAATGCCCCCGCGATACTGGCCGACCTGGACACTGCTATAGACCTGCCCCTTTGTAACCCTTTAGCCTAGTGGCATGTCGAGATTGAGGTGACTTGGATCAGTGCCATTGATGCCGAAGAATTGGAACCTATTGAAAACGAGTTAACCCGAGAAAGGGCTAATTAAACGCCATAATGAATGCTTACCAGTCTTCTACATTAAGCGTTGTCGGGACTGCTTGGCCTTGGCCTGAAGTGCTGCTCCAGCTATCAGGACTCTGCCCTTCCGGCATATTCGGGTCAAGGCTTGGTTGCCACATATTGGCATGCCCTTGGAAGCCATGTGGCAGAATTCCGTTCCCTCGCTGTTGAAACTGCCCTGTCTGCTGGTTGGGCATCCCACCTTGCCCGTTTCCTGGTACTGGTCCCATTGCGTTGTGATCGAGGGAAGCGTGTGTCTGGATTGGCGATAGGTTTGGGAATGCTGGCATGGCAGCGCTGTCTGGAAACAGCTGATCTGGCTGGAAATTCTCCCATAAGGACTGAGACAAGTTCGGCGAGTTTCTGGTCACAAGATACAAATCTGGAGGCGTTGGCGGCACCGAGAACGAGGGGTTAAAGGGTGTCGCTGGTCGGGTCTGTGGTCTCGAGTTCGTCCCTCCCATAAATGTGTCCGCCGCGCTCTGTCGTGCACCTGGCGAGGTTACCGGCGGCGGTTGCATCGAATTTGTCTCTGCCTTGACGGCACTCGGCGTCTGTGGGCGCGACCTCTCATATGACTCCTGGGGTTGAGGAGTATTGGTGCCAAAGTCGATGGCCATCTCGTCGTATTTTCGTTTTGGCGCCTCTACCTGTCGACTATGCTGTTCCAGTTGTGTAGTGAGAGTTTGACGCATCTTTCGATGTCGCTTGCCCTCAGCCTTTTGCAACCGCTCTTCCAGCACCTTGTTTCCAATGATGGACTCAAAGAGAGCATATACCATCTTGCCCACCAGCCAGACTCGTGATATCTCCTTCATGGCCGACATGCAGCTGCGCAATCGGTCTTGTGTCACCTGCTGAATTGAAGGGACGGGCGACCTCATTTGGTAAACATGCATGATTAGAGCCGAGAATAGACTGTAAACAACAAAGGCTGGACAGTATCGTAGCTGGTCGTGAGCGGCTAGATTTTCGACGATCGATGTGATCATGGCCGCTGCTTGGAAGGCGATGTTTCGTGACGGGTATGGCGAGGGGTCAGGGCATCGTGCAGAGCCACCTGGCGGCATGTGGGCTCGATGTAGAAGACACAACGTCGTGTAATAGTTCGAGTGAAGGAGAGCGGACCAGAAGTGATGGCGAGGCACTTCCCAGTAGACGATCTTGGGACAGTTCTGAAGCCAATCGGCCAGTGCCATGTCGCTGTGAGTGAGATCAATGGCATTTCGTTGCCGGCCCTTAGAGGCTACCGAGTATTGCTGTGATAACACCAAGCCCATAATCTCGCATAGCTTGACATACTCGAGGAAGAACTGAACGTGGATTGGGTCGGGCGGATAATCGCTCACGCGGTCTTGTTCGTCCTCGATGAAATCATCCTCCGTCAACATTTCCACATCTGCATCGTCGAGGTTGATATGAACAGGCCGACCCAATGCCACAGCCACCGATCGGTCGCGAGTGAAGAGCGTCCACCAGATGCGCTTCCACAGCCTCTTGTCTGAACGACTTAGCTGTGACTGTTCGACAGATCGATGCATGCCTGAGCCCTGAGCAACGATGGTCGCCACGCGGCTCCAGTAAAAGACGTTCTTGGTGACATCCTCAGGTCCTTCCCAATACCAGCCCATGAGAAGCAGCGACTGGACAATCGTCACACGGTCATCTTCGTAGTTTGCATCGTAGAGGGCCTTGGCGCGCTTATAGAAGGTCAAAGCTGCCGGTGTCGTAGAACCATTCGCGTCCATCAGTTGAGGGTTGTTGCAGGCTCGAGTTCCGGCAAGGAGGACAGACTGGAGAAGTAGCAGCGACGGAGGGTTTTTAGGATCTCGATACTGCCGCATGAAGCGGGTGCGGTTAATGACGGGCACGATGGGATGCACCCAGCTGAAGTAGGCGTCAATGAGTTCGTCGCAGAGTGAGCGCGGAGGAAGTAGGAATGCTCCTCTTTGATGCAAGATGTCGATTTCGACGTTGTCGAGCTCAGTGAGACGGGCTCGAGAGCCGCGAACATTCTCGGGCAGCGGGTAATGAACAACATCGGCCGAACCTTGGCGATCGTGAACGAGAAGGGTGAGATTGGAAGATTCGCCGAGGTATGCGACTCGCCCAGCTTCGGTGATCGGGGCACGAGTGAACTTGGGCTTCATAACAAGGTCGAGATATGTGCCACTATCAACTTCTTCCTTCCGGGCCTGAGCTTCCGTCAATGTGGTTGGCGGAGTGCCATCGTGCGAGTGGAAGACAGAGGGTGGACGAGGAGTGAAACTGGTTGCGGTTGGAGCGACTGGACGAGGTGAAGGATCCTCAGTGCCATCGCCTCGGTCACTGTTGGATAGGATGTGGTTAGCAGGATACGATGAGGCTAGGAGATGATGCCTACCTATCTGAATCCTTGTTGGCCTGACTACCTCCGCCTTGAGTTTTCTTGCGCTTAGGGTTTGGAATGCGACATTCAATCTGGAAGGCTACACAGTTGGTGCAAGGCACACCAAGGCTCGCCGCGTCGCATCGAACCTGGACGGAAGATGGGGGTTAGCATCACAGTTGATGGTCAAGCCGAGGGCGAATAAAGTGGCGCGGATTGATGAGCGCCAGTGCTCATAGGACGAAAGCTGATGTACCTTTCTCGCATGGCATGTCTAATAATGATAGCCGTTAGCATCATTTGATTCAATTCATTACGATTCCGATAACGAGAGCGTCGTGGAAGGTTGCCGTTGTCATATGGCGGACGTCGCGATGGACAGCCATGATGAGGTGGAGGTGCCCGCCGATGCCTCGGCTCATGTTGAGGGGAACGGGGGGTTTCATGGGCCAAGGTTCGGCAGACGACACAGTCTGAAAGAAAAGGTGCATACCTCGCATGCGCGTGACGCTCGTTGTCTGTGTGTTAAAAAGAGGGGATCAGCACTCTGAGACCTGAGCCAGAATCCGAACGACTCACCTCCGAAAGCTCACCCCTCCGGTCGAGGTTGATGTCGACGTGCTGGGAGCGGGCGGCGCGGGCGCGGCCGAGGGCGCTGGTGTCAAAGACTGCCTCTGGTTCGGTTGTTCTTGCTGCGGTTGCGGTTGCGCCTGTGGCAGCGCATCCCCTGACGACATTTCCACGTCCATCAAGTCGGCTCAGCCAACGGCGAGGATACGAAGTGAAGTAGAGGGGAGTCGAGGATCGTCGGATCGGAGAGAGGGGGAGAAGGACTCGAAGGAGGTTGCGATCTGGGCTGCTGCGCGCGGCCACCAGCCAGCCAGCACCGACACCGACACCGACACCACCAGCAGGTACGAAGTACCGGCCAGGTCACACTCTTGTCCTTCAACCTTGGGCTTTGCCTTCCTTGGCAGGCGGGAAATACACTGTGGGTACCTTGTCTCCCACCAGCTCGTGTTACTCAGCTTTGCCTCTGAGCCACCGCAGGCAAAAATGAACAATGAAGCCTCGTGAACCCACAAGACCAGGTCAGGCAAGGCAGGACGAATGCAAGCAAGCCAGTTTTTCGGTCGTTTCTTTGTACGTGGGTAAGGTACTTTGCAGTTCGCGCTAGGTAGAGCAATCGACGGACAGGTAAAGGTCCGTATTAGCGGGGGTGGTTGAAGATCTGGAACTCGGCTACTCTCGAAGGGAAAGGTGATGGAATGCGGAAAGTCGGATTGGAACTGGAGACTTTTTGGCAATGATTAAGAAGAATAAACTTTGGGAACAATAGATTGAGATATTTCTCTATCGTCAGGATTCAAAGGGGGGGGGAAGGAGAGAATCGCGGGATCGTCGGGGGAGTAGACTCCAGATTTTCAGTAATGATGGCGGCCCTGCAACGTCGGAGATGGTGGAGGACGCAGCCCCACTGTGGCTCCGTGCTCCGGGCCTGCCACCCCTTCCTTGTACTCTATACTCGGCCCTGCGCTGGGTTGATGATTGATGCCGTATCAGGCACAATCTCCGTGGGGCTTGGGCACTTTGTGATCTTGAGAGAAATTCTTCAGGCGTGGAATTTGGAATTAGACGCGTTTATTACCGATCGTGTAAGTGGTCGACGCGGGAAGGTTCCAGAGCATCAGACCTGATGCCAAATCAGCTGAGGGAGGATTCTGATGCAGGCAGGGGATGCAACCCACGGGCGGGAGGACAGGCTCTATAAACCATCTCGAGCATGGCATTTGCGGGCTATCTACCCATCGGTGATAGATTCGGACCACTTGGTGACATCGACGTCATCTGAGCCCACGGTTCTTCTCGTCACGTCGACCAGCGCACCTAAAAGCCACCCCCGGCTCGGGTCGACGGGAGCTATGCCAGATCACCTTGACGCTTATCGTGGATTCGAGGGGGTTCTTGGTGAACTGCGGCTTGCGCGCGTGATGTGCTCCCTAGAGCGCGTGCCTGCGTTGACGATCTCGAGTAGAAGCAACGCGTTCATCACACCCAACAAGACAGAGAGGCATGTGCATAAAGTTGCAATATCGATCGACACCCATCAGCAGCGAACCAGACACGGAGTCCTGGCACTTGATGACATGTGAATGGGACCCTGGCGGCGGCGGTAGTCCCTAGTTTAGCCTAGTGGTCTTGGACGCGAAGCAGGACTCACTCGAGCATGACATGTCTCGTGAAAAAGCTGGGGAAGCGGAAGAGCCGCCTGTCTGGGACCGATGTACCGTGTACCTGTCCTCAATCTCCCCGTCCGGCGGACTTTATGTCACTATCAAATCGCCGGCCTTCCATCAAAGAGACGGGCCGGCCTTGTACTTACCCCTGGCCGCTCATCGTCATAACCTCCCAGGGCTGGCAGCTGTGGCTTTGGTGCAACATTGACCTGATTGCCTCAACTGAGAAACCATGCAGGACATTGTCCATGCCATCAGGTGGATGGATCTTGGTGCAGAAAAGCCCTGTTCCGGCGTGTCTCACCGGAAGCTACCTACCGTCGTGTCATTCAAATCAAGAGCATCTTCACATGTGAATCAGGTTCCTGTTTTTCCTTCCCAATCGGGCAAGCGCCCCGCATCTTCCGCCCCGGTCCCCAGACTTGCCTCATCGTGTTCCTGGTACGTGATCAAAACTGAAGCACATCAAGACAAATGGATGCCGCCAAGAAACGGTCGAATCCCCCTCATGCAACCTCTTCAGAGCCAGGTCACCAGGACTTACGGGCATCTTCCGTGCTGTTCCTAACCTCAGCCCTACAAACTTTAAACGCTCCGCCCCGGTCACATGGTTCGTATTGTATTCCTGGTTGACCAAGTTGTATTTCAAGACATGGCTTCTTCTGGCCCTCAATGATCCGAGTAGCGAGACACATTAATCTATCATTTCTAATATTCTAGTCAACTTACTCCGCCTTTATTGTTGACGACGCCTTGCCGTTCGTCTTTGGACTCGACACTGTCTCTCCGTTTGCTGGGACTTGGTCTCCATCCTCAATCTCGATTCCAGCAATGAAGGCAGCACTGACTCCCTCGAGTGCCGCGACAAACACGCACAAGCCGCTTGCAATGGCAAAGTGGCTAATGGTGGACCCAATTTCCAGCCACGAGCCCTCATCCTTGACAACCCAAAAGAAATAGAGTGTCAGGATATCACTTGCTGCTAGAACCACCATGAAGAGTGCGGATGGCGCCACTCCTAGTCTCTTGTTCAAGACTCCCAGGTTAGCTGAGATCAGAACAAAAGGAATCATCAGCTTGAGAGTCAGCAAAGCACCCTGTGAGACAGGATCAAAGATGGGAAACAGCCGGTTCACGCTTTCCAGGCTGAATGAGGACACGGAAGCAACGTTACCCGTGCTGAAGAAGGCCGATTGGAGCAACACCATGAAGAAGAGTGAAACTCGTGCGTCTGATAGAGTCAAAGGCCGGAATGCCCCCGACTCACGCTTTTGCTGCTCAGCAACAACACCTTGTTGCTTGGCGTTGCCCTGTGTGAACGCCTGGTAAGCGTATTCCAGACGCACCCAGGCCAGCAGAGTAATGCTGAAAGCCACGTAGAAAAGGCTTTCGTAGGAAATGGTCAGAATGACAAACGTCGGGGCGCAAGTCAAGAAGATGACCACAAGGCGGTGCATATAGTGGCTGTTGGGCTGGAATCGGTACGCCAAGGGCATAAGGAAAGATGCAACTGGCATTCGTTAGTTCAGGACTATCAGCATAGTTAAAAATAGTTCATCTCACCTAGCATGACCCAACCCACGATTTGGTTTCCACGTGGAAGGCCAAGTTTAGCCTGGAGTGACATCGCACTCGACCGGGTAACAATCATTGAAAGAATGATGAGTCCGATCTGCACATGTTAGTCATCGTTGCCTCATCCAGCCGAGGAAGTCGGTTTTACCTGTGCCCCTAGTACCGTCCTGCTACCATGAAGACGCTTCGACTTGGCCTTGAAAGACGAAAAGTCTGACAAGACAAAGTCCTCGAGGACCAAGTATGCGAGACCAATAAGAATCATGAGGCCACCACCAACCAAGCTGTCACCGTCAGTCACAAACCCTGCTTGAGTGGGAGCGGTCGCAGCTTACATGAGAGGGATATTTTCAATCTTCATAGCTGGCAAGAGAGTGAAAGTGCTCATGGCCAAGCAAGACAGGAACCATAGCAAGCTCAGGAATATATGCGATCTCAAGAACGAGATGCCGCATGTTAGAGGCCAGAAGGCACCCAACACGAACAGCCCAGTCAAGATCTCGCGATGAATGTATCCTAGCGCCTGATACGAGTTAGAGTGAGATAAGATAGCGGGGAAAGGGCCGTACCAAAGACTGGAGGACACCGATGTAAAGAACGATGTTGAAGATCAGGGCAGCAACCGCTCCTCCCGACTTGATGTGTCCGAACAGAGCCTCACATCCTTGGGAGATGCTGTTTCTGCGAGCATACACCTCTTCCCAGAACAGGACGGGAAAGAAGGTATACAGATAATAACTTGGAGGAGACTTTGACACAATGAAAGATGCGTAGAGCCCAACAAGAACAGATGAGAAGAAGAAGAAGCCCAGAAGACTCCGTTGGGATGGGACGCTGTGCTGGAGCACATATAGACTTAGGACAGTCGTGAGAGCGTAGGCAATCCAGCCGAGGTAGCCAATAGTAATAAGGGCACGCAAAAATAGCCAATCATATGTTTGAAGGTAACGGAGACCTTGAAGTCCAACAGTGATCAAGACATCCGACTCCTCAATGGCCTCTTCGTATTGTCCAGCTTCGATCAGAGCGCGGATATGGCCGGTGCGCTCCTCTGGGCTGAGGTTCTCCTCACTCAGAGGTCCGTAGGGTCGGTAGCGGAGTTCTGTCGCCCTCTTCTTCTCCTCCTTTACTCGATACTGCTCAAGGATCACCTGGGCGTTGACGAGGGACGCCTCTGCCTTCTCCTTGGGGCTCGCTGAAAGGAACTCCAAAGGAAGTTCTCCAACACCGTTGGCTGGGAATTCGGCGCCAATTAGGTATGCCATGAGGGCGGCGACATCTGCCTGAGCAACATCATGCCTGCGAACATGGTTCAGGTCCCAGTCTGCCGAGTACTCATCGTGTCCAGGGGCGACCGAGTTTGGATACAGTTCGGGAGGCGCAACGCCCGATCCCCAGGAGATGAGAGGGGTTCTAGTGTTGTCAGGATGTCCATCACCGTGGCTGCCCCAGTCGGTCATGCCGTGGTCAGCCGTGAAGACAAAAGCAGTACGGTCGTCGGCATAAAAGTTCTCGATGAGCTCGGTAATCTCCTTGACGCCTTGATCCACCACCTTTATGTTGTTGAGATATTCCTTGGAGTAGGGTCGGTAAGCGTGCCCGCTGGTGTCGAGTCCGAGCAGATGAAGGAAGAAGACAACCTTGTCTTGACGAAGAGCAGTATTGAGGGTTTCGTTCTTGGTGGCTTCGGCGAAGAAGTCCTTGACGTGGTCAAACACCCAGTAATCGAGTTCTGTAGCATCCTTGGAGAAGTCCTCAAACTCGGATTCATACCAGAAGGCATCGACTCTGCCTGGAACAGCACCATAATGGAACATGGGCAAGATATCGGGACTGCCCCAGCTCCAAGTATGCTGACTGCGGTTGAAGACACTGTCAAAGTTGACAGGGTTCATCTTCCACCCAGTTGCGACAGCCGAGACATCCTCGTACAATCCAGCGATCAGAGCGACATGGCCTGGGCGAGATTCGGTCGGGACACGAGTGTGGGAAACACCAAAGGTTCCGTGTTCGAGGACTCGCGAACGAAGGAAGGGGGCGAGATGGCGAGGGACAAGATCTTCTTGGGACTCGGGGTATGGTTCGGGGTGCTGTTGGAAGGCCTTGTCGGCGCGTAGACCGTCACCTGGAGAAGTAGCTGTGATTAGCGAAACGTTGACAACTCGAGTGTGCGCCATGGGTGCTATACCAACAAAGAGGACGAGCCGGTCCGCAGGAGCTTTGACATCTTCAGGACGCTCGACCTTGAAGTGTCGCATGCCCGAAACGATTGGGCTGACAAAGTAGACATCAAAGATTGAGAAAATATAGACGATATGGAAAACGACCGCAATGGCCATGAAGCCAAAGCGGTTAAAGCCAGCCATGACGAGGGGCTTGAAAGCGTCAAGATGCGCAGGTGTAAGTGGACGATCCAGGAAAGAATTGATGCTGAAGTTAAACCGAGAAGAAAGAGTCCATGACGGAACAAACAACGGCGATGTGATATAAGGGCAAAGGCCAGAATATCAACAAAACGAAGCACCTTGTTGAACCCAAGACAGATGCAAAGAAATCCTCGTATAACTTTTAATGGCGACGCGAAAGGACGAAATGAAATACCGTGGCCAGTAGGTAGGGATGTGACAGCTGACGATGGATGGACGCGCGAGGTGGACATCGCGTTCTGGGGCTTTCACTTGCAGGGGACGAATTGGAAGTGCCTCCACTGTCTCTGAGCCAGGGATCCCCGTGGCACTCAAGTTCCCCTGCGCTAGCGGGCCAGTTTAAATCCGGTTGGCTGCGCAAAAGCTTCGCTGACATGTTTGGCGTCGAAACAGCCACACTTGATAGCGGGGAGGATGAGTGTTGAGCTCCAGTTGGCAGCCATTCAGTTTGCACGTGCCTCTAGTGTAGGAGCCTCTCGTCCCTGAGCCTAGAAGACATTGTGTGAACCAGACAAGTTTGCAACTTCCATCAACAAGGGAGTCAGTCTTGTCTTCGATATATTTCTTCATATCTCATCATGTAGCGCCACATTTGCCATTCTACTTCAAAAACACCTTGAAGGATGGATTGCTTCGCAACCTTGATGAACAAACAACCACTTTCAAGCCATGGCGCATATGTTCACCAACAAGGTCCTCACCATGGTCAGCCTCTGTCTGAATCTGGATCTGGGTAATTCGATCATTGCGAGCCCAGAGCTATCCAGCCGTGGTTCAATTGACAAATGTATATCAACGTAAGAATGGCATCCCGGGGTATCACTAACAACCAATAATCCTGCCACAAGAACCACCATGACTACTCCTTGCCACTTATTCAATTCGCTCAGTCAAAGACTTGACCACCCTTGCATAGAATCGAGAGGCCTGATGCCGCGGGAATGTAATCTCCTCGGTAAGATAATCCGGTAGCATATCCATCAATTCCCCGTCGCGGTTAGAATCCAGCTGTGGTCGGTAAGTAAACAGCGCCTCCTCGTAATTATCTGACGCCTCAGCGTTTTCTACTCCCAACTTGAAGTGAAGAGCTGCACATGGAGTCAGTAAGCGATTAAACAGCACATTCACCACCAAAACTTACTGCCATTGCGTCCAGTCTGGATGCAGTCAAAAACGTCTTCCACATCTTCTTGTCTTAGTCCGCGCAGAATCAGGCCTGTCAAGTCCGCGTAGAGATCTTCCTTGGCTTGCGCTGTGGCTTGCGCAGCATGTGCCGCCTCGGCCTGTGCCGTGCGGTTTGCCAGCCCGCCCGTCTTCATAGCGCTTCCTGGAACCCTAGAGTTTACATCTCCTGACCTGACAGCGGCCAGTTTCGTAGAGAGGGTTTTGATTTCTGACTTGGCTTCTGTCAAGGAACCATTCAGTTCCTCAATGGTAGCCTCTAAATCCTCAGCCTTTGCTTCGCTCTCTTCTAGTTGCTGTCGTAGTTGCTCGCCTTCCTTTGCAAGAGACGTCTGTGCAGCAAGTTCGGCTTTGAGTTCGGCAATTAATTGATTTGCGGCTGTTGGAGTTAGCATCTCAGCATTGATAGCAAGGCTGCAACTAGGAGACTTGCCTGCGGTTCTTTCTTCAGCTTGCTTCTTGAGCCGCTCAAAATTACGCTCTGCCTCTTTTACTCCGACCTCTCGTAGATCCCGGTGACGCATATCAAGGCTCTCGTACTTCTTTGAGAGCTCCCCAAGTCGCCTGCGCAATGACACTTCGCTTCCATCATATCCTGTCCACGATTCGAGTGGCTCGGCAACTGGCTCCACATCTCCATTCATGTCTTCCTCCTCTTCTACTACGACGTCCAACTCCATTGCATCTTCCTGTTGGGTTTCTGGGATTTCCTCCGGTGTCTTCACAGCCTGTCGAGGCGGTCGGCCTCGTCGTTTCGCTGCGCTCGGCGGGACCCGCACTGACGTATCGTTGTTGGCATTTTTCGAGGCTGATGCAGGTACGCTTTTGGGTCGACCGCGTGTTCCTTTTTTCGTGACTGTCGACATGACACTCGGGAGCGCTTCGATATCGTCGAAAGTAACAGTCTCATCTTGGGCTTGTTGTTGGGGTATGCGCCCCCCGCCCTCTGTGCTAGAATTGGCCTTGGTCGTTGTACTCGGTCGTGTCGCTGACTCGGGAACAGCTGAGAGCCTGCCACCTCCTCGGCGCGTAGAAGGAGCCGTAGTCTTTGTCACCTTGTTTGCAGTGCGTGGTCGACCGCGGGGTTTCTTCGTGACGCTCATTGTGCGCGCAGCTTGAATCTCGGACTCATCAAAAGCATCTAAATCGGGTTCTGAGTCGGATCCCACCAGGCCAGCAAGGGCCGATGCTGGTTTTGCGCGTGCGCGTGGTGGCATCGAGTATGTAGTGATTGTCGATAGTGAGTAGTCCAGAGGTGTCGCAAAAGGTGGCGCAAGGTAAAAGCGAAGCAACAATTGGTGTACAATATGTCTAAGGCATATGGCGACCCTAAACTTCGAGTAATCGGCGTGCGCGGATGCAATCCCAAGATATGAACTTCTTTGTCGCGGGGATATGTATGATGGTTGTTTTTCCTCCGTTGAGTTTCCATTTACCTATGTAAACAATCGGTCCATCAATGTCGGCGGCAAAGGACACGGACGTGGCCCGTGCCTCACTTTTAGCGCCCGCGGCTCTGAAGTACTGTACAAGCATCTCGAAGTGTCAGAAAAATCCGATCACTACGTATGTAAAATGCTTCAACAGTGACGGGCTAGAAAACCACTGCATTGGAGAGGACAGTGGGTGATTAACAACATTCAAGTAAGCTCAAACACTACGAAACTTATTTATTCTTTTATTTTGATCCTCAACGCGTCTTACAGCCATTTAACGTGTTCGTGGACTCCTTGCATAGATAATGCCCCTGTGCTGCAATCTTATTGTCGGCCCGCCATCTTGCATCCGGGCAGGTACCTAAACTTTGTCCTTCCTGCGGCTGATCGCTTTAAATGCATGTGCCGCGACGCGCATATCAGTCTTTCGTTGTCCAAACGGCCTTGATCTCTTCCGCCTCCATCAAAGATACACTTTTGACGTCCCGTCGGAGGCCAGCCTCTCGACCAGAAGAAATACCGCGATATCCCATACCGAAATAGATCGATGACAATCGACAGCTGACAATCGACAAACGAAATCCTCCTCAATCCCCTTTGTTCCTTGCCATCTCATGCCATCCGAGTCAGCCACCTGGCTGCGCTGGGTCCTCGGCATGGGGGAACGACGCAAGCTCGGCGATGTCGCCATGGACATCTTGCTATTTGCTGGCATGGTGAGTAGACACCCGTCAACCTGCCCCTGCCATACAATAACCCTCATGCTGACCCCCCGCCTAGATGACCGCTGGTCTGTACGTCGCCCGAAACTTTCTTAACCCGATCCTCAGCAACCTGGCCGATCCCGACAAGGAGAAGCACGAGCAAGCAAGACGTCAAGCCAAGGCGCATCTAGAGCGGTTAAACCGACAAAATCGAGATGGAGGCGAATTCGATGATGAGAGTAGCGATTCGTTACGAGGGCCTCGGCCCGAGGAGCTGGTTCTAAACGAATATGAGAACTTGGTTGCGCTTGAGATGGTCCCCCCTCAGGATCTCTCTGTCGGATTCGATGGTAAGAGAGACACAAAAGGACGAGACAGTGTTTCATGTCTTGCTAACACCCGCAGACATTGGTGGATTGGATACCATCATCGAGGAACTCAAGGAATCGGTCATCTATCCCTTGACGATGCCTCATCTTTATTCACACGCCGCGCCACTACTTTCTGCCCCCTCGGGCGTGCTGCTGTACGGCCCGCCTGGATGTGGAAAGACAATGCTGGCTAAGGCTGTCGCCCACGAGAGCGGCGCGTCTTTTAT
Organism: Fusarium piperis; assembly: GCA_027886205.1. Classification (NCBI taxonomy): domain Eukaryota; kingdom Fungi; phylum Ascomycota; class Sordariomycetes; order Hypocreales; family Nectriaceae; genus Fusarium; species Fusarium piperis. Next base: position 219,791 of record RZGM01000020.1, on the reverse strand, counting down.
CAATCTGCATATCTCAACCCTGACCGAGAAGTGGTATGGAGACTCAAATAAGATTGTGCGAGCTGTCTTCTCCCTTGCCCGCAAGATGCAGCCCGCCATCATTTTCATTGATGAAATTGATGCAGTGCTCGGGACTCGAAGGAGTGGTGAGCATGAGGCTAGCGGCATGGTAAAAGCAGAGTAAGTCTTCTCTATCTTTGGCACCAAAGCGTTTGCTAACTTGACAGATTCATGACCCTTTGGGATGGATTGACGTCTGCAAACTCATCGGGAATGCCCGCTCGCATTATGGTTCTCGGAGCCACAAACCGCATTAACGACATCGATGAGGCTATCCTCCGTCGAATGCCAAAGAAGTTCCCCGTCACATTGCCCGGTACTGCGCAGCGACGACGGATCCTGCAGCTTATCTTGCAGGACACCAAGACAGATCCCGAGAACTTTAGCCTGGATTACATCGCCAACGTCACCGCTGGCCTTTCAGGAAGTGATATCAAGGAGGCCTGCCGAGATGCCGCCATGGTGCCTGTGCGGGAGTACATGCGACAGCACCGACAGAGTGGCCAGGCAATGTCGACGGTGGACCCGACGCAGTTCCGGGGTATCAGGTCGGACGACTTTCTAGGCCGAGAGGGAGGTCAGATCAAGTTGCAACCGACCCGACGACCGGTCAGGACGGGGGTTGAGGAGCTCATTCCGGAGGAGCAGGATTAGCAAAGCAAATGCTGGCGGGACCGATAAACTTGAATAGAGACACCAAACCCCGGCCATCACATCACCTCTCGCTGCCCAATCAGCAACACTACGATTTCTGTTTCTGGGCTATCGGTGACCTCACGGTACTCTTTGCACTGTCTGGTCGCTTCCCCACAACCCGCACGTCTCAGCCGTCTGGTTTGGTTTGGTCAAGACGAAGATGGATACCCAGGAGCAAAGCATGGCCCTAACTCATCTCAAATACTACTCCTTTACGACACAATTTATCTTGGATACAAAAGTGATGGAATAGATATAGGCTAATGCAAGGCTATTCTACAGGACTCTTTTATTGGTAACTCATCTTTTGGGGTAAGATAACCTCAGACCTTTGATCCATACTGGAACAAAGTGAAGTCGGGGCACGGTTCCGTACTCCAGTTCTCCATACAGTGCACTCCATACGCAGGGGGCGGCATTGCAGACGATGGGCCATGATGGTGTGTGATCACGTCATTTAGCATACCCCACCATTTCTCCCCAGGGTTGCGATAGCCGGGTACCTGACAATGATGGTCTGATCTGGCGTAAGCACAGGTACCAGGGCATCAATCGACCTCCGTAAATCGGGCGAATGACCCAGAGGAATGGCGGTGGGCGGCAGGCGGCTCACCTAGACCGCTGGGCTGGGCTGAAATAGCGCTGCATGCCCTGAAGGATGCTGCGATTTCCCCCTGCGAAGACTCTGCAGATGCCCTGCAAACTGCGCTGTGTGCCGCACTGCAGGGGCGGGCTGCATCCAATTGCCCCAGAAAAAAATAGAACGACTTCCATTCAGACCGCCGAGGGCGGCATGACTCCGACTCCCGAACTCCCGCCTCTCCCAACCGCTGACTCGTTACCAATGCCCTTCTCCTCATCTTGAAGCTGAAAACCAATTCTTTCTTCTTCAACTATCCCTCGATCTGGCTGAATCAGGTCTTTCCTGTCGCATCTTTTGGCGCAGTCCAATTGCTAATTGACGTCTTACCCCTCCCTCGCCCTTCTCCCCGCCATCGCCTCTCGTCTATACAACTTCTCAGCTGTGCGACGTCTCGCACTGAACCCGGCAGTTCAACCAGTTTCCATCCGACTCGACCGAAAATGTCCTCTCCATCTCCAAACGAGCCCGCAAAGTCGAGCAACCCGCTCAAGCGAGTTGACAACGAAGGGCACGACTTGCCTCCCTCCCCCGCGCCCTCGAGCCCCCGCAACGGTCGTCGGCGCTATGCCCTTGCCACGGAACTCGTCTACACTGATAGCAAGGACCAGTATGGCGCTTCCAGCGTCCCCATCTACCAGTCTGCCACCTTCAAACAGAGCTCTGCCAATGGCGGCCAGCAGGAATACGACTATACGCGCTCCGGAAACCCTACTCGCACCCACCTCGAGCGACACCTAGCCAAGATTATGAATGCCTCGCGGGCGCTCGCCATCAGCTCCGGCATGGGCGCTCTCGATGTTATTACCCGCCTGCTCCGTCCTGGAGACGAGGTCATTACCGGCGACGATCTCTACGGCGGCAGCCACCGCCTTCTCACCTACTTGGCTGCCAACCAGGGCATTATTGTTCATCACGTTGACACCACCACGGTTGATAGCGTGAGAGCGCGCCTCTCGGAGAAGACTGCCATGGTCCTGCTGGAGACCCCTACCAACCCTCTGATCAAGGTTGTCGATATCCCATCCATTGCCCGTTTGGCTCACGAGGTCAACCCCAAGGCTCTGGTCATCGTCGACAACACCATGCTCTCGCCTATGCTCTTCAACCCTCTCGACGTCGGTGCCGACATTGTCTACGAGTCCGGAACCAAGTACCTGTCGGGCCACCACGACATCATGGCTGGCGTAATTGCCATGAATGACACCCAGATCGGGGATAAGCTCTTCTTCGTCATCAACTCGACGGGCTGCGGTCTGTCGCCCAATGATTCATTCCTCCTCATGCGGGGCGTCAAGACTCTAGCTATTCGGATGGAGAAGCAGCAAGCCAACGCTCAAGCCATTGCCGAGTTCCTCGAGTCTCGTGGATTCCGAGTCCGATACCCTGGCCTCAAGTCTCACCCCCAGTATGACCTGCATTGGTCCATGGCCCGCGGTGCTGGTGCAGTCCTCTCCTTCGAGACTGGTGATCCCGCTGTTTCGGAGCGCATTGTGGAAGCTGCCCGACTCTGGGCCATTAGCGTCAGCTTTGGCTGTGTTAACAGCTTGATCAGCATGCCTTGCCAGATGAGCCATGCCAGTATCGATGCCAAGACACGAGCAGAGCGACAGATGCCTGAGGATATTATCCGACTGTGCGTCGGAATTGAGGATGTTAACGATCTCATTGAGGACCTTTCCCGGGCTGTAAGTTTGTCCTTGTCGGTGACATTGTGAACAAGACGCTGACCAGCCATAGCTCGTCCAAGCCGGCGCTGTGACTGTGACTATGGATGGTTTCCACGCAGCCGGAGCTGCCAAGGAGCTAGGAGAGACTCCTCTCACCATTCGATGAGGTACATGTGGATTTCAATATTGAAACTATGAAGAAAGTACTTGAGTCTCGGCCATTTGAGGCCATGAGGGAACGTTTTGATTTCTGCAAGCGAGTCCGATAGTTCTACCAAACGCCATTTCTGCAATGAGCCCTGCCACGAGTGCGCCATGAGGGGAACGACAAAGAAGGGGTGGCCATGGCATACCGCCTCGATGGCGATATTTATGAAGAAAAAGAAGAAGAAAAAGGAGGACCTGTATCATCATCCAAAGCTGGCGTTGGCAGACACGATTATGGAGTTGGAATCTTTTGCTTCTGGGTTGACCTGCAATAGGTTGGAGAATGCCCCCCAAATACATGAAGAAAAAATGTGTGTGAAAGGGTCTTACAGGAATATTTGCCCGCCGGTGAAGAATCTCGGTGATGCTCAAGTTTTGTCGTTCAGTCTCGTGAACCCAAGCGGCAAGCCTTTCGGTGCTCTTGCTCGGCTTCGACTTTGTTGGCTTTGACTGGTCCTTGTCTGAAGTGCTTGAGCCGGCTGTGGCGATGATGCTGAGAGTAACTATCAGTATGAGCCATGAAGGTGATGAGTTCTCATATACCTTTGAGCATCTGTACCGTTGACTTCAGCCTTGTTCGCCATCGTAGTCAAGATCAATAATGTATACAAAGTAGTAGTAGTTCGCTCTGCCTCCTCAACCTCTTACTCCCCAACTCTCACCATCCTCTCCTTACTCTTTATATATCCCTCACATGAATCACATCCAGCAGTGTATAGATGCGCAGCTTGGACCTCATCGCATTGCAGAGCCCAGCTCGGCTCGTCATGATATCATCTCGGGGCCGAAGCCTTTCGGTGCGCACCTCCCTCCTGCCGGCTCTGGTTGGCCGAGCCTACGCGAGCCCTGGGTCCAGGACCTGAGAATCGCGCCCAATGCCCCTGGGGTATGACGGCGTCGCGAGGTGGAGGAGGAGACGGGGTTCTATCACATCTCATATTGGAGGGGGGGAGGGCGCATCACGCACGTCGTCACGGGCGAGGTCACGCTGGTGTAACGTGCGCTTCTTGCCGGAGGGAAGGGCTAGAAGGTTGAGGTGGCACAGGTGAGCACGGCTGCACGGGGTTGATTTCCGGTGAGAATGGTTTGAAGGGGGGGTTGTGGTGATGGGAGGCATGAGTAGAGTGAGCGAGTTGAGAGATGAGACAACAAGAACGACCAAGAGCGAATCAGAGAGATGAAACCCTTCTCCAGACCCAATGACTCTTTAGAATTAGACCTCTTCTGTGTGCTGGTCTCACGCCATCGAATGTCGTGGCCTTGTCCGCGGTGCCCCCAACTTCGTCCAACTGAATCTCGCGATAGCTTCATCGACACTGTGACGTGCGCCACACACACATCTTGTCCCTACAGACCCGCCTTCCAGAACGGAACCAGGAGAGGACGCCACCGTCGGCTCTCCGACCAAACATGGTGACGTCCCCCGGTTATCTCGACCTTTGACCCCGAACCCATCCACGTGCCGGGGCACACTTTTGTCTGCTTCTGCTTCGGCCGTGCGCAGCTCGCCGGTGTTGCACAACCTCCAGAGCGATAAGCCGTCGACTGACCTCAGAGCCTGCTGTTGCTATGTAATCTCCGCGCCATGCATGCCACGGCGCTGGATGCGTATGGGCTCAAGCGCCTGGACTTGTTGTTTGCCTGCTGCCCCCATCTCACCATCTGTCACCGTGGAGTCGGTCCCCGAGACCTGCGTCGGGCATGCCTAGTAGATGCGTCTGCTTGGCTGATCCGGTGAGAGGATAGGCGCTTCGAGTTGGATCAGCTGACAAGACATCGCGCAGAGTGTCACGCTCCGAAACATGCTCCAAACGTAGGCGCGGGTTTTGTATCAACGAACTGTATACCTTGTTCATATGGATGGCTAAGCTATGGTAGACGGACAAACTAGTTAACAAAGTGTATGCAAGCGCTCTCTCTCCAAAACTCCGACCCATGTAGATGCGAACTTAGGAAAAGTCGAAACGCTCAGGCAGGACAATGGGCGCCACCAGAGTCCAGGTGTACATGCCGTAGCAGACCCAGGCACTGACGATCTTGACCCAGCTTGCCGCATATGTACGGCCAACAGTCGCAAAGTCACCGTCCTTGGTCGACTCGTCAAAGTTCATGGTGAGCAGGGTAGCCACCCACGCTGTCGCCAAGAAGAAGATGATGTGGAACACGGAGTAGTTGTACTGGGTCCTGGATCGCTCGTCATCACCAGCAGGGGAATCACCCGCCTCGCTGTCGTCATCGTCCGAAAGGAGAGCATCGGCTGGCAGGCTGCCCTCCTCGACGGCTCGGCGCAAAGCCTCGGCTCGCATTTCACGGCGAGCGCTCGGCTGCTGCGTAACCAAATCATGCTCGTCGTCCTCTGGGAGTCGAATGCCGTTCGAGTTGCCCAGACCCAGACTCTGGGTGGCAGCACGGGTTGTGGTGTAGGCAATGGTGAATAGGGTGACAACGGCACCAATGATGATCGAAGTTGTCCTCGTGCCCCGGCCAGTGATGAGAGGGTTGCACTCGTTGTTGGGCTCCATAGACACAGCGGACATGGTCAGATAGGTGCAGTAGACAGCCACCATTGCTGCCTGCGCGAGTCCTGCCTTGGGGTTATATTCCTGGACAGTGGGGTTGACGGAAATAACAGAAACCCCCAGCCAGAGGAGGAGGTTGATAGTGATGACGGCTTGGTTCATGGAGCAGTTGTTCTTGGCGAAGAAGACGTATTGAACAATGGTCATGGCAAGCGAGCCGATGTACATGCTAAGGGTCGATCCGATCAGAACAAATCTCCAGAATCTCGAGTCGGTATCCTCGATCTGGGCGAGGCAGTACTCGGCCCAGTTGTGGGCGAGATCGACAAGCAGAATCAGGCCCAACAAGAGGAAGAGCATAGCGCAGGCGAATGAGATGTAGTTGCCCCAGACCAGGAAAAAGGTGTCGGGAATGAGGAAAGAGAGGACAACAAAGGCGAGCCAAGCAATAATCTTGGGACCCCAGTAACCGTTCTGGATGGCGGCGCGAGGACTCCTGGATGTCGCAACACCAAAAAGCAAGCCGGCGAGAATGAGGTGGAAGAGACCAAGAGCAAAGTTGATTCGATGGACGGCAAACCAGCCGTGGCATGCCCCCGTCGGACAATTGATCGTGACCCAGTCGAGGGTGAGTTTCTGAAGTTTTTTGATAGCCCACGGCGTGAGCATTATCCAGGCGAGAATCGAGTTGACGAGGAGGAGGAGCGCGTATGCGATACGAGTTGCGACACTATTGCCGCACTTGCCACAGGCGCTGCAGACCATGGAGCAGGTCGCAGCGCCGCAGCAGCTTGCCGCGAAGGACATGACCTAAAAGCGCTCGATGTTAGCATCCGAAATTGATGGAGGGTAGAGTCGACATACGGTGGTCATGCTCGGCACCGCGAGAAGTGGCAACGATAACAGAGCACCCATTGCGACGGCGCGAAGAGGTTGACTGGGCTGTGTCTCCTAGGAAGGGGATTGGTGTTGAGAATTTCTCTCTGATGTTTAATCGGATGTGCAAGGTAGTTGTGCGCAAAGTTCAAAGTCGTGCTGTTTAGGCCGTTGAAGGTATCGTGCCTAGCCTGGAGTCTGTTTGAAGATGGGAGGAGATGGGATGATTGAGGCTGGGATTGGGCAAGCTAGTCCACGTGAGATTACGTCGTCAACCGCGGCCGGGCACCGAAAGCGGAGTGGGATGCAGGCAGGCAAGGCATGCACTTTGGAGCTGTGGCTGGACTTGAACGTGGCTAAGCATTCAAATAGCGGGGTGTGGCTAGGTATCCGGATGTATGCAGAACCTCGGAGATCCGGGGTTCTCCCACACTGCCGGTAAGGAGGTTCCAGGCCCAGTCACAAGGTCCACCTTCGGAATCCCGGACCCTCTCGGGACCCCCTCCGCGTTCGGCCCGCGTGCGTGCTTACCCTGCGTGTTGCGTGCCCCTTTGGCTGTGAGTTATCAGCTTCCAGAGCCACGAGATAACGAACTCGCCTCCCTGACCCCCTTCTTCCCATCCCTGGACTGTTACATCCTAGGATCTATCCACGCGTGCTGCAGCATCCTCTACTCTCTCTCTTCCTATTCCTATCTCATAAGCTATCTTTTTCTTTTTCCTATCTATCGTCTTACTCCTCTCTTTCAATTGCTGGCTGTCTGTTTCGTCAGCTGTGTCAGCGTCCTTGTCACTACTAATGTTTTTAACTTTACCGTCCTAGAAGCGTGTCCCCCCCAACCTCGAGCATCAAGCTCACTCACTCCCTCCAGCTACTTTTCTATCTTCTATACATACCGCACAGCCAAGATGCATCAGAATCAGCAGCAGCGGCTTCATCATGCTCGCATCATTGCCAGCGTCGCTGCTACCGTCATCTCCCTCGCCTGTGGCACAAATGTTGGTTCCTATCTTGATCATGAACTTTAAGATGAGGGAGGCGATAAGTTCCTGACAACGCATCTAGTATGTCTACTCGGCCTGGGCTCCGCAGTTCGCCGAGCGGTTGAAACTCTCCTCTACGGAGAGCAACCTTATCGGTCTTGCTGGTAACTTGGGCCAGTATACTATGGGAGTTCCAATTGGTATCTTTGTCGACCATCGCGGCCCCAGACCTGCTGTTCTCGGTGGCGCCGTTCTCCTAGCTGTCGGCTACTTTCCTCTCCACCAGGCCTACGACAGCGCCTCTGGCTCTGTTCCTCTTCTGTGCGTGTTCTCTTACATGTCAGGTTTGGGTGGTTGCATGGCTTTTGCTGCTGCCGTCAAGACATCTGCTCTCAACTGGCCCCAACATCGAGGTACCGCCACGGCTTTCCCACTCGCTGCGTTTGGCTTGAGCGCCTTCTTCTTCTCTCTTCTCGGCTCCGTCTTCTTCCCCGGCGACCCAAGTGCTTTTCTGGAGCTTCTCGCTTGGGGTACATGCGGCATGACTCTCGGCGGCTTCTTCTTCCTCAAGGTCCATCACCAGTCCAGCTATGAGGCCGTACCCGACTCGGAAGACCACCACGGCCGGCCATCAACTTCTTCCCGGCACTCTCGCCAGGGCTCTTCGGACGAGCCCAAGGTCTACCGCTCTTCTCGGGCGGTTGCCGAACCTGGTATGTTCACTAATTCCAGTAGTAGTAGTAGCACTCGCACAAGCACAAGCTCCTCTGTGCCTGCCCTGGCATCTTCATCCACCCCCGCCCCGGATCTGACGGCCTCTCCTGGAATTCCATTCGAGCCTGAAAGTGGCCGTGTGGTCGCCCCCGAGGACCCAGAGGACCTCGAGGCCGGCGAGACGTCCCCCCTGACATCTCGCCCCTCCTCACGAACCGGCGAAGCCCTTCTTGGAAACAATCACATTAATAACGATCGATCTCACCGTGTAGACATCCGAGGTCTAGCCCTCATGCGCAGCCTCGGCTTCTGGCAGCTCTTTACCATCATGGGAATACTAGCTGGCGTGGGTCTCATGACCATCAAGTATGGCACCCCCCCTCCCTCCACTTCGGGAATGAGCTCGGCTGACCTCTTTCAAGCAACATTGGCAACGACGCCAAGGCTCTTTGGAAACACTTTGACAAGAAGGTTACCGACGAGTTCCTCATCCACCGCCAGCAAATGCACGTGTCTACCCTTTCCATCTGCAGCTTTCTTGGGAGATTACTCAGCGGTGAGTCCGATCCCAACACACCCCGTATTTTCATTGTCTCACAGCTCTTCCAGGTGTTGGCTCTGATTTCTTGGTCAACCGACTTCACGCCAGCAGGCTCTGGTGTCTTGCCGTCGCTTGTGTCGTCTTCTTCCTGGCCCAAGTCTGCGCCTTGCTCATCGAAAACCCCAGCCTGCTCGGTCTGGTCTCGGGATTGTCCGGTCTCGCCTATGGCTTCCTATTTGGCGTTTCCCCTTCGATTGTGGCCGAAACCTTTGGCATCCGCGGGCTGAGCCAAAACTGGGGCTTCTTGACCATGGCTCCGGTTATCTCATCCAATATCTTCAACATTTTCTATGGTAAAGTCTACGACCGACACAGCATTGTCCAACCCAACGGCGAGAGGGTATGCTTGGAAGGTCTTGATTGCTACCGTTCGGCATATTGGGTTACTCTATTTGCTTGTATTGCCGGAAGCGGCATCACTCTTTGGGGCATCCGCCATCAACATGCCAAGCTCCTGAGGGAGCATAACAAGGGCGAAGAGGAGGACTAGTCCTGTACCTGGGATCCTTGACAATTCGATGGAATCAGGCTGTGGCTGGTCAGTGATGTACGGCGTTGGATGAAGTTTGCTTGGTGTTGATTCATGGATATTTTCACATAGATGGAACGGTCTGGCGCATAGGGGAAACCAGGAAAGCATCGCGGGAAAATCTAGTTATTAGATTATATGCCAAAGGATATACGTCATCCACAACCCCCGAAACCCTCAGTTCCATATTCAAGGCCCTTATCCCAGCCGCCGGACCGCCATGTCCACGTTGCCCTCGTGACATTATAATCCGCCATGATGCATGCCAGTGCAAGTGAAGAACAGGGACGACGAAAACAGACCCAACCAAAGCAAAATGGGGAAGAAAAAAGTGTTGAACTGAGGTGAGGAGTGAAAAGCCCAGCGAAGCCAGGCTCCTCAATCTTTGTCTTTATCATGCCGTCTACCTGTGGAACGCCGAAATAATGCTCAAATCGTCAAACTGACAACGAGAGGCACGCAGCTCTAGGTGCATCCCTCCTACGCCCGATGTCAAAAGGACGTTGACTCCAGAACCATGCAAAACAGAAAAAGAAAAAAAGTGGTATTATCGGGCGGACCCGCGCTGAAAACAAAGGAAGAAAGGCAACCGACTGGGATGGTGGGGAACAAGTATATGGTTTGGGGAACATGATCGTGTCCTGTAGTGGAAATGAGGTGGTGACTGCCTGCATTACATCCTCTGGTGATATACACAAAAGCGTTGGCGATAAACAGCGTGCTACCGAGCACTGTGACGGGCGATTATCCTTCTCGAAGCAAGCCTGATCATCGAGGGGTCTTGCCCTCCTTTCGATCTGGATTTGAGTTGCTTTCGAATATGGCGCCAAGCCCGCTGAGTGAAAAGGGGTCGTTGGTTGAATGTAACACCACCAACCAAGCCGCCACAATGTTCACCAGATAGTGAAGCATGTATGCGTGGGAGACGCCATACATGGCGGCGTAAAGAGCCGTAGCGAAGAGGAGTAGGCTGGTGACATAGCCAAATCCCCTACTGACTTGAGGAACCATCTTCCCTGTCGTCAGGTTCTCCACGAGAAGGATAAACGGCATGATGGAAAGGACATTATGGTGTGAAGAAAAGGGCGTGAGCCAATGAACTGCCAAGTTTCGAATCCAGACCGCCAGGATAGGCAGATTAATAGGGAGGATCCAGAGCATTAGGAGGAGAACAGAATGGGCGTAGTGGTAGTAGTTCGAGTTTGCATTCGAAGGGGCAGTGTTGTTGATGCGAAGCGCTCGGATGACGGTGAAGAGCTGCACCAGGCATGCCACGAGGTAAGCAAACTGATAAGGGATAAAGGTCGACACCAGGAACAAGAGAATCGCTGTCGTGATCATACGCCGCTTAGGGGTCGATGGTACAAATGCAGGGGACCTCGCGAGCCCCTGATCATCGGATGCCCCGGCCAGAGACAGCAGATTAAGCAGTCCATAGAAGAGACCAAATATGTGTGTCAGGAGCTTGGTCATGTAGTGAAGAACAGTGCAAACGCCGATGCAGACGACACCAATGAGGGGGATGAGGAACCAAAAGAAGGGGTCGTCCGTTCCAATCAAGATGTCGTGTCGATGAAAGTCAATACTTGAGGGAGCCGCGTGCGCCTGTTCAAGGTATTTGCTAAGTCCAGAAAATGATACGCCTTCAAGCGACATGGAGAGAAGTGTCAATGACACCAGCAACAGCGGAATTGACTGGCGAAGACACAAATCCAAGCTCTCTGAGAAAGATATAAAGACACCCGAGCTATCGTAGACACGGAACTGCTTGCGCAGAACAAGAGTAACGGTCAACAGGGGGAATGCAGCAAAGACAGTGCGATATCTCATGTAGAGCTTGCCTAAGCTGCCCCAGATATCCGGCTTGATTTCTAAATGGACGCTGGACTCGCAAGAGGGGTCGGCCCAAAGCTGGAACGTGAGACCATTCTCAGGCTTCTGCTTCAAAGGAGGCGGCAGATACGGGGCAACGCCATGAAGGCTAATGTCGGCGGACTGCGCATTGACAAAGTACTTGGACTCGTACGGCCGGTCAAGATACTGGCGAACCAAAGGGCTGAAGAGAGCCTTTTCAACCTTGCAACTTGGGCTCGTGATTTCCAGCTTGTAAGCGAGCAGAGCCGATTGCAGCGAGGGAATGGTGACCTCAACAGCCATTGGACGGTTTGCTGGGAGGTCAACTGATACTCCAGACAAGATCAGCCCGCCAAGACCAATGTCTTGCTTTCTGGAAAACTCGGATTGATCGCTAAACTCGGCGATGAGGAAGCCGTGAGTGTTGGAAGTGGCCTTTTCAATAACTGCCACAAATTGATGTTCCGAGAGCAGGTCGAGGTCGTACTGAAGATATGAAAAGGGAGAAATCTCCCTCTCGCGGTCGAGATAGAAAGGGAACTTTGTCGATGGGGTAGATGCAGGAAGCAGAATCCGGTCCGAAGCCGCGTTCTTACAAGCAAGCCTAGTCGAGCCACTATCGTCGCTGGAAAGGTCGATTTGAAAGGGGTAGAGTGAATTGGCCTGTCCGGATTGGAAAGGATATACACTGCAAAACAGAACCTCGAGCTTTCCATTTTCACCAGCCTCATCCAAGGGGGCATCCGTGAGGAGAGTAAAACGCTTCGACTCAGGAGAGCCCTGCGGTGGGAGGGGAATCAAGTGTGCTCTTGGGTTCGACTGCTGCCCAATCTTGCTGAGGACGAGGCGCTCTCCGGCCGGGAGAATCGAGTTGAAGTCGTCACCCAGCGTGAGAAGTGTCGTTGCCTCCTTGAAAGGCAGATCCTTCTCCATGGTCGATTCCATTCCTGTGAGGAAGCGTTTCTTGAAAGTTCTCATTCGATCGGCCCGTGGTCTAGTTTGTGAGCCACGATGGACGTCAACAATGTCGAAAAGTGTTCGCGAAATTACTTTTCGGAATTGGTCGCACCAGAGGATGGCCTGGTGATCCATACTTGTCCAGACAGTTGGGATGCCCGTAGTGAAGACGGTGAAGCCATGTGTCGGAGGGACAAGAGACTCGAGACTCGCATAATCTGATGGCACAACCGTATCCAAACCGCCGCCCGCGATCGACACCAGAGTAACGTGCCACAAGGGATTGTTGTTAGCCCATTTTTGCGAGTATGCCCGACGCCAATAAGCGTTGATTTCGTCATAAATCTGAACAATCTGTCCATCGAATGTGACCGGGGGACGCGAATGCGGTGCTGACATGGTAATAATCGTATTGATAGAGTTTGCCTGGTAATTGGACTGAACAAGCATGGCTCTCGCTACCACGCCGCCCATAGAATGCCCAAGAATGATGACTGAAGTCGGGTCCGGAAGATGGTCCTCTCGAGAGACACGCTGGGGATCGGAGTAGAGAGAAAGGATGTAGCGCACGGCTTCGTTGAGGTATTCGGCTTGATCGAGGAGCGTTTGGCCGTGAAATGCAGTTATATCTTCGTTGAAATCTACCGTGAAGAAATCCAGGCTCCGGATGCCAGCATCGAGAGTGGCGTGGTCATGTTGGAGGTTATGATGAAAATAGTTTGCCGCTTCAGCAGCAATCGGACGAACCTGCTTGTAACTTCCAGCATTGCCAGGAATGAAAAGCACTGGGATTCCTCGCAACTAAATACATGACAATTAGCGGTTGACGTCGGGAGCCATGCAGAGAAAGAATTGTCGACCGCATCCAAAAGCTCAAGAGTTCCAGGGAACATACCTTGTCCGGCTGCTCGATTCCTTGCTCTCTATAGAGATACAACGAGTATTTTGTCGCAAAGCGCGTGTGCTCAGTGTCGAACTCGGTGAAGCGCACATACGACGGGCGCATGTAGGACATTCGACATCCCTTGGGATCGAGCTGGCGAGTCACGAGAGACCTGAGGATGCCGATAAGGAGCGCAATGCCCAGGGCCGAGGTGAGCAAGACGACGGGGGAGAAGCGCGAGGAACGGCGTGTACGACGGCTCGGAGAGGGAGACTGGTTCGGCGTCCTGGCGAGAGCCATGTCGGGAGTAGAAGGAGCGGCGAGAGAGGTAGGTTTTAGGGTCGTGGTTGGTTGAGGCTCTTCGCGAGCATGGCCATTGTGGCCATTGCGGCCGTTTGAGGGCTTCCAATTAAGGCTATCAGGTCGCCGGCTCCGTGTAGGTGAGGAACGCGTCTTGGAGGTGACATCAGGGTCGGGGATGTCGGACTCGAGGGAGGATTCGTCACCGTCATCGGCCGACCCAGAGGAGCGCCTCTTCATGGAGAAGGCGCGTTAAGACTCGCCGCGAGCCTCTGACCAAGTATAAAGAAGAGAGGACGGACGTATGTCGACCAGAGTCGGAGGAGGCTCGCAAAGATCTGACGGTCGAGGCGCAAAGTCGGCAGAAGCGAGGTCAGATCGAGGACGAGGTCGAGGTCAAGGTCAAAGCCAAGATTAAGATCGAGAAGGCTTGGAAGGGTTAGCCAGGCTGGCACAGCTCGGAGAAGCACCCACCAAGACCAACGACAACAGGCAGGGGTCCGACGGGGGCTGTTAAAGGCGCAATTGAGCACGCCTGAGTGGAAGCCTGAGAGAGGCCTGAGTGCCCGGTCGCAAGTAGAAGCAAAGCAACCGGGGTGGCCGGGATTGAACTTTGCTGGCGCTTTAACTCACCTCGGTACCATGCAGCAGCGTTTGCGTCTGCGGTCGGAGGCTCCTGACAAGATCAAACGGCAGCGGGAGCGGCAGCGACAAGACAACGACGGTGACAACCACATTAGAGCACGCACGCACAGCACTGACTGCAGTGACTAGCTATCCGTCCATACAGCAAAAAAGAGATGGTCAAGAAGATGGCCGCAACGCTTGGGCAAGGCGATGCATGCCGATTCCCCGGTCCCGTCCTTTCTGGAGCCAGTGAATGTGGGTGGGAAATTGGATGTTGATGGCTTCTCTGTCAGCCGAGTCGGAGCCACTTAGCGTTGCGTATCCCCTTTTTTTTTTCCTGTCCCTGCGCGCGTACCCTTCCATCTGGTCCTGCGCCACACTCTAGAAGAACTGTCGCCCAAAGAAGCCATCCAATGATTTAATTGCTTGCCATTTTCTCGTCTAGAGTTTCAAGGAAGTGCTACGTAGTAGGTCAATCCCCAACAAGCATCATCACACATGGCTCGTGTTGTCGGCCGCTGTTTAATTACAGGCATGTCGACCATTTAGAAGGATTGTTTCAATCTGCATTCAACAGACCCAACCCATCTGCTCCACGGGCAGAATCATCCAAGATGTTGGTCCAGACCTACGTACATGTACATACAGACAGCACCAACGCGCAAGCCTCTTGACTCAGCTACGTGGCTGTTGTTTCGGTTTCGGATTGGGTGGACGGGAACGTTGAGTCCTCGTAAATCTGCGTCATTGAAGAAGATGGATGCGCCTGTTTTTACGCATACTTGTAACCTACTTTGCCTGTGAATGCACCAACGGCGGCACCAACCGCGTCACCTGAAATAGATGAAAGCTCACACGTCAATGTTCCGCGTCACCGCACCATCCACTGTGCTGTGGTCCCGCCCCCACCGCCGGCGCCTCTCCCTTTCCAGTTACCTCTTGACGTGGATAGCTTTGCTTGGACCACAGCCAAGGCTGGAGAGCCAAGACTGGAGATGTTATTCCGATCGAAGCTCTCACGCGGAATCGGCGGTTATCGTTCCTTTGTGGGGATCAAATGCGGTCTGCCTGCACCAGCGTCTTCCCTCCTGCGACTGCCTGCTGTATGGTCGCAACCGGCAGCTTAGAAATGGTAAAAAATGTGGTGGCTGGGAGCTCAACGCATCCTGTAGGTGCTCGGGAGGTTGCGTTGCGTGCGTCCAACAACCTGCCGATCCCTGACCACTTGTCCGCAAGCGCACAAGAGGTATCATTTCAGCATGTTCTTTGGCTGAATGAGCGCGAACGACGCTAGTCGCTGCTGTTGAATGGCGACTTTTCCTTGAAGGGGCCGCGCCGTTCGTATTGGCTTGATTACTTCACTCAAAGCGGTGACCAGTCTCCCTGTCGCCGTCAAAGGTACGGTGCGTCGTTGTCTCTTTTCGGAGCCGAGTATGGGTCCTCTACGACGGGACAAATCAGTTTGGTGTATGCGCCGACTTGTGGTCATACTATGTACAGCCATGATCCATCCATGGCTCCGTACTTTTCGGGGGGGTTCCGCAATATCGAGGGTTACATCTATAATGGCCCCCCGGGCAATTTCAATGCTGTGCGACCCCTTCAGCACGATGTGCCTGCATCAGATCTTCCCCATTGGCTATATCATTTCCATTCTCCATGTCGAGGTGGATGCCACGGCTCTTCATGTCTTCAAACATGTCTCGGTAACAGCCCCGGTAACCGAATACCCCAGCTCGTTAGTTAGCTAGATCTTGTAAATGCTTATCCCCTATCAGGGAGCTAGAGACCCCTGTCATCTCAGTCGCGTTCACGTACACGCACCCAGCTATGTGCAGAGCAGCTGGACAGAACAACTCGTTTCATATCAAAGTCGCATTTATTCGAAATTTGGCGATTTCGGAATGCAGGTCTGTCAATTAGGCCTCGATCGAAAGTAGCTGTGTCCGCCTAGCTACTACAGCCTTGTCCACGGGCAGATGCCTAGCGACAGTCAGTGAATCTCAAGTCATGGCAACCATTAAACAGATTGATGGACGCACGGTAATTCCTATACACATTGAACCACTACATGTTGTATCCGTATCCCTAATTACGCTTTAGGTTCATCAAATACAATCAGGTCAGGTCATTGTTGACCTCTGCTCTGTTGTGAAGGAGCTTGTTGAGAACAGTGTCGACGCTGGTGCAACTAGTATAGGTTTGTGGGCCACCAACCCTTTCCCAGCTGCCAATTTGAGGTGACCCTTGTTATATATCATTCTCACACGGTATCTGTAGATGTTCGTTTCAAAAATCAAGGCCTTGACCTCATCGAGGTGGCGGACAATGGAAGTGGCATCGCCCCTGCCAACTACCCGTCAGTAGCTCTGAAGCATCACACCTCGAAGCTTTCTTCATACTCGGACATATCCACCCTGCAGACATTTGGTTTTCGCGGCGAGGCTTTGGCCTCCTTGTGCGCCCTGTCCGTCCTCACTATGACGACGTGTCAAGCTGGCGAGGCTCCTAAGGGGAGCAAGCTCAGCTTCGAGCCCTCTGGAAAGCTCAGTGGGACGACTGTTGTGGCGGCGTCGAAGGGCACGACTGTCTCAGTTGAGCGTCTCTTTCACAACTTGCCGGTCCGGCGCCGAGAACTTGAACGAAACATTAAACGGGAGTGGAACAAAGTCATATCCTTGCTCAACCAATATGCATGCATCCAGACCAACCTCAAATTTTCCGTGTCTCAACAGCCTACCAAAGGTAAAAGGATGCAACTCTTCTCTACCAAAGGAAATCCAACCACCCGGGACAACATCATCAACATCTTTGGGGCAAAGACCATGACAGTCCTGGTTCCCCTGGACCTTAAGCTTGAGATGCAACCCTCCAAGGTCAGCCCAGCTTTGCAGTTAGATGTAAAAGACTCTGCAACCTCGAAGGAAGTTCGCATCGTTGGTCATGTGTCGCGGCCTTCCCATGGGGACGGCCGGCAAACCCCAGATCGTCAGATGTTTTTCGTCAATGGAAGACCCTGCGGTTTGCCCCAATTCGCCAAAGCATTCAACGAAGTTTACAGATCCTACAACGCCTCTCAGAGTCCCTTCATTCTAGCCGACATTCAACTTGATACCCACATGTATGATGTCAATGTCAGCCCTGATAAACGGAGTATCCTACTCCACGATCAGAATGAGCTTCTTGACAATCTTCGCACATCTCTCACAGATCTGTTTGACTCACAGAACTACTCGGTCCCCACGGCACAGCTCCTAACACCGAAACCCAACCCCGAGAAACAGACCAACAGAGCGACGCCTGCAGGGTCTCTCTCTCAACCTCGTAGCAAACCACATAGTGGTCCCCAAGATGATTCAGGATCAGAAGACAAAGTTGGCGAACATGAGAGTCCGGTAGTCAGAGTGCAAATAGGCCAGGCAAGGACCATCCGCGCGTCCAGGTCTTTATCGAAAGACACAAGTGGCCAGAATCTAATTAGTGGTTGGGTGGAAAGGAAAGCAACGAGTCGAACAGACAAACCGAGCAATACAGCAGCCACGTATCGAACCCAAGGTCGATCGGATTCAAAAGCATCGACTAGCAAAGAGGAACCAAGTTTGTTTCTTGAAAGCTCCTCTGATTCCTCAGAAAGCGACGAAAACGATGTTGACAAACCCCTGCCCGTCAGGGACTTCAACAGACGGTTAAAGGAGAAGACTGTTACAATATCCAAACCCCCCATCGAGACTATTAGTTCTCCACCACCAGTCGAAGATGAGCCCCAAATTCCCGCCGTCCAGCCCCTGAGACGTGGGCGGGACGACCATCGCCACATCAGCCCAATACGATCAACCCAAAGAGGACCAGTCCCAGAAGTCACTACAGTCATTATTGGGAACGAAAGAGTGCAAGATCCCAGTAGTCCCCTACCCGACGTGGATAAGAGGGAAGCATCCGAAGCTGGAGAGATGGAGATTGATGAGCCAAAGCCATCGTTTGGAAATAGACTGACGCAAATATTTGCTGCTGGGAGCAAAGCGGCGACGGATCAAAGAGTGCCACTCCAAGATGGCTCGGATGACGAAAGCGTTGATGATTCCAGACCTGGACCTGATCCTGATCCTGATGACGATGGGAATGGCATCAGAGGCCGCGATGCACCTGAGCTATCCGACGTACCGAATGATCACGAAGAGGACCCCAGGTCGGCCGATCCTTCCAGCATCGAGGAAACGGACGACCAGCCCCAGAATCCATCGCTCACCAGCCCTCTTGCGCCCATGTCCAACCAAGTCTTGACAGCGGAGCAGAAAAGCCAGCCTCTCAAGGCCGGCGTGCGCAAACGGGATGCAACATCTCAGATTCTCCAGCACCTACGGACGAACGAAGGATCAATCAGATCGCAAATGGCAAGTTGGGCTGGCCACCTCCCCGTGGACAACGGGCATTCACCAGGTGGTGGTGAAGTGACAGATCTCGGTGCAGCTGATGCCGAGGAAAAGCTCTCTCTCACGATTGCTAGGAAAGACTTTTTGAAGATGAGAGTTGCTGGACAGTTTAACCTCGGCTTCATCATCGCAGTCCGGCCGGCGCAAGCGAGATCGGATGATGAACTTGAGCTGTCGGAACATGACGAGCTGTTCATTGTTGACCAGCATGCAACTGACGAAAAGTACAACTTTGAGAGACTGCAGCAGGCCCAGACTGTGCAATCACAGCGACTGGTTCATCCGAAACGGCTAGAGCTGACCGCTCTCGAAGAAGAGATTGTCATGCAGAACATGTCAGCCATCGAGGCCAACGGGTTCAAGGTTCATGTCGACATGAGCGGTGACGAGCCCGTCGGCTCACGGTGTGAAGTCCTGGCCCTCCCCATGAGCCGCGAGGTGACGTTCACCCTCACGGATTTCGAGGAGCTGATAGCCCTCCTCGGAGAAGAGTCGTCCGAGTCGAAGCATGTGCCCCGGCCTTCCAAGGTGAGGAAGATGTTCGCCTCGAGAGCATGTCGGAGCAGCGTCATGATCGGCAAGCCCTTGACGCAGGGGCAGATGGAGACGCTGGTTCGTCACATGGCAGAGCTTGACAAGCCCTGGAATTGTCCTCACGGACGTCCTACGATGAGGCATCTGTGTCAGCTAGACTCCTGGGATGGGAGAGGTTGGAAGGCAGACCAGGCGCCAGTATCTTGGCGATCATACGTCGATGAATAGTACAAGTAGGATAGAATGTTTTCATGATAGGTATAATGGTGTGTCATTCATAGCGAGGGAGGAGTAAAGAATTCCAGGCTTCAAAACTTTTTTCATGGCATCCATCCCAACACCATAACCACATAGATATCTACCTAATTACAACCTATCCGATCACGCCGTGTCCGCCAGAGAACCGCATCGCAACCAGAACAGGTATCTGACCCATAACATCAAAGCCGAACCATCCTACATAAAACCCATGGCAGAAATTCATCAAAACCCGAAATCCCAATTCAATCATCGCTCCCCGAGCGGATTACGTCCATCAAGGAAGGAAAACCTGTTTCCTGCAAAGCCACCTCGGCCCTCTTCGGCCACTTTCCCGCTCACGCGTCGCTCGTACGTCGTTGACGAATACGTGTTGTAGTCGTTGCCGGTCGACACCTTGCGAGTGTTGCCCACCATCATCACCGGGGGGGTCGCGCTCTTGAGATCGCCGTAGGGTCTGGTAGAGAAATCGGACTCGGGCTGGATGGAGCTCTGTCGATTACGGGGCGCAAAGGCAGGCTTCTCATCGGCGATGTCCCTGCTCGCGCTGACTCGTCTGGCATTAGAACTGACTTCAGACAGTGAGTTAGCAGAGGGGAAGTAAGGCGTTCGGGCACGAGGGGGAGTCTCTCGCACGGCTGCCAGTGGGTTCAGACGAAGAGGATGGGGTCGAAGATCGTCAGCTGCATCTGACTCGAGGCCGTATGACGGGTTGTTCTCGTCACCATATTCAGAGTCCGAGTCGTCGAGGTTGCCGTAGCGCTGGGTCAAAGCCTCGTATGACTTGCTCTCGCGATTCGCAGCACTCGTCTTGGCGGCTTCCATTTGACGATTGCGCTGGTTCGTTCGCGAGATGAGTGAGTCCGTAGGCATCCACGTCTCAGTGAACTTGGCAGGTCGAGGCTGGCTTGTCCTATTGTAGCTACTCGCTGGTCGAGGGCTAGGACGCTCATCCAGCGGGATCTCCATGTAAGCGTCGTGATAGACTGAGCGCGCGGCTGATGTTCGAGTGGTTGCTTTTGATGCGGCCGAGTCACGGCGTTCACGATGAGGCGTGAATGGAGCTCTCTGATACTGAGGGCTGGCTGGCGGGTTGCTTCGAGAGGCTCTGCTTCCAACAGTAGTGCTAGATCCATTACGTGTGTGGGTAAATGGAACGGC
This sequence comes from Fusarium piperis, assembly GCA_027886205.1. NCBI lineage: Eukaryota > Fungi > Ascomycota > Sordariomycetes > Hypocreales > Nectriaceae > Fusarium > Fusarium piperis. The sequence continues at coordinate 199,292 of RZGM01000020.1, read as the reverse complement.
ACGAGGTGGCTCGATCCCATCATGGATGCCTTGGTGCGGAACGATAGACTCTCGGCGCTCACTTGCAGCCATAGACAGACGGCTGTCGTGGTCCACCGTACTAAAGGTGGCCAGTGACGACTTGTTTCTCTTGTGCTTGGGGCGTGCCGTAAGATGATCTTCAAGGGGGTTCATGTCTGGTGGCAACTTGCTAATCTTGCGGAACGTCCAGCACAGCCAACCTGCGATGCACAGCGTAATCACATGAGTCCCGCCAGACCCGAGCAGAGTGTACCAGACGGTGGGCCTGAAATAGTCCATGAGGCTCTGGTCCGCGAGGCGAGTTTGCCATCCATCACCATTGTTGTATACCGAAAGGGCGCCAAAGGCATAGAACGAGACGGTTCCAAGATCCGAGACGAAAGCGAAGAGTTGATAAGCGGAAGAAGAGGCTGGTGCGCGTTCAGCTGCGTCACGCGCGAGGTGGTAGACTGCATAGACACAATGGATCATGACAACGCCAGGCTATACAAAGTGATCAGTCCGTGTCCATGCTACAATGAGCTCCAGTGCTTACTGTGATTCGAAGGACCCAGCCCTGGAGGGCATCAGTCTTGGTGATGAGAATCATCAACGTCAGGATTCCAGCCGCGGCGATGAGCTGCAGCACACGCAGCGCACATTGAAGTCGACGTAGCCATTTGATGAAGCCCTTTGTAAGAGGACTCATAGAAGAAAACTCGGTTGATCTGTGTGTGAGAACCTCGTGCGCGCTACGAGACCGTTAGAGATCGACAGCTTGCGAAACATGGATGGCGCTTGTCTCAATATTACTTACTCTGGGTGTCTGTTGAAGGTGACGAGCGGTCCAGATGGCTTCTTCCTCGGCTTTGGAGGCGTCCAGCTTGCTCTCGTGACGGCCTTGGGGTCGAACTTGGGCTCCGGGAAGCGAGAGTCGTGGCGCTGAACAGCGCTGTAGAGGAAAGGTGCCTGCGACGGAGCCATTGTTGGGCGTCGCAAGGCAATGCGCTTTGCGCGTTGAATATAGCGTTGATCAACGGTGGTTTGACGATGTCGACGTGAGTTTACGGGAAACCGAGTCGGCCGTGGCGAGCCGACAATCGAGCCGGGACTTGGAATGTGATGCGATAGTTATCCGAGCGAAATCTGGCCCAGCTGTTAGGATGGATACGGGAGCAACCGTCTCTGGTGAAGATAGGTACCTCCCAAGTTAGTTTGTGGACACGCGGGGGGCTGACCGGGTTGTCACGGCAACAGGCGGCGGAGGTTGGACCCCGGTCAAGGCCGATCAGCCCGAAACAGCCAAGAAGACATGGCCGGCCAATCCAAAGAGTCACATCTCTGCCACTTGCTTGTTCATCGCGTCATGATCTCTTGAGTTGACTTTACTCATGATGCCATTGACTATAACGCGGCAGTTCAGCCGATTGAGCTCGGTCCCCCAGCTGTCTCGGGTAGCTTGCTGGTCGAACCGCTCATTCTCGTCGACAGTCCGCCGACATGGTAGTCGATCCCCGGATGCGCCGTTCCGTCTGGCGGTGGTGGGCTCCGGCCCGGCTGGGTTTTACACCACATACCGGGTGATGGGCAAAATCCCAGGAGCAAAGGTGGACATGTATGAGAGTCTTCCGGTACCGTTTGGGTTGGTTCGTCATGGAGTTGCTCCTGATCATCCAGAGGTCAAGGTTGGCTACCCTACAAGTCACGGAGAAAAAAAAAGATCGAAGCTGATCTTTATACTCCTAGAATTGTCAGGAGAAATTTGACGAGATTGCATCGTCTCCTAATTTCACCTTTCTCGGCAATGTCTCTATTGGCCATCCTGGTCATTCCGCGAACCATTGTACCATAGAGCTGCAAAACTTGATGCGCCATTATGATGCGATTCTATTCGCATACGGAGCCTCGGAAGACAAGAAGCTTGGGATTCCCGGCGAGTCAACACTGAGTGGAATATACTCTGCTCGTGAAGTTGTTGGCTGGTACAATGGCCTTCCTGACTGCTCCAGCCTTAACCTGGACCTATCCCAGGCCGAGGAAGCTGTCATCATTGGTCAAGGAAATGTTGCCCTCGATGTTGCAAGGATGCTGTTGGAAGACATTGATGTTCTGAAAAAGACAGACATCACAGAGCAGGCACTCGAGACGCTATCCCGGAGTCGGGTCAGAAGAGTGCACGTTGTGGGAAGAAGAGGGCCCATGCAGGTACGTTGGATATTAAGCGACAACGAACGAGACACTGACGTCAAATTCTATAGGCTGCCTTCACGATCAAGGAGGTCCGAGAGTTGATGAAACTCGACCAAGTTGGGTTCGTACCATTCAACCGCTCCCTGGTTCCCGAAGACCTCAAGACGCTCCCTCGTGCTTCCAAGCGGTTGATGGAAGTCTTGGTCAAGGGTTCGCCGATACTGGCTGAAGGTGCATCCAAGGTGTGGTCCCTGGACAGCTGCCTCTCCCCAAGACACTTCCTCGGAAACCAGGACGCACCCTCCAAGGTTGCGAGCACTGAGTTCGACGTCACGGAGCTCGCAGAACCGTTCGACCCCAAGTCATCTGTCAAGGCAACTGGAAAAACTGCTTTTCTCCCCTCAGACATAGTCTTCCGTTCTGTGGGTTATAAGTCTGTGGCCCTACCTGGATTCGAGGACATTGGCATTCAGTTTGATGAACGTCGGGGTGTCGTTGACAACGATGGACTTGGCAGAGTCACAAGAATGGTCTCCGATACCCACGCTGAAGGTGTTCGGAACCAGCGAGTTCCGGGAGTTTACTGTGCAGGCTGGGTCAAGAGAGGTCCGACTGGAGTCATTGCATCAACCATGCAAGATGCATTCATTACGGGCGAGGCAATCACAGAGGATTGGCTCTCAGGTGGCCAGTTCATGAACGCATCCGATGAGACGAGCGTGAGTGGTTGGGATGGGTTGAGGCAGGAGATAGGACCATCAGCTTCTCAAGCTGTCGCATGGGATGATTGGCGTCGGATTGACCAAGCGGAAAGAGAACGAGGGCAAAAGAACGGAAAGGAGAGAGAAAAGTTCACCAACACCGAGGACATGCTTGCTGTTCTTGGATGACGCTCAAAAAGACGTTTTAACTATTTGTATATCACATCACTCTGTACATCATAGATACTCAAGAGCTCTTGATCTTCTCGGTGAGCTCAGGCACCTTTTCAAACAAATCTCCGACCAGACCGACATCGGCGATCTGGAAGATGGGCGCATCCGCATCCTTGTTGATAGCGGCAATAACCTTGCTGTCCTTCATACCGGCAAGATGTTGAATAGCACCTGAAATACCAACAGCCATATATAGTTGAGGAGCAACAACCTTGCCAGTCTGTCCAACTTGAAGACTGTTATCGGCATACCCGCTGTCGACAGCAGCACGGGAGGCACCGACAGCAGCGCCAAGAGCATCAGCCAGAGGCAGCATCACCTTGTCGAAGTCCTCCTTGGACTTGAGACCACGGCCTCCCGAGACAACGCGGCTGGCAGTGGACAGGTCGGGACGGTCCGACTTGGCCAGGTCCTCAGACACCCACTCAGTAGGCGACTCAGACTTGGGGTCAACACCCTCCTCAACAGTAGCAGAGCCGCCCTCAAGAGCAGCAGCGGCAAAAGCAGTTCCTCGAATGGTGACGACCTTGACAGAATCCGACGACTCGACGGTGGCGATCGCATTGCCGGCGTAGATGGGTCGGACAAACGTGTTCTCGCCTTCAATCGCCGTGATGTCGGAAATCTGCTGCGAATCGAGAAGAGCAGCAACTCGGGGGAGGAGGTTCTTGCCGAACGCGGTGTGGCCAGCAATGACATGAGTATAACCACCCTTCTTGATGTTCTCAACTAGGAGAGGGGCGTAGTTTTCGGGGAGACCCTGGTTGTGTTGTTAGTCTGTGTCTGTGAGATCGAGGATGTACTCTGCGACGGCACTGACCTTGTCATAGGCGCCGTTATCCACGGCGATAATCTTCTCGACACCCTCGGCCTTGGCAGCCTCCTCTGCAACAGACTTGATGTTGCTGCCAGCGATAAAGCCATGAACCGTTCCACCGAGCTTCTTGGCAGCTGTAAATGCGCTCAATGAGCTGTGGTTGAGCTGTCCATCCTTCTGCTCCAGAATGGCCAGGGTCGACAACAGCCTTTGGCGGGCTTGTGCGTTGAGGCTATAGGCATGGGCGCGTCCCATGAGGCCAGTAGCCTGCTTCGCCAATACTCGTCTCGCAGTCGGAAGCATCTTGTCGGTGGAATTGGTTGCGTGGGTTGGCCAGCTGCCAACTCTAGGAGGAGATGATGGCTGTTTAAGGCACTCTGTGAGTCGGCGACGGCTGGTGACGGCCCGAGGTAGCGGCCGACTTGATCGCTCTTGGGGCGCCCCCGTCATCGGCCACTCGCCGGGAACTGACGGCAGGCGTGACGGAAATGCCGAGCCGACTTGAGATGACAATCACATGATCACGGAGAAGAATTGCACGTGACGGAACTATATCACGTGACATAAACCGCTCCCCTGCCTGGTGCTGCGCGTTCAGGATGCAGTAAGCCAGCGAAGGAAGCTGAATGCCAGTCAATCTCCCCGTTACCGTCGCGCCAAAATTTCTCCAAGACGCGACCCATCCCATTCATCGCCAGACTCCATCAACATCACGACGCTAGCGGCATCGATTCCTCAACGGCACACCAACCAACAGCCACGTTTGCTATTGCGCGACATTTCTTGTTCGCCTGTATCCGCGCAACGCCTTCCTCGCGCGCGCTCGATTGACCCGTCTGTCGTGACCTGTCGCCCGCGATCCTTCGCCGATCGCGATCCTCATCAAGATGGACGACTCTGCGACCTATGGCTCGCCCGGCAACGGTGCTTCGCCCAACAGCAATCCAATCCTTGCGCAACCCCCTTTGCAACCGGACCCAAGCGCTGGCGATGGTGAAGGTACGCGCGCATTGAGCTTTGTCTCTGAGCCCCCCCGTACATGTTGCTAATGGGTCATCTAGATGTCCAGATGTCGGAGGGACTAACAACCGAGTCAAACATTAAACAGGACAGCACGACTCCTGCTCCAGGTAGGACGAACTCATGATGGCTGATGGAGTGTTTGCTAAGATTGCTAGCTCGCGGCGATGAGGAGATGAACGATGCGCCCGATGACTCCAAGGGCAAAGATGAGGCAGCCGGAGGTACCGATGGTCAGGACAAGTCAAAGGAGACAGCCGAGTCCGCTGCTCGTGAGCACCTCATGACCCAGACACACGCGATTGTCCTTCCTAGTTACAGCACTTGGTTCGACATGAACACCATCCACGATATCGAGCGCAAGGCGATGGCCGAGTTCTTCAACAACCGAAACCGCAGCAAGACACCCGCTGTCTACAAGGACTACCGCGACTTTATGATCAACACATATCGTCTCAACCCCGTTGAATACTTGACGGTGACCGCCTGTCGCCGAAACTTGGCCGGTGACGTTTGCGCCATCATGCGCGTTCATGCTTTCTTGGAGCAATGGGGCTTGATCAACTACCAGGTAGGACACGTGGCTTGGCGACTTGCAACATTGATTTCTAACTCTCAACAGGTTGATGCCGATCAGCGTCCCTCGCATGTTGGACCCCCCTTCACCGGTCACTTCAAGATCATCTGCGACACCCCCAGAGGTCTCCAGGCGTGGCAACCCTCTGCTGACCCAGTGGTCTTGGAGGGCAAGAAGAGCCAAGATACCGACAACAAGGCCAACGCGGCCGCGCCAGCCAAAGCCGAGCAGAACCTCGAGATTGGACGCAACATCTACGAAGCCAATGCCAAGAACACTCTCATCACCAAGACGGAGGGCAAGACGAATGGAGAGGCCCCTGCGACTAATGGTGTTCCTGGGTCTGAGGATGCCACCAAGACCCCTATTGCCAAGGTTCACTGCCATCAGTGCGGAAACGACTGCACCCGGATCTACTACCACAGCAACCACACAGATGCGAACCCCAAGGCGAAATACGATCTTTGCCCCAACTGCTTCACCGAGGGTCGTCTGCCTGCCAACCATACCAGCAACATGTATGTGAAGATGGAAAACCCCACGTACACCTCGACTCTCGACCGGGACGCCCCGTGGACGGATGCCGAGATCTTGCGACTGCTCGAAGGCCTTGAGCGGTTTGACGATGACTGGGGCGAGATTGCCGAGCATGTTGGGACCCGCACGCGGGAGGAGTGTGTCCTTCAGTTCCTGCAGCTGGACATTGAGGAGAAATATCTTGATTCGGAGGCCCCCATCAGTGGTCCTACTGGCTTGTCGATGCTTGGCCCTCAACAGGGTCAGCTCCCCTTCAGCCAGGTGGATAATCCTGTCATGTCGGTCGTTGGATTCCTTGCCAGTCTAGCCGATCCCGTCAGCACGGCAGCGGCGGCAAACAAGTCCGCTGAAGAGCTCAAGCGAAAGCTCCGCAAGCAGCTGGATGGCGAAAAGGCTGACGACGAAGCCCAAGCTAACGGTGACGGCAAGAGCAAGGCTGATTCGATGGATATTGATATCCGCCAAGAAACAACCACTACAACCACGACGACGACGACAACAACGACAAAGACAAGCGCGCTTGCTTCAATCCCTCTGGCATCAATTGGCGCTCGGGCGGCAGGATTTGCGTCACATGAGGAGCGAGAAATGACACGATTGGTGTCTGCTGCGTCCAATGTGACTCTTCAGAAGCTGGAAATGAAGCTCAAGTACTTTGATGAGATGGAGGCTGTGCTGCGTGCGGAGCGACGAGAGCTTGAGCGGGCGCGTCAACAATTATTCCTTGATCGACTGGCTTTCCGACGAAGAGTGCGTGAGGTTCAAGAAAGCCTCAAGGCTGCGGCAACGGTCGGAGGGGAGCAGGGTGTACGCATGGCCCAAGATGCGATGAACGAGGGTGATCGACTGAGCTTCCAATCAGCACCCGGAGCACAAGCCGTCCCACCTCCAAGCAACGACGGGCAAGTGAAGAGCTACGAGGCGTAGAAGCTTGGGGGTGAAGAATGGAACAGCACGAGATAGGAAATGGGAAAAGCTGATGTGACGGGTCAGATTGGGTTCAATGCCAACGATGGCGTATGATTGGCGCGGGGGATCGGGGTGTATTCATTGACTTGGTCCAAAGGTGCCAACTTGTCACGGAGCCAACGCCACTGGTTTGTAGTCACTGTTACGGATAAGCCGTGACGGAGGTCTAGATCAGAAGAGCTGTTGCAGGCTGTCAAGTAGTTGGAAATACCGACTGGGTGGCTATCCGGGGATGCATTGCCAAGGCAAAGGGCATGCATGGCGATATAATCAGTTGCGAAAGGGTGTACTATTATGTGGTATAGATGCCTTGGTCGTTGTTTTTTGCTACCCCGGCTGTTTTTGCTGACATCCTTGCTTGTGAACATGGGGCGAATAGGAATGATTTACATATGTAGTTGATCTATTTGTTTTGCAGTCTGTCCCGTCTGTCTTGCATCCTATATTCGGGATTCGGGATTTCCATTCTATCATAATGGATTCCCAAGCATTGCCTCTGAGTGAGATCATTGCATACGGTGCCGAAACTAGCGCGGCTAACTACCGACCCCGTGGGAGTATCTGTCGAATCGGTTCGGTCGAGTTCCGGACGGGGCCGGGCCAGCGGGACGGTACCAGTGTGAGTGCAGGTGTTTCGAGAACGCCCAGTAGGGTCCTGGACCTATGGAGGGCAGACTGGACCCTCCATGAAGTCGTGGATATGATAGAGATCCTGCAGGTTTGCGTGGGACGTGGGCCAACGGAACTTGCAAAGGGGACATGGATTTCACTCCACTTCAACAAGGTGGTGGTGAACTCACAGCAGGGAGAGCCGATTGAGATGTGGACAGTAATGGAGAATTGATAGCAGAGGAGAGTGAAGGTTGACGAGTTATATAGGTAAAGGAGTTCAATGTTAGCCGAGCATTGACACACTATAATCCTTACTCACTTTATAATCTCTCGGATATTGTAGTCGGAGAAGGGATAGTTTATACCCCAGAAGAGCCTCAAAGTTGCCTCGGAGAGAGTGGATCTAGATCGTTCGAGATTAAGCGGTGTGATTGGTCATCTGCTCTTCCTCTCCAAGATATGTACGTACCGGGCTGCACCTGCCCTGGCGGCCCTTACCGTTATACCTCGGCCCAAGGCTGATGCGGGGTGACGTCCACGGGTCCCCTCGGTCGCCGTCACAAGCAGCCAAGGGCAGGAAGGACGCCCCCTGCCCCTGCCCATGAGACGTCGTCGCATTCGACTCCATACTCCACCACTCCACCACGAGCTCATCACGTCCATCCCATCTCGTTGCTGCGCACCATTGACTGCCCCCCCGGAGATATTCCCGCCTTGCCCCTGGCTTTGCCTCCACTGTCGGTACTCGTCTGAGCCTGTCTAGCCGTTTCCCCCTCCTGGGTCCATCTCTCTTCCCCAGTTGCTACCGTTCTCAACCGAGGCCGAAGTGATAAGCGTAGCTTGTCCCACGTCGTCCTTGTCAACTGTCAACGGGTCTTTGGATACTCTTGTATAAAAGGCCGACATCGCCGCCTCCGCCCTAAACGGCTCTCTTTCTGCCTCTCGGCTCTTCCAGACCCTTTTCCTGCTCGCGCCGGCCATGTTGACTCTAGCCCGCTCGTCCGCCTTGAGGAACAGCTTCCGTCACTTGACATCAGCACGCGCCGTAAGTTGGCCCTCCCATTGCCATGCAGCCTACACCGATATCTTCCTGCTCTCTCTTCACGGAAGCCTTTCACATGCTTCGGATTAAATCTTGGAACATGGAATAGAATGGATGCTCCTCTGTCATCTACCTATTCTCTGTTTTGGTGGATACCGAGTCATGGCCGGGCGGCGGGAACTACATCCAGTCGCCGGTGCTTGTGATCTGCCGCACCACGGCTCCGGCCGCCGAGCGATGCCTCGGTCGTTTCCCGAACGGCCATTTTTATTTCTTCCCTCGTTTCGCATATCTTCATGCTCGCCTCCTTGGAGCAGTCTTCTATAATCACAAACCTTTCTTTTCGCTAACTCACCTCAGACACAGACTCTCATCATGGCCCCGGCTAAGCGAGCCAACAGTTCCTCTGCCTCAGGTATGCTGCTCCCACTGGCTACGCGCGATTGTCTCTTGAACCGGAATACTGATGCGCCGCGGTCTTAGGCTACGTCGAGGACAAGTCCAAGGGCCCAATGCTTAGGTGGCAGGATTCCCTCCCTCGTCTGCCTGTGCCCTCGCTCGATGAGACCGCCCGACGCTATCTCAAGTCCCTTCATCCACTCCTTACACCCGCCGAGTACGAGAGCAGCAAGAAGGCTGTCGAGGAGTTTGTGCGCCCTGGCGGTGTCGGCTCAAAGCTCCAAGACAAGCTCGTCGCCCATCGCGAGGACCCCAAGACCAAGAACTGGATCTACGAGTGGTGGAATGATGCGGCCTACCTGTCTTATCGCGACCCGGTCGTTCCTTATGTCAGCTACTTCTATTCCCACCGTGACGACCGACGCAGACGAGACCCTGCAAAGCGCGCCGCTGCCATCACCACCTCGGTTCTCGAGTTTAAGAAGCAGGTCGATGCTGGCACCCTCGAGCCCGAGTACATGAAGAAGCTCCCCATCTGCATGGATAGTTACAAGTGGATGTTTAACGCTTCCCGTGTCGCTGCCAAGCCTGCCGACTACCCCGTCAAGTTCTCTGCCGAGGAGAACAAGCACATCATTGCTATTCGAAAGAACCAGTTCTTCAAGATTCAGCACGAGGTTAACGGCCAACAGCTCAACACCTCTGAGCTTGAGCAACAGTTCAAGCACGTTTACGAGGTTGCTCAACGCGTCCCAGCTGTCGGCGCTCTCACTTCAGAGAACCGAGACATCTGGACTGATGCGCGCAACATCTTGTTACAGGCTAGCCCCAACAACAAGGCCGCTCTTGAGGCTATCGAATCGGCCTCTTTCGTCGTGTGTCTCGACGATGCCTCCCCCGTGACCCTTGAGGAGCGCGCTCACCAGTACTGGCACGGTGACGGCGCTAACCGATGGTATGACAAGCCCCTGCAGTTCATTGTCAATGACAACGGCACGTCTGGTTTCATGGGTGAGCACTCGATGATGGACGGAACTCCTACTCACCGCCTGAACGACTACGTCAACGACCTCATCTTTGGCAACAAGCTAGACTACTCCAACCCCAGTGTTCGATCCAACTTGCCCGACCCTCAGCTCGTCAAGTTCGAGATCAACAATGAGGTCCAGGCTGAAATCGACCGGGCGACCAAGGATTTCAACGACGTTATCGGCAAGCACCAGCTTGCTGTCCAGGCCTACCAAGGCTATGGCAAGGGCCTCATCAAGAAGTTCAAGTGTTCCCCCGACGCCTACGTCCAGATGATCATCCAGCTTGCCTACTTCAAGATGTACGGCAAGAACCGCCCTACCTACGAGTCTGCTGCCACACGTCGCTTCCAGCTCGGCCGTACTGAGACATGTCGAACTGTCTCGGACGACTCGGTGGCTTGGTGCAATGCCATGGAAGATGCTTCGGTTGATGAGAAATCCCGTGTCGATCTATTCCGCAAGGCCATCAATGCTCATCTCGAGTATATCACGGCCGCTTCAGACGGCAAGGGCGTTGACCGACACCTGTTTGGCCTCAAGAAGCTTCTTGAGCCCGGCCAGGAGGTCCCTGCTATCTACAAGGACCCTGCCTATGCTTACTCGAGCTCGTGGCACCTGTCCACTTCTCAGCTGAGCTCTGAGTTCTTCAACGGCTACGGTTGGAGCCAGGTCATCGATGCCGGCTTTGGCATTGCCTACATGATCAACGAGAACAGGTATGTGACTGGACCTCTGCTTTCTTAGAGTGTATCGCTAACAATATATGACAGCCTCAACTTCAACGTCGTCTCCAAGGGTCTGGGCAGTGACCGTATGAGCCACTACTTGAACGAGGCCGCTAACGATATGCGCGAGCTGCTCACGCCCACTCTTGAGCCACCCAAGGCTAAGCTGTAAGAATGTGCATCTTCAATGTTTCTTAGACGGAGTTATGCCACTTTTACATATGATACAATACTGTTTGGCTGGGTTGTTTAGATATGGTATCGGGTTGAGAAGGAGGGGCCTTTTTATCCGGTATGTGTATGTATTCTAGACATTGTTACCGCCTGGAGAGAACCTGGCAATTTATTTGAAAGCGATAAAGGGGAGCATATACATTGGAGGAGATAAAGAAGCTGTAGATCAAAAGTCGGACAGATAACAACTACACCAATGAATAAAATAAAAGTCAAAGTCTTGCCATTTCTCATGTTACCAGGACAAGTCTAGGTGTACATGATGAGAAGCCTCGTGACATGGTTGATAAAAGTGCTACGGTATATCCTACTCCTACAAACTGACAGATCCAAGCAGTCTTTAGCCGGCATGCGCCACTATCTCGTTGACCAAGTCACCCTTGGTCTCGTCGTAGTAGGAGCAGATTTGTGAGGGCAGAGGCACCTCCTTGTAGTCCTCGTCCTCGCCCGAGATGACGTTGAGGTTGATGCCGGCCGACTTGCTCGTGAAGACCTTTGTGCTCGTGCTCTCCTTGCTGAAATAGATCTGAGCGCCATCGATCTGGTCCAGCATGACGGTAGGAATGGTGCCGAGAACTTGGAGGGCAAAGTTCTGGGCTTTGACGACATCGACTGTGGAGACAAGGGTGTCGACAATGAGGGACAGGCGAGTCGAGTTCTCGACCGTCACCTGGTTAGCCTTGCCCCTGACTATGATGGTGGTGTTGTTGCATCGGCTGATCAGGACGGAATGCGACAGGGAGGCCTCGATCTCAATGGGCTCAGGCTCCTTCTCGTAGTTTTCCTAAGCTCAAGTTAGTGATCTGTTTCGCTTGATCGCACTGCTCGAGACATACAATGGTCCACTTGTTGCCCTCCAGTTCCTTCTTTGGGGGCTTCTTGACGCGCATGCTCTGGGGCTTGGGCTTCTTTCCTGGAGCTGGACTCTTGCCCCGGGTAGAACCGTGACGCTCAGAGACTGTTGAGCCTGCGCGGAGGGACGGGTTCTTGTGCGTCATCTCAGACCTGTCCACCTTACGGAGACCCTGTGTGACAGACTCGCCCTTGTTGAGCTCCGAAAAGACTGCACCGAAACCACCGCTTTGCGCAGCAGGAGCGGGCTCTGTCTTGATATCCAAAACCGGAGGAGGGCCCGGAGGCGGAGGGGGAGGTGGCGGAGGACCACCAGCAGACGGAGCCGGAGCAGGGGGAGCAGGGGCGGTGCTGGGACCGCTGGAAAGTGACTTGGCGACCTCCTGCGCTGGCTGTCCGTTGGGGTTCCAAGGGATACCATTGGAGAAGTATTGCTTCACATAGTCGGCGAGGTCGCGGAAAATTTGGTACAGGCTTTGAACCCATTCGGCGTGCCTGCTATCCCTGCGCATCTGGTTAGTACTGCGAAATGCGCCTGCGTAGTTCGACCTACTTCTCCTTGTGCTCCTTAAGCACCCTGTTGCCGAAGAACTGAGCCGAACCAAGAGACTCCTCGACATGCTTGTAGGGGCGGGTGTCAATGGTGATCCAGGCGAGGACCGTGATACCAGCGGAAACAGCGCTCAAGTGGTTATAAGCGGGGTCGGGTCGGTTGGATTCTGTGAGGTTGGTGATGGCCGTCAAAGCGTCGGTGATAGGCTTGAGAAGGCTTTCGTACATGGGCAGATCGGGGCCCGAGAGGTTGGGCTTCTTGGCCTTGGTCGAGATAAGGAGGAACTTGCGCTGCTCTTGGAAGCCCTTCTTGACTTCCAATGCCTAGATATTGGGGCAATGGTCAGTCATTGGCTTTACTCAAAGAGGTCCCGTGGTTGGAATCAGTGGCTGTACCTGTTTAGCGATGAGTCCGCCAAGGTCCTGGCTCTGTTCGACATATTTCTCGACGGCGGAGCTCAGGAAGGCATCAAATTCCTCAATCGACTCTGGAAGTGGCTCGGCGGCTGGCTCGGGGACAGGCTCGGGCTTGGGAGGGGCGACAGGCGCAGCCAGAGCTGGAGGCGCCGAGATAGCAGCGTTGGAAGGCGAGGCAGCAGGGGCATCGGGCGGAAGCTCAGTAGAAGCAGCGATATCCTCGAGGCGAGAGGTAGCAGCTTCGAGCCTGGAGACGTTATCAGCGTGGGCGGCGGTTGAAATCAAGACTCTGGCAATCCGTACCGCTTGATCAGGGTGGTGAGATTATGCATGTGGTTTGTGGCGGCCATGGTGTCGGTCTCAGTTCGCTCCGGTCGCTGGGAGGGCTCGAGGAGAATTCGTCTTTATATACAGTTATACGGCGAACGGCGGCGTGCGCAGGCAACAGAATAGAATAGTTCGTTCTGCCTGGTGGATTGCGCAAGTCGTAATCGTCGAGGTTTATGCCACCTAGTCGAGAACGAGTTAGTGACACGGCGTGACAAGAGGTAGACGTACGAATACTGCGGGTTAGCCACTTGCCTTGAACATGAATATGTTGCAACAGTCAAAATGTCAGAGGATGCGATGCGATGATACGAGGTGAGGAGATGGAGCTTGGCCGAGGAGGTTGTGGAATAGGGATGAGCTAGACAGGTGGTTAGGAGGTTTGAAGGTACTTGGATATGACTTTTTGGGTCGCCTGGCTAGGTATGAAGTCTAGGTAGCTTGTAGGTATGGGTTAGCCTAGCTCTCACTCCCCTGTAAGGTTAGGTAAGGTAGCACCATACCTTGGTAGGTTGTAGGTAGGTTCCCGCCCATTCCAGTTCCCCTGGGCCCGACTGCTCGGCGTTTGAGTGCCCGGTTCCGGCGCAGCCTCCTCTGTCTTTGCAGGTGTCCGGGCAGGTACCCGCAGGGACAGGCACGCAGTTGGTCGTGAGCCACGTGGTCATCTTGGTCTCAAAGTAGGTACCCTATCTTTGGAACTTTGACGGCACTTAACCGGATTGTTCTATCAGACGTGACCACCATGTTGATAGGGAGAAAGTTAAAATATAAGCCTCTATCCTCGGCAAAACACGGAAAGCAGTAATGGCTTTGGTTTATAAGACGTAGCGGGAGCTGTCATGGGAGGACAGGGGAGGTACCTTAGATAAGATAGACAGACTGGGTACCGGTGGAGGCTCAAGTCCATACGCTAGATGCTGCAGCTCAGATCAGCCCAACGCAGACACCGCTTGAACTTGGACCCGAAAACAACACCAACAAACATTCACGGCCTCCCAATTCCACCTTGTTCTCGCTAGATACCTACTGAACAGTGCCCAAAGGGTGCATTCCATGAGCTCTCGTCTAGTTCCCCTCGCAATATCGGAATAAACTTTTCCACTTCCTTCACTGAGCCTGAGCGTTTCCACCCCTGCAATACGATCCCTTCCCTCAGGTCTCATCCATCCCCGGCACCATCTCCACCAACCAACCCATTGCGTATTTTCAAGTCTGTGGGCAATAGCTAGGATCGGCCACAGCTGAACCTGCTATTCTTTGAGCAAACCTCTTTTCCCCGGCCTGACTGGCCTGAATCTGAGGCTCTGTGTTGTTGCGCTCATCGGATTGCCGCTGGCTTATTACGTGTCACGTCGCCCATCAACCCACTGAGTGACAAGTTGCACCATCACCAGCGTCATGGAAGCCGTTGCCGATGATCGGCCCAAGTCAGAGCTGCCCGTCGATGGCGAAGAGAAGCCTCATGCAGAGGGAGAAGAGAATCTAGATCTAGACCAGACCCAAGATCAAGACCAAGTCCCAGACCCGAGCCACGATGAACCACAACAAGATCAACAAGATTCGTCGGTGATTGAAACTCAAACACCAGATGACCAGGCTGCCGCCATTGACTTTGTCACCTTGGGCATGTTTATCATTGGTTAGCAGAGCCTCCTCAGTCCATCCTTGAACCTTGCGGTTGCTGCTCTTTTAGAGATGGATGTGTCGTAAGACATAACGCTAACCTGACCTCGAAGATGATATCGACTTTGTCCCCCCTACGCCGCCTGTCAAGAACATCCTCGGTGGCGCTGGCACCTATTCCGCCCTAGGAGCTCGCCTGTTTTCTCCGCCGCCGCTGTCTACTTCGGTTGGATGGATCATTGATCAAGGCTCCGATTTCCCTCCGTCACTGTCGACCCTTATCGACAGCTGGACCACCTCTGCCATCTTTCGTCATGATGGCCTCCGACTCACGACTCGTGGATGGAACGGTTACGAGGGCGCCGCCGAAAAGCGTGCCTTCAAGTATCTGACTCCAAAGAAGCGACTTACCGCTCAGGACCTCACACCAGCGTTGCTCCAGTCGCGTTCATTTCACCTCATCTGCTCCCCCAACAGATGCCGGGAGCTTGTGTCTGAGATAACCTCGCTCCGCAAAAAGGTCGTCCCCCCAGAGACGTACACGAAGCCCATCTTCATCTGGGAGCCGGTCCCTGATCTGTGCACTCCGGATGAGCTGTTGAATTGCACCAATTGCTTGCCGCTCGTCGACGTTTGCAGTCCCAACCACGCCGAGCTGGCTGGCTTCATGGGCGATGACGGTCTGGACCCGGAGACGGGGGAGATATCCACCGTAGCAGTGGAACGTGCATGCGAACAACTGCTGGCGAGCATGCCTCTGCAGTCATTTTCGCTAGTTGTCCGCGCGGGCGACAAGGGCTGCTACATCGCAAAGAACGGCGGGAGGAAGCGTCAGCGTGATCCCAAGTCAAAGGCTAAACGACGGAAGAAGGATTATGTGAGAGGAGGGTTGAGGCCAGATACCGACATGGAAGCCCTCTTTGCTGGCTTGCTCCAGGACGCAGATGGTATCGTCGCTCGCGAAGAGATCGAGGTTGATCCTGGCATCGAGCGATGGATACCCGCCTACCACGGAGACCCTTCCAACGTTGTTGACCCCACGGGCGGCGGAAACACCTTCCTGGGTGGTCTTGGTGTTGCCCTTGCGCGAGGTGAGAGTCTAGAGGATGCTGTCATCTGGGGTGCCGTGGCCGCAAGCTTCGCCATCGAGCAGGTTGGCGTTCCTACCTTGGGTAGGGATGCGGACGGCCGCGAGGCATGGAACGGGCACAATGTTGATGCTCGACTAAACGAGTTCCGCCAGCGTTTGTGAATAACGAGGCCCCTTGGCTAGATGCACGATCTGGTGCAATGTAGATTAATCTGAATAGAAAAGTACCTGGGTCTATTCCTGCTTTCATCCGACTACTTCATACGACCAGATCCCGTTCGTAACCAGCATAATCATCATGTCTCAATCGAATCTACCGAGGTCCTGACCTGTAGATGTTCGTAATAAACTGACGCTTCTTCCTGACACGCGTTGAATTACCCATCAATCACACTCTGTCTCAAATCTTGTACACAACATCTCCTTCGGTGAACCTGCCGTTGATGTTAGTCGATCCTGCTCAAAGTCGTACTCAGGGGTAGAAACTTACATGATCTGGTTTGCCTCTCCCATCTTCTGTAGGGCCTTGGTGGCCTCCCCCTTGGTGAATGAGCCACCGTCCCGGTTTCCAACCTTGCGATTGACCGCTTCCACCACGGCATCTAGTTCGGCAGAGTCGTCCTCAAACAGATCGGTGCTGAGAAGCTGACCAAGCGCTGTCCTGAATGTTCCAAGACGCTCGGTGCCGATGGGTGTGTCATCGATTGCCAGTCCGGCTGTGCCATCCGCCAGCTCATCGTCGTCTTGAGACTCCGCCTGGGTTTGGGATGGCAACTGGGATGCTGGTATGGAAGATGCGAATGAGGTTTGCGATTGTGACGTGTTCTGTGTTCGTCTGCCGGAGCGGCGCGGTGTGGGCTGTGCGGGAGTGTCCTCCTCCTCTTCATCCAAGTCTGGTTCTCTGCTAGAGGACGCGGCATCGCCTGCATTGCGTGCTGCCCGGGAGGCGGTCGTTTGAAGACGGCTGCTGGTACGCGTCGCTCGGGACGTCGATCTGTTTGACCGTGTGCCATTGGCCTGAGTTCCGTCCTGGTCGTCATCGCTGGAGCTCTCGTTGCTGGAGGACGCAAAGTCGACCGCTTGTGTCTTTCTCCTCTTCTTCCGAGAGGCATCCTCTACAACCTCCTTGAAGAGAGCAAATCTTAGAATGCGCTCCGCAGCAACTGCATCACGCTCTTCAACCCTGTTGGACAGTCGGGACTTGGCGTGTGCTGTCGCAAGACGGATGATGGTCTCCAAGGTACGCACTGTCAAGGGACTTGTGCGTCGCTGGTTGCCCTCCATCTCGTCATTTCGAAGGCCGACATAGATGTCCGCGATTCGATCAGAGGCCTCTTGTGTCAAGACTGGCTTGATTCTTGTCTTGGCGTACTGAATGTACTTCTTCATGAACGGGATGCTCAGAATTTCGGGTTTCTTGTTCGCGCCGCGTCCGGATGTGACAGTGACACCTGAGTGAAGCATGGCATCGTACTTCTCATACACCTCTGTCGGGCCTTGCGAGTCTGCCTGGCTGGTGGCAGAGACACCCAAAGATTGTGCCCCCTGCTCCCTAACAGGTGCGCCCTCCTCGCTCCCTGGCTGCCGGTATCGATGCATGCGGAGAACATGCTCTGACACGTGGCGGTCACGCGTGTCCTCGATATCATCCGTGACAACAAAAAGCAGATCGAATCGTGAAAGAAGAGAGTCAGGAAGAGCAATGTTCTTGTGAGGATCTTTGTGCGGATCATACTGGCCGAAGATGGGGTTGGCAGCAGCGATGACGCTACATCGAGCATTGAGGGATGTGTGAATGCCAGCTTTGGCGATGGTTACAGTCTGCTGTTCCATGACTTCGTGGATTGCAACTCTGTCAACATCTGACATCTTGTCGAATTCGTCAATACAAACGACACCACGGTCAGCCATCACCATGGCACCAGCCTCCAGTCGCCGCTCGCCCGTCTCCTTGTCCGAAGTGACAGCCGCTGTCAGACCAACACCAGAGGAGCCACGACCTGTCGTTGCGATGGCAAGAGGGGCGGTATTGAGGACGAAGCGGAGTAACTGAGACTTGGCGGTAGAGGGATCACCGACCATGAGGATGTTGATGTCTCCTCGAAGATGTGTTCCGTTCTCCAAATTCTTCTCCATACCACCGAGAAGCATTAAAAGTATAGCCTTCTTGACATAGTCGTGCCCATAGATACTAGGAGCGAGCGACTGAGAGAGAAGTTCGAGTAGGTTCTTCTTCTTGGCTACCTTGTTGATGTTGCGAATATCGGTATCAGTAATAGTCGCAGTTGCCACGCCACCGCCAGACTTTGACGAGAGAAGAACGACATTGTTGGCTAGAATCATTGTTTTGAATAAAGCGCTGTTGTGGTTGGTGTTTCGATTGCCCAGGGTCCGGTATATACCAACAAGCTGTACACGATCGCCTGGCTTCACTCGATCGACAAGATCATCGTCGAGAATGGCATCCACTCCACGGGGGAGTTGTCCTGCAGGAGCTCGTTCGGGCATTTCTTGGATAGAGATGGTCTGATGATCCCTATAAGTGCAGAAACCGTATTCGGTGATAAGGGGGTTCCCGTCATCGTCCTCGCGAGGGTAGACGCTCGAGGTGGTGACGCCATTGGTCATGGTTTGATCTTGATATTCGCGGAAGTGAAACATATCCTTGACTTCATTGTAATGAACGCTCTTGACGACCTTGGGCCGAATCAACGAACAACGAGTGACAATGCCCTCGATAGAAACCATGTAGTTGAGCAGATGTGACGATAATGTGCGGGGATTGCAAGCATTCAAGCCAAAACTCCCAGCCCACGCACAATAGTACACAATATCTTTTGCGCTCTGATCAGGCCGAGCCTGCGGAAGCGCGTGCACGATGTTCTTCAGGGCTTGATCAAAGGCCAGGGTGTAGTCGAAGGGATGTTCCAGCAAGCCCTGCGCGAGGGCTGCGTTGTGGCTGCGCACATGGTCGAGATTGACAGTCAAGCGGCGCTGGTTCTTCTGTAGCATCAATATGATGTCTGATCGATAACTCCGCACTTGAGGATCATCTGGAGGTTCAGGAATTAGCCATGGAGCGAACCAAACAAAGGAACACCTCAGTAACATGGGTGGGTTGTGGACATACTGGGATCTAGAAATTCCTCGGCCTGGCGAATGCGATCGCGCACGCCTTCATCCCCAAGCATGAAAGCATCCATGGTGTCTGTTCGTCCGTGATGCCTTTGCTCACAACAAGCTATCTTCACAAAGACGATGTCAATGTATCGAGGGGCAGATCTGAACCTGGCGGGGCGTTGCTGGGGCTCCTTGAAATTGCTGTCGCGCTTCTTCAGACGCGACTCGTTCGCGTAAAGTGGTGAAGTGGGACCAATGAATGGCCCGTGGCTTTGAGATGTGGCTGAGACCTGAGCTAGTCCTAATACCGTAATGACCTTCCTTTGCACCTTCCTTACTGCGTGCATACCTAGGTACCTGATGCCGCCCCCCCGACGCTGATGATCTCGTTCTATCACCTCCTTACACTTGCCGATAGCTTCGAGTCGTGATAAACTCGTCACCATTTCTGCTTGCCATCATCTATCCGCGGAGCTATGTCAGTTGGACTTGTGAACAGTGCTCACAACACGCTGGACGAGGAGGCGAGGGCGGAGGTCGACGTTCTCAACTCGCGTCTAGAAAAGACGACACAGTTGACCAGGAAAATCCAGTCTTGTCTCAACCGGCTTGAAACTACGGGGAAAAGCGTGCGCGATGTTGCCGGTCCACTGACAGGGGAAACGAAGCGGTTGCAAACGTTGGGAAATAGTGAGTGGTACGACAAGGCCGACATGTGCGCAATACTGACATAGGCTAGACGTTGATTCTGTACTTGCTGCGATCGAGCGCCTACGCCAACCTGCCGATAGCAAGAATGACGAAGAACAAATCATTCGGGTGGGACCTGAAAAGGCCGGCCTTCCCAACTATTTGGCTTCCATAAAGCGTCTGACCAAGGCGTTGAACGAGATGCAAGCATCCAACCTGCGCGCAAACCAGCAAACGATGACCGATCTGGCCCGTCTCATCAAAACGGGCAACAATCAGCTTGAGAGCCACTTCGATACCCTCCTTCGCGCAGAAACGCCACGATCTATCGAGCCGTTACATTTCATCACCAAGGACAAGCCATTCCCTGCGCTTCCTCAGGATAAGATAGCTCGGCTTGGTCTTGTCTATTCTTATGTGGCAGGGAGTCAG
Source organism: Fusarium piperis (assembly GCA_027886205.1). NCBI lineage: Eukaryota > Fungi > Ascomycota > Sordariomycetes > Hypocreales > Nectriaceae > Fusarium > Fusarium piperis. The sequence goes on along the minus strand of RZGM01000020.1, from coordinate 179,101 downwards.
CATCAAGGAGGACAGGAGTCGCCGGTTGCCAGAATCTATGCCGACGTACGCGGGCCCTACCTCTCTGGATCCCTCGCCAACCTCGCTGCTGCGAGCGTCAACACGGCCAAGAAGAAGAACCCCGATGCTATCTATCGAGCGGGCACCAACGGCATCGGAACCTACGCGCAGGCCATGGAGGGCTTGTTCCTAGCCGAGTATGACAATGTGTGCAGCATCTTCACCCGGGAGGATTGGGGCGTCGTCTTTCAGGCTACATGCCAGGCAGCACTGGCTGAGCTGGCACGTACTTTGCGCGAACTGAATGCCCACATCAAGAATCACCTCAATACAGACTGCTATCTGGGATACGAAGTCACCGAGATTGTTTCGGCGCTGTCCGGCAACCTGGACACACGAACCGGCGAGCTAAAGGGGGCTCTCGCGGCAGCTTTGAAGCCTGTCAGAGAGACTGCCAAATCATCTCTTGCTGAACTGCTGGAGGATACAAGACGCAAGGTTGCGTTCTTGCAAGTGTTGCCCCCAGATGGCGCACCGATACCAATTGTCTCAGAAACGATGCAGCGTCTACAGGCTATGGTGGAGTTCCTGCGACCGATCTCAAGCATCATGATCTCTATCGGCGATGGTGGATGGAAATCTAACGCAGGATCCAACAACCGAACGACAGATGTGATCCCGAGCCTCGCTTCTTTCGATATTGGGGCAGATGGCCGAGACATTTTCGCCCATTACTGTCTCGACACCATCGAAACGCTTCTCTCGGGTCTGGACCAGAAGTCGCGGTTGCTCATGAAGACGAGAGCGGTTGCAGGTGTATTCATGGCCAACACCGTCATTATCATCCAGCGCATGGTGCGTGACTCGGACCTGTCGCCTCTCTTGGAATCGAAGCTGGAAGTTATCGATCAATGGCGGAAGAAGAGCACAGCAGCATACACGGACATTTGCAAAGACCTCTCAGTGCATCTTTTCGACACTATCCACACAAATCGCTCACACCGTCCCACCTCTGGGCCGGTTGATTCGGCGTCCATCATCAAGGCGCTCGGAAGCAAAGACAAGGACAAGATCAAGGAGAAGTTTACGCAATTCAACAGTGCGTTTGACGACATGGTCTCCCGGCACAAGTCATACAGCATGGAACGTGAGGTCCGCAAGATGTTTGGAGAAGATATCCGCCAGAAACTGCAGCCGCTCTACGACCGATTCTGGGATCGCTACCACGAAATTGACAAGGGCAAAGGCAAATATGTCAAGTATGATAAATCTTCGATTGCTGCCGTCTTCCTCAGCCTGGCATCATAACGAAGCTCAGTCTGAACCTCGATGGTCTCAACCACTGACAACTTGTTCACGACTGCTAGCGTAACCCGCTGCCTTTTGTGGAAACGAACAGCGATGGATGCAGTTGCTGCTATTTTTTACTCTATTCTGCCTACCCATGCATGGATCCTTCATATCAATGCGACACTTCGTGGTGACGGTAAAACATCTCCAATAACAATTGAGGACACTAAATGGCGAGCCCTCTGTTCACCATGATACCCCTTCTGGCCTCAATTTGGTGGGTGTTGGCCAACCCCCAAGAACAAATTTCCCTACCAAACTCCTGACTCCCCCGACACGGCGCGACAAGGTCAACCTGCACCTTGTCGCTGCAGCCTTTGAATGCAATGGATGAGAGAAATAATGGGCACGGGCGAGTGATTGACCTCGGTGTCGTTCAGTCCTCTCACATGCTTGAATCGAATTGGATACGCAGACGCAGTGGCGAATGATATGCCGGGATATCAGGGGCATCTGGGGCAAGTGCCGCAATAGTCGTGAGTGCCGAGGTCGCTGGCCTTGCAACAGGCAGTGCAGCAACCGTCGACAAGCGGCTGAAGCTCGGAAATAGCCATGTTAAAGATGAAGAGGGGGAAGAACTTGTTGGATGGTTTAATGGGAGAAGTCTGGTCCAGTGACTGGGTTCTTTCTTGGTGTGGGATTGAGATGAAGGTGCTCATATCTTCCTCGACAGGGAGAGTTGATCGACGGTTCTCCAAGATTTATACTTGAGCCATGCCATGTTCAGGGGTCCGGAGCAGCAATGCCACGACGGTCTCATCCGTGGGTCCGAAAGTGAGGCTGATGGTATTGTCCAGTTGAGGTAACCACAGTCTTGTGGCAGCACTTGGGCACTCGGGCAGGGATTCTGCAGTCTTCGGTCTCTGGATGGATTGAAACGTGAAACAGGTCCCCACCCCACGTAGGTAACGAGCGCGTCATCATGCGCAGATTCGACACTGCCTCTCTCCAGCTTGGGTGTGGGCGAGAGGGAGCGTATTCGACAGGCGACGGCCCAACAAGATTGCCATGGCACATGGGCTGCAACCACTAAACGACGTGATTCCGACCCCTGAAGACCTGGCACCAAGTTCCTGGAACTTGGAATCCCGACACTCGGAACCATGCCACAGACCCCGGCAGCTGGCGCCTGTCACCTGTCACCCGCTTCGAGAATCCGTCTGGCCTCCTATATAGCGCGCTGTGCTGCGCTGTTACCCTCCGACTGGGCATCAAAGCCGCCCGGCTTGGCTGAGCTACCGACTGGCAGTCATTTGCCTTGGGCCCTGGACGTATCACAACCGAGAGTGTGGTGTCTGTGTCCTCTGCTGTACCCTCATATCTAGTTGAATAGCCAACCAGTTTCCAATCGACTGAGTGAGTAACCATCAGCCTCATCACAAAGTTCAATACGTGGCAGCGCAACGAGCTTGGAGGCCAGCATGCTGCCCCTGATCGAGCAGCACGATGAGTCTATTGCAGACGTGAAATCTACCGTATCTGCGCCTAATCTGACAGCTCACCGAGTCTATCACAGACATCTATCCAGGCACATCCATGTCACTGGTGGTGGATGGGTGGCTCTTTTGATTTTTCGATCCTTAGCGCGGTAGGCGCCTACCTATGGATGCTATGGATGCCACAGCCACCAACTATCACATCACATCACCCGTCGGTCTTTATCCCGCTGCCAAAGATGTCGTCAATCCGACTCCGTCGTTCCCACACCACAACCCCGTCGCTCTTGCGTTTGAAGTAGAGTATCCGGTGCTGCGGGATGAATTCCTCGTCCGTCTGCTCGCTCTTCCACTGCTCCACCGGCCTCTCACGGGGCCCAAGGAAGCGGTCTTCATACCCAACGATGAAGTCGTTTGCGTCGAAGCCAGCATCCCATCGCAGACGGTTGAGCACGTCAGCGGCGGTACGGAATTTACCCAGTCCCGGCGTCTTGCTCACTACCGTAGCCCTGGAGCCGTGAGACGATGCCACGTTCTTCTTTGCTGTCGACTGGGCCTCTCCGTCGCTGTCATTCTCCTCTTCTTCCTCCTCCATTTCATCATCCTCGTCCTCGTCATCCGTGTCACCCACAAATTCGCCCCATCGACTTTGATCGAGGTTCAGGTTGCCGAGCTCCTGAGCTCGGACGACAGCTGCGCTCATCCAGCAGAATTGCGCATCGTAGTACTTTTCGTCGCGACGGATCCTCGCCTCAAATTCCTGGAGTGCTGCTTGCAAAGCAATCTGCGTTGCCTTGGCGTCGTCCTTGCTGGACTCGTCACCGTTTCGTGCGAGACCGATCAAGTAGTAGCCATGGTATTCTGTGCCGGGACTCTCGACGCCTGAGGCCATGTCCAAGAACCTGGCTGGCCAGATCCGCGCATGAACATTCTTCACCTTCCTATCAAGATCTGTGTCCAAGTTAGCTTAGCTATGTGACCTAGTAATGAGATCTGCCTTACCAACTAGCAACATGACACATCGAGACTCAAGCCATCCGATGAACCGACCACTCTTCTCTTGGGAAGGACCCCAGTAGTGTGCGTCAATTTTGATGTAGCTTTTGTAGTTCTGGAGAAACTCTGTGGCCCCAGGACCACCCAGAGTGACTGGTGGGCTGTCAGGATCGACACCGAGGAGGTTACTCCATGAGAAACCTTCCACGGAGACAAGTCTTTCAGCTCTCTCAAACTCGGCAGCGATGGCATCCACAGTGGGAACAGAAGCGTTCACTGCAGTGTTGAGTGCCGGGGCGTGCCAACCAAGTAGACAGAGGGGTTCTCGGAAGGTCCGGTTGTATCGCAAGTCTTTGTGGAAGAAGGGGTCAAACACCAAGGAAGTCTTCCAGCTGAACCGTGCATAGTGCCTGAAGAAGGTGACGATAATGTCGGCCGTCGAAACGGTTGCACCATCGTAGGCGAGCATCTTGCATAACGGTGCAAGGAGGACGCTTATATGAATGCCACCGAGAAACCCAAACTTGGCTGAGTATATACCTCGCGACTGGGCCCACGCCTTGATATACAGATGGGCCATGCGGTATTGAACCATGTCAGGGATGGAGCGACGTAAATAAAATAGATCGCGAACGGGTTTCAGCTTTGCTAGAGTCTGAAAGGGTAGAGAAAACGCAGGATCGCTTGCGGGACGCTTCATGACCTCGGGCCATCTGGTAGTAATGATTAGGGTGATGAGTATACACGAGTGCATAGTCGTTGTACATACCTCTCTGCAATTGATGCCGCAGCGCAATACTGAAGATCCATCTTGATCCCATGAACCTCCAGCTCCAGCATGTATCCCGAGTTGGCCTTGACTCGTCGCAGGATTCTAATGCCTCCCGTTGCAGCCCGTCTCAGTCTCTGGACGGCCAAAGCGAAGAAGGTCTTGGAGCTTATAGAACCAATGCACAGGCAGTCAATGTCAGATGAACTTGTCCAAACACCAAGGCCATACGAGCCAACCGGGACTAGAATCAGGACAGGTCCAGAGCGAGCATCACCCTGCGAAACCGAAGAGGTGGCATCCAAAAGGGTATGTTCAAGAGCTTTAAGAGCTTCTGCCCTTGCGGCTCTCTCATCGGCCGCCGGAAGAAACCCCTGACTTTCCAGGAACTGCTCTAGTGCCGCGTTATCCGTGAGGTTGGCTGGGGCCCGTTGTAATTGAACGGTCATCGCTGGCACGGAGGACCGTGATACCTCGGTAGACGGCGACTGTAGGAGAAGACAACGGATGCCCCAGTGGTCACTGGCGTAGGTCGGCACACCTTGCTCCGTTGGCTGCAAAGGGGCCTGGCCAAACATGTTGAATCCCAATGGGTGGTACTGATCATCCACCTTGACCAAGATCCGGTCATACCTCTGAGGGCGATTGTTCAAACCACTGCCCACGAGGTCAGATGCCAGAGTATTTGTTAGAGGATCAAATGTAGCCCCTTGCTCGCCCTGGAAGGAGTCCAAGACATTCCGCTTGTCATTGACAACGTCGGAAGATTCTCCAGACTCGAGTCTTGTTGCCAGCCAAGTATCCGTGAAACCAGCATCTAGGAGCATGTGATCGATGCTCTTCAGATGATCAATGGTCTGTGATGAAATATCCTGCTTTTTCCGGGCCGCATCGATGGTGAAGGATGAGGTTGCCAAGTTAAAGTCACCGGCCAGGATCCAAGGACGCCGCGGGAAGTGAGCAGATAGATGATCAAGCATCCTCTGAACCTCTCGCTTCTTGGCAGCAATGGCACCATCGGTGAGACCTTGACTGAGATGGCAGGCGGCGAGAATCCATGGTCTGAAACACGCATCACGATCACGTATGCCTATTGTCGGGAACCGGACTACCGTACAGCCTTTGTGTTTTCTCTGGAAGGGCAGATGATGCCACTCAAGCGGAAACCTGCTCAAGACAACGACATTGAGAAGGCTAGGAAGCGGCCCAATGCCAAACTGGCCCGGAGGCCCGTGGGTAGCAAATGGGTAGCGACGGCGGATTTCTTGGTCGGCGAGCAGGACGGGAAGAAAGTGATCTGTGACTTCCTGGAGGACGAGGATATCGGCTGCTGAGCGGGTGGAAAGCAGATTATCTACCAAGCCCGGGTGTCGAAGTGACTGGGGAGGCCACTCAAACTCGGCCAATACATTATACGATGCAATAACCAATCGATCCAGGATGAGTTGCTCATCATTGTCGATAGGGGTAGGCGGTGTCAAGACTGCCCAGGGGCTAGATGGCTGAGGTGAATGATAAGGCGGCTGGAAAATGATATCCGAGGTAGAATCAGAGGGGTCTCTGAAAGCCTGAGGTGATGCTGGCCGAGTGAAAAGACGCGATGAAAGGTCGAGAGTGCCCCAAAGTCTCATCGGTCGCGGCCCACCGGAACCTGAGGCTGCATCGTCTCGAATGAGAATTGCAATGCAGTCCACATCCCAAGCTAACTGAGGCAGCAAGCGAACTTTCTCAAGAAGAAAGTGATGAGGTGCAGCATTGGAGTCTTCACTCTGTCCAATGGTCATGTGCGGTTTGAAGCTTCCATGGTTGCTCCGCGGCTGGCCAAGAGCATCGCAGATACGATCTCGAAGCTGTGTGATATCGGCAGTCGAACTCTTAGACGGGCGGAAGAAAATAGTGTTGTGATGCTTATGGTTGAACGTGTCCGCCCCTTCTAGACTGATGCGAAGTTGATGCTCAATCGAGAGATCTTGCAGAATCGTGGTTACCTCGGGGAGGGCCTCGGGTCTGACGAATGGATATATAAGATTGATATGAGGAGGCCAACCACTGAAGGCTTTATCATATAGACTTCTTAATCGGTCAACAGATGACCAAAGATCCCGGGGCGGGATGAGACAAAGCGCCGTCTCATGAGATTTGAATCCGAATTGTGATGGGTCGGGATTCGCCATGTTCGTGAGTGAGATGCTAGACGTGTACAGTGTGATGAGGTTCTGTGAGGCTGCCGATTGGGGATGTAAAATTGGGTATTACCCAGTGAGGTAAAGTGGTAAATGCTGGTTCCCGTCAATAGCTGGGGTAGGTACTTGTGCTGGAGGGCAAGGTACGTGAGCAGGCCCCTCTTTTGACTGGGGTATGATAACGAGAGGAGAATGTGCTTATGTCTTCTTCAGTTGGAAGATATATGCGGTTAAGGATCCATATGTATGTATTCTCGGCTCTAATGATTCTGATGATCTCGTAAACGGTAATATGCCTTACTGACTCATAGGCACTGTTTATTATTTTCCCAAATGACTTGATGTCGGGTTTCAGGGGAATTTGCGGCTGTGCCAACGGCGTGACTCACAATAGCAACAATGGCTAGGTGACTTGCTCACTCGGCCCAGAGAGTGTTGCCTATAACGTCCATGGGTGACTCAGCCTGGCCTTGTTGGTCTCATTGTTTCTCCATCGTGGCTTTCTTGGCGGTGTTTGGTCTCGTACTCGGGCTTCCGCGGTGACATAGACCACGATCTATTAATGAATGTCGCTGTATTACTCTTCTCAAACTCGATCAAATCAATAGAACCAAAAGCACAAATTACAACATGATTGCAACATATTCGCCCCAGTGTTCCCTTCCCCATGCGCGAAATGTAGATAGATTGAGATGCGGCTCTCTCTGCCTCCACCGTGTTCCTCCAGAAGACAATAAACACACTGGTTAATCACCGATGACTTACTGTACTCTCTCAACTGAGGGCGTGACTGAAAGGCTCACAGGTGCCACTAACACTATAATCGTGCGAAACCCGGCAACAGTCGTCCCCGTTTATACCTCATGATGCCATATTGTCAGGCCCCCAGTCGATTGTCCCCGTCTCTTGTCCCTTACCCTCCATCACTGCTTCCAGCTTATCTTCAACAGTGACCCAGCCATGGCGTTTCTGGGAGATGGCATACTTGATGGGGTCTTTCCATTCCCTCCACCAGACTTCTTCGCTCTGAACAACACATCGTCGACCTGGCTCGCCGTTTTTCGTGGTAGCAAAGGGCCAAACTGCTTTCACCACTTCATACTTGTTCTTGCCCGAAAATAGGCTGGTCACGCTGGTGAAGAATGGGTTCACCTTGTCCGGGTTCTGCACCATGACGCGGCTATGGGTGACGACGAACGTCACATCCACCACTCCGCGGTAGTTGAGCGCTGCAACCAGGCTTCGTAGCTGACCCTCGATCCAAGACGTGTCGAGATTGGCCACGACGCGTTCAAGCGCAAACATTTTGACGGAAGCAGTGTCTTCCACAAAGCGGCGACACCATTCTTCCAGCCCGCCATCGCCAACCTCGGGAAGCACGTCAGCTTTCACGCCTCCGCGGTAAGCCAGCTCCCCCTCGCCCACGCAGCGGATGTAGTCGATGCGTTGCTTCGCATCATCTGGGACTAGCAGGCTCATCAGGTTCAGTTTGATGTCAAAGTCAACCTTGCGACCCCGGCTGCCTCGAACATGGATCTGGGGCTTGGGTGGCACCGAGGCTTGAGTGCGGATGAGTGAGACCAAGGCCGTCGGCTTGGACGACAGATACTCGGCGCGTGATGAGAGCGTCTTGAAGTCATTTGAAAGCTTGAAAAGCGGATGCGAGTAAACGTGATAATCGAGACGTGGCAGTCCAGGGTATCGTGTTGGTCCTTTTGGAACTGTCTCAGCCTCTGGGGCGGGTGAGATTAATGAGGTTGAGGGGCCTGAATATGGTGGTGGTGTTGTGTTTCGTGCAGGCTCTCCCTCTTGTTCCATGTAATCAGAAGGGCCGCTGGAGTTGGAGTCACCGGGCGCTCTTCCTTTCTCCATTGTCGGCTTGATTTAATAATTAAGTTGATGGTTAGAGGATGAGAAGGTGAGGTCGAGGTAGGTGCCTAAATGCTTATACTAAGAATTGACGGATAAGGCTCTTAATTAGATACTGATAAAATATGATTGAACATCACGTTTGTATTATTAAATCATTAAGATTTTAATCAAGATACTTTAATCCTTTATTTGGGTAGTATAAAGTCATATATAACATTATCGCTTAGAGAGTATACTTGACTTCTATTCCGGATACTTTATCACCCCCGAGGCCGTGGTCCAAAGGGTCTCCAGGCTGCAGGGACGGAGCTATCCATGCTTATCACTCTAACGGGGCGGCCACCTTGTCAACAAACGCCTACCCACTATCAAATGCATGCGCCGAAGATCGCCCAGCCGGTTTAGCAGCTTGGACAGCTCCAACAGCTATCATCCTCCAACTTGCCCTTCTTCTCCCCTCACGAATCTCTTCAAACCCCAACTCGAGCCATTGTATCCCCGCCTTTTTAATCATCTTGCCTCCCTAATCGTGTACAACTGTCACGATGGACTACGAGACGGCAAAGGAGCAGTGGGGCGAGGTCGAAGATCGCGATGGTGTCCGGTTGAGTTGGAACACCTTCCCCAGCTCTCGGATGGTAAGATGCAATGAGTTGGTGAAGTTTCCTTGGCTAAGTCCCTTTCCAGGAAGCCTCAAGGCTCGTCGTTCCGATCGGCGCACTGTACACGCCCTTGAAGGAGAAGCCCGATACTCCTCTCCTCCACTTTGAGCCTGTTACCTGCAAACAGCCTTGTCGCTCCGTGCTGAATCCCTTCTGGTGAGTCTTACGAGGCACCATTCTCGCCTGGCTCCTCGTGCTGACAACCTCTCGCAGTCAAGTCGATGTGCGCGCCAGAGTCTGGATCTGTCCTTTTTGTCTATCGCGAAACCAACTTCCTCCCCACTACAAAGACATCACCGCCAACGCTATCCCTCCCGAGCTACACCCCGCGAACACCACCATCGAATACCGCCTCTCACGGCCCGCCCCGGCCCCTCCAATCTTCCTATATGTGGTGGACATGTGCCAGGAGGCAGACAGCCTCGCCTCCCTGAAGGAGTCTCTGGTTATGAGCTTGAGTTTGTTGCCTGAGAACTCGCTGGTTGGCCTCATCACGTACGGCACCATGGTACGTAACGCTCTCTCCCATCTTGGAGTCCCAAATCTGACAGTAATGTAGGCTCATGTGCACGAAATTGGCTATGAAGAATGCGCCAAGTCTTATGTGTTCCGAGGCAGCAAGGAATACACTGCGAAGCAGGTGCAAGAGATGCTTGGACTCACAACGTCTGGTCTCCGACCCGGCATGCAACCCCAGCCTGGTCGACCATTCCCTGCTGGTCCGGCATCTCGATTCCTCTTGCCTGTCCAGCAGGCTGAGTTTCAGCTGACCAAGGCCCTGGAGTCTCTCCAGAAAGACCCCTGGCCTGTCGCCAACGATCGACGCAACCTTCGATGCACCGGCGTTGCTCTCAGTGTCGCTGTGGGCCTCATGGAGTCATCATTCCAAAATGCTGGTGGCCGCATTATGCTTTTTGCCGGCGGACCTGCGACTGAAGGACCCGGTATGGTTGTCGGACCTGAGCTGAGAGAGCCCATCCGATCGCACCATGATATTGACCGAGACAACGTCAAGTACTACAAGAAGGCCCTGAAGGTAAGGTTAAAGGATCCAGCTATTATTTTTAATCCGTAACTCACACGATTCTACAGTTCTACGAGAACTTGGCTAAACGAACAGCTCACAACGGTCATATCATCGACATTTTTGCGGGCTGCCTTGATCAGGTCGGCCTACTTGAAATGAAGGGGCTGTGCAACTCAACAGGAGGCCACATGATTCTCACAGACAGCTTCACATCTTCCATGTTCAAACAATCCTTCGTCAGGATCTTTGAAAAGGATGGCGATGAAAACCTGTTGATGGGATTCAACGCTGTGCTGGAAGTGCTGACCACCAAGGAGTTGAAGGTCACTGGCCTGATTGGACATGCCGTTTCGCTGAACAAGAAATCGATATCCGTCGGCGAAACAGAATGCGGAATTGGCAACACCTGCTCCTGGAAGATGTGTGGCATTGACCCGAAGTCGAGCTACGGGATCTACTTTGAAATCGCTGGCCAGGGTGCTGCGACACATCAACAAGCACCACAGAACGGCATGATGCAGTTCCTAACATACTACCAGCACTCCTCTGGCCAGTTCCACCTTCGTGTCACAACGATCTCAAGGCCCTTGAGCAGCCCCGCCGGCGATCCTGCCATTGCCCAGTCATTCGACCAGGAGGCTGCCGCAGTTCTCATGTCGCGGATTGCTGTCTTCAAGGCTGAAGTCGATGATGGTCCGGACGTCCTGCGCTGGGTTGATAGGATGTTGATTCGGCTCTGCTCGAGGTTTGCCGACTACCGCAAAGATGACCCATCCTCCTTCCGACTGGAGAAGAACTTCACTCTGTACCCGCAGTTCATGTTCCACCTCCGCCGAAGCCAGTTCCTCCAGGTGTTCAACAACTCGCCAGATGAAACAGCCTTCTACCGTCATGTGCTGAACCATGAGGATGTTAGCAACTCTCTTGTCATGATCCAGCCAACTCTGGACTCGTACACATTCGACCAGGATGGCGGTCAACCAGTGCTACTGGACTCGGCCTCTATCCAGCCAACCCACATCCTTCTCCTCGACACCTTCTTCCACATTCTGATCTTCCATGGTGAGACGATCGCAGAGTGGAGGAAAGCCGGATACCAGGAACAGGAAGGCTACGAGAACTTTGCCGGTCTACTGGAACAGCCCAAGGAAGACGCTCGTGTAAGTCAACCCATCACATGCATAACGAACATGCCGCTTACTCCTTGAAGGACCTCATCACAGACCGATTCCCCCTTCCGCGATTTATCGTCTGCGATGCTGGGGGGTCTCAGGCTCGTTTCCTCCTGTCCAAACTTAACCCATCCACTACCCACACAACCGGGCCCTATGGCGGTGTTGGGGCTACAACAGCACAAACCATCTTCACCGATGACGTATCTTTGCAGACCTTTATGGACCACCTAATGAAGTACGTCGTTCCACTAACTACCGTCTCAATTGTTCACTTTTCGCTGACCATACATTTAGGCTCGCTGTTAGCGGAACCAACTGAGATGGTCCACATACCGAAACCTGAGAATTATACATCCGTGCATGAGCACCGCGACTCACATTGTGCCATTGGGAGAACTAATAAATACCGTCACTGGCACCGAGAACGAAGAGGCATAATATCCGCCCTGTAGACTGGTGCGGCAATAGTGGTGGACGTGATAGCTAAGGAGTTTGTCCATCCATGAGAAGTGGGTTTTAGATTAGTCTGAACGGAGTACAAGTCTCAGAAACGAAACGCAGAAAGTAGATGTAAGATTGAGCAAACGTGGGTAAAACGTGAACGCATTTTAATATCTCGACCGTGTCTGAAACCAACAATCCCAGTAAGGATAGGTAGGCTCTTGATAGGTGATAATTATCCGAAGAGCTACCTACCTCTATAGTTAACCCCTCTCAGATCTCGGCTTCCCAATCCATTCTTAGAGCCAAGCCTGAGTTGTCGCTGCTTTAGCCTGAGCAGAGGTGATCAGGTGGGTGATCAATACCTGAGCTGAGCGCACAGCCCTGTTTCAGGCCCCTATACACAGTTGCTGGCTGGCACGGATTACATTACTGTGCGCCAGGGCCCGGGCACAGGCCAGTTCCAGGCTCCAGGACTCTTTGCATTCGTGGTGGGTGTCACACTATTTGTGTCCGGCGAGGTTGGTCAGCTAGCTTCACACGAAGTTAAGGCATCACGCAAAAGTCGGTGGAAGATAGGAAAACGATCCAAGAATGATAGATCTGACGTGTCATGCAATTGTAGACCTTGTGCGGAAGCATATCAACATAAGTGCAACATTCGCCTTCTCTATCGCCTTCTTTTATTTCCACTTCTCCTCAGCTGATCATGGCGCGAAGGGATGGGAATTGGACGTTGGGAAGTTGCTTGGCCTTCTCGAAAAGGCAACCCCTGCTATTGCCCTAAGCAAAGCCGACGATAACGAGATCAGCCAAAGTGGCATCAATGAGCTCTTGGACGACGACGACGACGACGACGAGATTTGGGAGGATTTCTCAGACGATGAACCTCTGGAGGACATCCTAGACGATGAATCTGCGGGGGATCTCTTGATGAGATTTGAGGAGAAGCATACATTGGATGATTCCGTGGATGATTCGAATTAAAGATGCCTTTCAGCTATAGAGGAAGGCATCTTCACCTCGAACATCTCCCCTTATGTCCAGTTCGTCTGCAGATGTTTTGTTCGAGTTTGTCGTGTTCTTGTCTTTTGATCTGTCTAGCCTCTCAAAACATATCTCTTTCCACAGAATGAAGCGTAATTCGTAATGTCCGTCCCAAATTCCCCTATTCCACCCTTATCCTGCACCAGGCCATCAGACCTCAATCTAAGATGGCACGGAGTTCTTGAATCTGCTGCAGCACAGCTGATCGACTAGTACCGCCCCTGGCCGATTTCGCCTCAACACTCGACTCATATTCGAAGGCCTTTACAATATCCGCTGTAAATCGAGAATCGATAGCTTGCAGTTGCTCCAGGGTTAGCTTATCCATCGGGGTTTCCGTATTTTCCGATAATGCAACAATGCGTCCAGAAATGTGATGAGCTTCCCTGAAAGGACATCCGTTTCGCACCAGCCACTCCGCGACATCAGTAGCAAGCATCGTCTTGTCTAGGGCAGCCAGCATCCGCTCAGGCCGCACGGTCATGGTAGCGATGACCCCGTTGGCGATGCCCAGACTGTCCGAAACTGTTTGAACCGAATCCAGCATGGGTTCCCATCCCTCCTGAAGGTCCTTGTTGTAGCAAGTTGGCAAGCCTTTCACGCTCTGTCAGGTATCTGTTAGTGGCTGCTCTTGATCCGCTCCTGATCACTCATGAGCTGATGTGTCTGTATTCGAACTCACCATCATCAGCCCAGCCATTTGGCCGAAAGCACGGCCTGACTTGCCACGCAAGAGTTCCAAACTGTCGGCGTTCTTCTTATTCGGCATTAAACTGGACGTGGATTAGAGTCTTGTGGGATTGTCTGGGAGTCGCGATAGATATAACGAACCTGCTGCCGGTACTATAAAGATCTGCCAAACGACAAAACCCAAACTCGGAAGTGGAGTAGAGTATGAGATCTTCAGCCCACCTGCTGATATGGCTGGTGAACATCGAGTTCCAGGTCAGAAACTCGATGATAAAGTCACGGTCGCCTGAAGTGTTCATGGAGTTCAGAGTGATTCCGCTAAAACCAAGCTCCGCAGCTATTGCGTCTCGATCGATGCCAAACACATTGCCAGCTAATGCGCCACAACCAAGTGGGCTAAGGTTGACCCTTTCGAAGACCTGGCGCAATCGCTCGAGATCCTGCTTGAACGAAGCAGCATGTGACATTATCCACTGGCTCCAGCGAACTGGCTGCGCGCGTTGTAAGTGGGTGTAGCCGGGCATGAGGTAGTCGCTAGGGATGTTACTCAGTAAGAGGCTCTGTCCGGATGCAGTGCTAAGCTTACATTTCAGCCTCGGCACGTTTGGTGAGGACTTGAAGGAAAGCAACGAGTTGGCTGTCGATTTCACGGATGCGGTCACGTAGCCACATGCGCATATCACAGACGACCTGCTCGTTGCGGCTGCGACCTGTATGCAGCTTGCCAGCGGTGTCCTTTCCGATAACCTCTCCTAATCGACGCTCGTTTGCAGTGTGAATCTGATTTATTATATTAGCCTTGGGAGGTTAAGTGGCGTGGGCTAGCGTCTTACATCTTCGTCATTTGGCATGATAGCGAAGGTTCCCTGCTTCCATTCTTCCATCACTTCAAGCAGACCACGCTCGATCGTCTTGAATTCGTCTTCAGTAATAATACCAACCTTCGAGTTGGCCCTAGCGAAAGCGATCGATCCAAGAATATCCTCTCTATAGAGAGCCTTGTCGTATCCGATAGAGGCATTGTACTTGTGCATGAGCGGATCAATCCCACCTAGGCATCGCAAGGTCAGTATACTAGATCTTGAAGCTTGTTTCCGGGGACAATCGAACCTGTAAACCTGCCACCCCAGAGCATATTGGTTGCCGGGGCGTCCGTCTTCTTTTCAGCCATGTTGGAGTATCTGTTCTCGGCGCTCGTCGCGATCGTTGCGTTTGTTAGTTCGTTGCGATTTCAAGCTCGATGAAATTGATGGAGCCAATTGAGGGTAGAGCGCATGGTTATAGCAATTGACGTTCAAATTGAGGGACGCGAGTCAATTCGGATGATGTTGCTTGATTGAAAAGGTCAAGATCGAGGGCGGGGCTGATCAAGTTCGAAAGCTTTGTTGAGGATGTGACGAAAACTGTGTGGGGCCGACACCGGCGGTGTCAGTCACCTCGCACGTGAGCTTGCACGTGAGGACCCATACTACTTCTTAGCATGGTGAGCTTCTTCACACTAGAAGGGTAAAATCTTAAGCATAAATCACCTCGAGGCTTCAAGAAGCAAAGATAAGATATGATCGAATCTGGTGTCGTGCCCACGTAGCGTCAAAGCGTCATGCCCGACAGCACATGATATCTTAGGTAATGGGTAATTCCTTTGCACGAGGTATTGTCCAGAGTGATCATGGCCTCAAAATAACCGCCCGATGGTATATCTCCTTGTTGGCAGTAACAACAAGCAACTCGAAGACCTACTTGCATGGCTAATAGCAGCGACTTGGACATAGCCGTCCGACAGTGCTGCGGATTTCCCCAAGCGCTGCGATGTCCTAAGCGGAAATGTCTTCGTAGAACATTGTCAATATTGATGCTGATTCGATGCTAGAGAATCCTGCTCCACAAGTACTTTACTCTAGATTATCTCATTAAAGGTGAATCAGCCTTGTCCGCTTCGTGTCCCGCTGCAACATGCCTCACAAGTGGTGATCTTCGTCGCTTAAACTGAGAACTGGGCAATGCTCAACTCGCTGACTGCCGAGGGCTAATCTGCGCTTTCTGCAGGTAGACGCCTTGAGCTCTAGACATGTCGGCGACCTCGATCAAAGCACAGGCCACGAAACCCACCCGCCGCCGGGCTTGGTTAGCCAGCACCGCCGCTCTTGCTCAGGCTTTCATCACCATTGATCAGTGAGCATCACCTTTAATCACCTCAACCTCCCTCTCCCGCTCACGGGCTGCGTGCTCACCTCTCACCCACACGACTTGAATCTGGACTCGGAGATCGGGCAGGTCTGCGCATGCCACATGCGGAATGGCGCTCCGCGCTCCAAGGATGCGTATATGAGGCTGTGGTCACCCATCCTTAACCTCGTCCTACTTCCTACCTGCTCACTTAACTATACCTAATTCCTACTCCTACCCTCAGCGACTGTGGCGACCTGATCGCGTGGCTTGGTAGCGTCGTTCAGGGTGCTTTGCATCGACACCCGGTCGGAACAGTAACAGCCGTACCTGGTGAGGGAGGGAGATGCCTCGCTAGTGAAATGCGCACACGAGCACGTGCGGCTCTTACGCGACCCTCCTTGAGATGATGTCAAGGCCATGAACGGAGCGGCAGAGAAGGCCTGTAGAGGATGGCCGACTACCTAGGCAGTTGGAGGCTGAGAGGCTCATGAAGTTAGATGAATGCGCGGATGACTAAGCCTGCTTCTCGGCTGCAGATCAGTTAGGGCACGCTTGTGGGGCACACAGCTTCGCTTCCTTTTTTTTCTCCTCTCTCATTTTTCCGTTCAACATCTTCTTCAACCACTTCCCAACCTCATCCCTCACTCCCTTTCCGGCACGCAAACCACGAGCCTCTGCCGATCTTCACGACGCCGCAATGCGTTGGTTTCCCCTCCACTCTGGTCAAGATGTCGAGGCCTGCTAACGCTATGAAAAGCTCCCAAGTTCGATCCCAACGAGGTCAAGGTCATGTACGTTTGATACCATTGCCTTGATATCACAAAGACATTTTGACTAACGTACCCCAGCCACCTCCGCGCCACTGGCGGTGAGGTCGGTGCTTCCTCTGCTCTCGCTCCCAAGATTGGTCCTCTGGGTCTCTCCCCCAAGAAGGTCGGAGAAGACATTGCCAAGGCCACCGGTGACTGGGTATGCCTCTCGATTGCCTGCTGAAGGATGTGGACTAATATTTAATTCTAGAAAGGCTTGCGCGTGACTGTCAAGCTCACCATCCAGAACCGTCAGGCTGCGGTGTCGGTCGTTCCCACTGCTTCTTCCCTCATCATCAAGGCCCTGAAGGAGCCTCCCCGTGATCGCAAGAAGGAGAAGAACATCAAGCACAGCAAGTCCGTCAGCCTTGACGAGATCGTCGAGATTGCCCGTACCATGCGCTACAAGTCCTTCGCCAAGGAGCTCAAGGGCACTGTCAAGGAGATTCTGGGCACTGCCTACAGTGTCGGCTGCCAGGTTGACGGCAAGCCCCCTCAGACTATCATTGAGGGTATCGACAGTGGTGACATTGAGAGTAAGTAACCAAGGCACCCTACGAGTGCGCAAGCTAACAAATGTACAGTTCCTGAGGAGTAAATGTTGGTCATTTGACAAAAAAGAATCGAATGCCTCCCCAAAAAAGAATTGATGACGATCTCAACAGCCAGCCGCCCTCCCGTGAATACCCTCCCGTGAAGTGACCGTGCGACCGATGCGAGAAAAACCCTTGACTCACTCCGAAATCTACCAATATGCACTATGGTTTATTTCTATTTTTGTGCAAGGAAGAAGAAGCGATGTGATCGACGGCCCCTTACTCACCGCGACATCTACCTCCATAGATGCAGCGGTCCATCATCAAGGCCACACTCCTTTGTCCCATGTAAACTTTTTTGGATAGTTGCCCTCAGAGCAAAGCGACTTTTTCCACCCATCATCGTGCAGATCCGACACTCCGTGCCGCAGGCTCCTTTTGCGTAGGGGTACTGTCAAGTGTCGTCTACCTTTCCATTGACAACAAGATCCAAGATAGCATCCTCAATATCAAACGTCGTACATGTTCCCTGTTATGCTTTGGTAATATTTCGGCCATATGTTGCCGACAAACTTGTCATCGATCAAAGCATGCCTTTTATCTCACGTGGACATGGGCCTGTCGGGATTGTACCTATGCATTTCGTGATCGCCCTAGCTTCCGAGTTAATCATGTCCAATGACTTGAGCATGCTGTACCTCCGAACGACAGAGAGCGTGGGTTGCCGATCTAAGAGGTGCTTTGCCGACTTGCATCATCTTTAAGCCGCCAAGCATGGATAAGTGCATACCGTTCAGAGAATGAAGCCAATCCAAGAAAATTGCAATCAGCAGCTGAACCGTTTGCCCGCATATCATGTAATCTAGCGTCGTCAGTTGGTGGCCACAGGCCGGGGTTTCTGGCTGGCACGGGGTAAGCAGAGACCTGGCTGTTCCTTGTTGGCATTACCTTAGCCCACTCCAACCCAGCACCCCATTGGGCCCTGGGGGGAGGGTCGTGGGCGGTGCACTCTTGTGTGGCATTAAGGCCGGGTATGTGCTCCTCAAGCTAAGTACCTCTGGTAGGCACTTTAGCCCAGCCGTCCTCCCGCCCCATTGTGGAGCGCCTGGGCCGTTCCAAAGGTTCCATCCTCCTACCTTCAACCTTCGTCGACCACCTAACGACTGTCTCAATACCTACATCCCTGGACCCCAGCCAACCTACGATTACCTTGGGTATCTACCGACTTCGTGCCTCCTTCTCTTTGCCTCGATCGCCTCTGACCGACCACACGGCACATCGGAACACGCATACGACCCTGTCGCCCAACCCCCACGAATCGATACCCATCATTGAGACCATGGAAGCGAGCGCCCGATTCGACTGTGCGACTTGATTTACCTCCTCCGCTCGCCGTCACAGTGCTGCCTCTCAGAGTCGCTGACCCAAACACCTGACGCCGTCCCTGTTTCGCTGCAGGTGGAGGCTCCGGGGGCGCTCTGCTGGGATCAAAGCACGACAGTCTTCGCGACATCATCTGGAGCTGTTGGTCCGGCGCTGGCGTCGTCCTCGCCCTTCAAGCCAGCCCAGATGCCCATCAGCAATCGGCTCAACGCTTCGATACCCAGCGGTTCCGCTAGCCATGCTCTTTGACCTGCAGGCCATGAATCAGCGCCGTCCACCAGTGTCTTTCGTACTGCTTTTCCAGCCCGTTTTGCTTGTTCGCCAATATACCCCGTTGTCATGTTGCCTCTCCTTCAAATGGCCCCTCATGCGGTGACGCCGCCGCCGTTGAATCTCGATACCTTCGCCGCATTTTCGAACAACAATGCCACCTCGCTCAACGACCATTACCCTCGAAACGTTACCTCCCCATACCAGCGAACATTCCCGATTCGCACATCCCAATCACAGCGGCGTGCAACGGCATCTGCCGCTCCCCTCTACCCGTTGCGGCCAGAGCACCACCTTCGCCGAAAGACTCCAAACGGTACCATCGATGCCGGCTATGACGGGTCGCCCTCCTTGTTCTCGCATGGCCCACCTCCCTCGAAACATTTGGTCCTACCCCGATCTGCGACTGCCACGGCATTTCCGCCGACAGGCCCTCTCATACATCAGCCCCATTATGCCGCCAGCATTGACCACCATCATCCCTCCTCCGCTGGACATATGGGACTCGGCGATGATATTCGACAAACTCGCTTGGGCTCTTCACCCTGGCCCTTTCCAAACGATACATCAGTGCACGATGGGCCCTTTATTGGAGGTCACCAAGCCTTCCCTTCGGCAGAGGGACACTATATACCACATGGCCAGCCCGATGCGCTTGGGATGTTTCCCAACGCATATCAACCCTTGATGAGGGCTCATGAATACAATGTCCGGGCTTTTTGTCCGCCCCCAGTGGTGATGAACGATTCGTTACCATTTGGTCAAGTGCCCATGCATACTCCATGGAGTTATCAGAACCACGCGCGACCCGGCGTCCTTCCGCCACGGCATGTCCAGCAACATGACTTTGGAGCTGTTCCACAGCATCCCATGTCTTTGGCCCATCGCCCTTCTTTCACCCCGACAGCCGGCCTCGAGCCCCAGTACAATCCCGCTTTCAACCCAAGCCTAGCGATGCAGGCCTATCCTCGGCCTCCAAGCTTCAGCAGCCCGCAAGGTTTCCGCGAAAAGGTGTTGTCACAGGCTCACAAGGCTTATGTTGACCTCTTGTCCTATCTCCAAACTATCCGGAGACCTCATCCCCCCAAGGGAGCCTCAGGTCACAACACATCACCGAAGCTTCTTGTGTACCCGAAACCCCCGAAACCCCCCTTGAGATTCTCTGATGCCGCGGACGGAAAGGAGGTCACAGAGATGAGGCTCGCAGCCGAAAGTGACCGCAGACAGGATTACCACCCTGGGAGGAACTCGGCGCCACAGCTTCAGGGGCCATTCGGCAACTATTCGTCCATGGGCAAGACTTCGCCCTTTGCAGGAGCAAAGTCTTCGTTGGATATGCTGAGCAGTCTTTGTGAACAAAGCAGTTGGAACTGGATTGATGGAATCATGCTCGGAGGATGCCTGCACTATGGGCTCGAACAATACGAGGAGGCATTAGAATGGTTCTCGAGGATTACGACCCTTGACTCGAGGTAAAACACTTCCCCGGGTGAACTGTCAAGTGGCTGTTCCTGGTGTCTGACGCGTTCGCAGTCATGTCGAGGCAATTACAAACAAAGCCGCCACTCTATACTGTCTCAATCGACAAGATGAGGCTGAACAGCATTGGATCCGAGCTGTCAAGGTGCAACCCAGTTATCTGGAAGCCGTCGAGCACTTGGTTGGGCTTCTTTACAAGAAGCGCAGCAAGGAAGCCGTGGACATTATCGACTATGTACAGCATGCTTTAAGAATGCCGTCATCTACACATTTGCCGCACGCCAACGGCAGTGGGTCAGCAGCAACTCGCGACGGCTATCCTCGAACTGCCACGACCCGAGATTTCCAGATTACTGACTTGGAGCAGACGCAACATCACAAAGTTGGGCCTCACAGCGAAGTGATGAAGACCCACGGTTTTGGATCAAGCGGTTACGCCATACCGGGCAAGGAGAATGGCCGGATTCTGGCTCTGATCCATGCCAAAGGAACCATGTTGTACAGCCTCAAAGAAGTCAACAGGGCGTCAGCGGCCTTTGAAGAGGCTGTGTTGATCAGCCTCGGTCGCCGGATGAGCGGCATTCAAGACCTTGTCCGTCAAATTCAGACAGTTCTGTCACCAGCGGATACCCGTTTTCTCTCGAATGGAGCATTCCGCCGTGCTCCACGGCCTCTGCTACTACCCCCAGAACGAGCTCGGCATACCGCTCATCTTGTATTTGGTGGCACTGGCGAGTTGCCAGGACTACGATATGTGGCCGAGGGCTCAACAAAGAGGGCAGCGATACAAACCACCAGCAACTCGCTCCTATCTCTAGCCAAGATCTTCCAAGACGCCCTCTCGAGCGGGCACGCTGCCCCGGACATCTTGCGACGTCCTTCTGGTGTTGAAGACATCTTGGCTCTCTACTATCTTTCCCTGTCTCTTCAGGAAAGCCCCTCTACTGCAAACAATGTCGGCATTCTCCTGGCAGGCGTGCAGCAAGTCACCTCTCACCCTCCCGACGCAAGCATCGAAATGTTCCCTCAGCCAAGCATTCCCGGCATCGTCCCAGGTAGTGGCCTGTCTCTGGCTCTGGCGTATTACCACTACGGCCTGCGTCTGGACCCAAAGCACGTCCATCTCCACACCAACCTTGGGAGCTTGTTGAAAGACATTGGTCAACTGGATTTGGCCATTCAAATGTACGAGAAGGCGGTCTCGTGCGATGGGACCTTTGACATTGCTCTGACGAATTTGGCCAACGCCGTCAAGGACAGGGGACGTATTAATGATGCAATTGGATACTACAAGCGCGCCGTGAGCTCCAACCCCGACTTTGCTGAAGCCGTATGTGGTCTGTCCACGGCCTTGAACTCTGTTTGCGATTGGAGAGGCCGGGGCGGAGTCATGCTTCAGTCTGGGAAATACGATCGATGGCACGTCGACGACAAAGGTCTCCTTATTGATGCACGATCTGCGGGACATGAGAGTGGCCTTACGGACCGCGTCGTCCGCATCATCGGTCGCCAACTCAGCGAGGCATCATATTGGGGGCGCGGTGTCCTCGATGACAGTATCGTCACAACCATTGCAAAGCAATTGCGGGATCTTGACCTCACAGGGTCATTCCCACTTGAACAAGCATTGAGAGAATGGAACAAGAAGCCATGGGAGGGTTCACGCATCGTTCGCCTTGTTGAGCGTGCGACCCGAGCAACGCAATGGAAATGGTATCAAGACCGCTATATATCTGGCGCCGAAACAGCTTCTCGATACAGACGGTTACGTCTGCCTAACAGCCTCACAGTACCGTCGGCACCAACCGTTCTACCATTCCACACCTTTACCTGCCCTCTTTCAGCCAAGGACATCCGATCCATATCCCAGCGAAACGGAATTCGAATATCCTGCTCGACACTGCGGTTGCCATGGCTGCCATCAACAGTTTATCCCCCGCCTCCTCCACCCAGCCCCTGCTTGAATGTGGGCTATGTGTCGTCAGACTTTAACAATCATCCCTTGGCTCACCTGTAAGTAACTTCTCATGAGGAAGCCAAATAGTCCAAGCTGCTAATAAGACCAAACCAATAGAATGCAATCTGTATTCGGGTTCCACGATCCTCGGCGCGCGCGTGCGTTCTGTTATGCCACAACAGCGAGTGATCGGTCTGTTCATCGGCAGCAGATTGAGCGCGAAGCCCCTGTTTTCCGCGACGTCAGCAGCTGGCCGGCGGACAAGTTGGTGGAACAAATCGTCCGGGATGAAATCCATATTCTTGTCAACCTCAACGGCTATACAAGGGGAGCGCGCAATGAGATATTCGCTGCTCGACCTGCTCCTGTGCAGATGTCCTTCATGGGCTTCGCCGGTACACTAGGAGCGGAATGGTGCGACTACATTCTAGCAGACAGCACCGCCATCCCACCCGAGACGCTACGCCCCTGGCGCAACAACGTTGAGGTTGAAGACGTGTTCCACGATGAGACCGAGGGTGACAGGGAAGGCTGGATGTACTCGGAGAACATCATCTTCTGTCGGGACACGTTTTTCTGCTGTGACCATGCTCAGTCCTGTGATGCTGGGGAACGCGATGTCACATGGGAACAAGAACAGAGACGTCGTTGGAAGATGCGAAAGGAGCTTTTCCCCACTCTTGCTAACGATGCTATCATCATGGGGAATTTCAATCAGCTGTACAAGGTATGTGGAGAGGTGGCATTGGGAGTTCTCATTGACTAACTCTCGTCAGATTGAACCCACAACCTTCAGGTCATGGCTGCGAATCTTGGCCCAGGTGCCAAAGGCAGTCCTATGGCTACTTCGATTTCCGGAACTTGGAGAGGCAAACCTACGACGTACGGCCAAGGCTTGGGCTGGCACGGAGGTCGCCAACCGGCTAATCTTCACTGACGTTGCACCCAAGAGCCAACATATATCACGAGCGCGAGTTTGCGACATATTTCTTGACACACCGGAATGCAATGCCCATACGACAGCCGCAGACATTCTCTGGTCAAGCACACCTCTCCTCACGCTCCCAAGGTATCCGTACAAGATGTGCTCTCGGATGGCGGCGTCTATTCTGAAAGGGGCTCTGCCTAAATCAGAGGATGGGCGAAAGGCTGCGGCAGAGTTGATTGCTAGCAGCGAAGAGGATTATGAACAACGGGCGGTACAGCTCGCCGGCGGTCTCAGCTACACCATGTCGGGGAGCGGATATGGCCATGGCCATGGACGTTTAGCCGAGATGCGCAAGTTACTCTGGGATAGCAAGTGGCACTGCGGGCTCTTTGATACGCAGCGATGGGTTGATGATGTTGAGACGGCGTATGAGCAGGCATGGCAGCGATGGGTCGCTGGCGAAGGCGGTGACATTCACCTGTGAGCTAGGAGCAAGCAGTGTGGTTCACGTCAACCCGTCGGTTCGGGATTCAATGATTAAATGACGAGACAGGACATCCAACGTGTAGATGAGATGGATCGGTAAGCCAACACATGGTGGAGAGGACTGGTTTGGGCCGGAGTCTGGCGTGTGTCTTTTACTATTTTCAAGATTTATTGGTGACCTTCTCAAGAGGAGAGAGAGTTCCTGATCGGATCAGGAGTGGTTTCTTTTTCCTTCTTCTTCTTTTAGAGGCGGACGGGGAGCACGAGAGATGCGTTGACATGTCAATGGACGAGCCATGTGCTTGCATGGCTTTACTACCGTCTAATCCGGTGCTGCACAGGATTATTATGGTCGAATCTGGACAATTGAGAGACAGAGGGGGGTCTTGGTGGATAACAGCACACACTCGCCATTTTCAACCTATCTATTCTTTGTTTCCAAAGCATCAATCGGCCACTTCCATCCCATTATTCCTTGCGTATCCAAATAGGCATGGTGGACGGCGCAGACCAGGCACGTATGGGAAGAGGATGGCATCCATGGCACGCACAGCAAAAACAACATGGTTGGCAGACTTGGAATACGCAACCCATGCATCAAACGGCGCCTGCAGTCGGTAGGTCATAAGCGAACAGCCAAAGGGGTCGTCAGCCGGCCCGTCAGTCTGGTCATGGTTGGTTTGACAAGTACAGACGACCAGCTGGGTCCAGCTGTCAAAAACCTGACATTCACGCACATCCATCTCCAGGGGGGGAGGGGCGTCTACCCGACAGGTCGACAAGTGGTGGCCTCCATCCGCTGATGATGTATTCGGCAGACGCGTTGCACTAATGTACGAAAAGGTCGGCACAGGCGCCCACGGTTCCGAAAAGCAACCCGTCATGTCTTGGACAGATGCCAGAGGCGGCCAGGCCGCAGCTGAAAGAAGGGCATGGAGCGGAACAGACAGGGCAGAGGGCGACGTGATTGGACAAGGTGAGCACAACCAGAAGCAGATGCCAGCTGAGCTGAGCTGAAAAACCGTTGCTCGGCTCGCTTGGCGTGTCCCGGAAAGGCTTAGGGCAGCGAGGGAGGCCTGACGCCACAACGGTTTTTGCTTTTAGTGGCCGAGGCCGACTAAGGAGGACTAGCGGCTCCGTTACCGTCGGGGCGGAGATGCAGACTATTGGCAGCAGCGCTCATCTGGTCTTCGCCCGGGCCTCTCCTCTGCATTTGTCCTAGTGGGTGGTGTTCTGTGTTCTGGGGGCCCGTTCGCTGTCGCTGGCCGAGGTGCTGGGCGCTGGGTGCTGGGAGGGAGCATAGACACCACCGGCTATTCCTGCTAGCCAGCTAACGGACCACATGCTCCAAGTACCAAATGGCATATCGTCTTGTACAGTCGGATACGGAGGCTGCTGCTCAAATCGTTATCGATCCAGGGACCAAGTCCACGTTTGGCGGAGGTTGCGCCGGTCACCGCCTATCATGCGATGCCGTTGCCAATGTCACCTAGCCACCTAAAACAAGCGAGTCAGATGTCATTAACCCTTGGCTGCTCCCAGGCCGGTGAAAGGTCACCGAGAATATGGGCAGCCGGCCGGCTGTTGGAAAAGAGAAATATGACTTGTTGGTTATTCTGTGCCTGTGCGTTATGCGTTGTTACCAAGAAAGCGTGGGCTGATGTCCGAGCGAGACAGGCTCCCTGGTCAATCTTTGCCTTTTAGACGAGAGCGTTTTTGTTTCGTTTCGTTTCTACCGTCCATCGTCATTTCTCAACGGGGCCGGCTCTGTCGCCATCCCAGACGATGATGCCAGGCGATGCCAGGCGAGGAGGGGAGGCCAGGGCCAAGCCCAAGTCGGTCCCTCTCCGCAAACATGGGCGAACAGGCAGTGACGTAGAAGAGGCAGAGAGATGCGACAATGGTGCTGCGCGGGGCCAGGGTCCGTCCCAGCTGTGCGTGCATCAATGAATGCTCCGGCGCATACTCCGTAGAACAGGAAACGAGGCAATGCACTGGGTCCGACGGATTGTCTGCCGGCTGCACCTTGGCAATCTCGAGTCCATCCTGTTCCGTCTGTCGGGCGTAGCATCGTGTCCTTCTGGCTGATCCAAGGCGTGCCTCGCTGATAGGCTTGTTGGTGTAACGACAAGTGAACAGGCGAGTCAGGTCGAAATGGTTGCTGTTGGCCTGGCTTGCAGGGGGGAAAAGAGGGCCGCCAGATGTCGGCTGACGGTGCAAGCAACAGCAGGGGCTCGGCAATTCTGCCCATCAATATTATCCGTCAGTCATTCCAGCTGATGGATGCCATCGTCGCAAAAAACTCAATCAAGAACGCCATGGGAAAGATGAGGCATCCGAACGAATTCGGAGAGCCCTACTAGTCAATGGACTTGGCTTGCGCAATACCTGCCGTTGCCCATGCGCGGGCGCAATGCCAGAAGGACCGACGTGGAAGCGGAAGCACCTCCACCGATCAGCCGGCATGTCCTCCTTGCTGACTACGCATCCGTCGTTCACTCCGACGATCCCAACCAGATGGCTCAGAGCAGCCACCCGTTGACGATGATCGCCCTGCCTCAGACCCTGGTCCCGGCCACGACCCCCCCGCTCGCCGTCCATGCACAGGCCCACGGCGCTGACGCTGACAGCGATAGCGACGGTGAAGGTGACGAGCAGCCCTGCAACCCAAGGGCGTTGCTGAGCTACTGTGCCTACCACTGTAACTCCAAGGGCGACACTGTCGTCCATCGCCTGTTTGTGATATCGTGGGTGCAGCACCCACCTACAGCTCCAGCTTGTCTTTGAATCTCTCTCCCCCCTCTCTGAGCTTAGCACTCAAGAGCTGATGTACGGCCGAACAAGGTCCGCCACCTCGTCTACTGGACCAATTCGATTGACAGGGGTTTGATGACAATTACCCAGCGGGGGGGGGGGGGGACGGGCTCACGGGCAGATGGATGGACGGATCGAGAGCCAGCGGCGTCGTTGACGATATCGTATCAAACCTTAGTTTGCGAGCTCGTTACCCAATGCAACTCGGGGTCGTCGAGAGCTGGAATTGGGGGAGACTCTGGTGGCTTGAACTGGCGGCAAGGTCCGGCCACGATGGACCGATGATGCATCTGTCTTCCTCTGATGGAGATGGCAGTCTCGAGGCCGGATTTAGACGACGCCGCGAGGCTCATTGACAAGCCAAAGCCCGGAGGCACAAGGCTCGGCGACCAAAAAGACCCACCGCCGTCTGCAGCTCGACATCAGTTCAAACAAAGAGCCCAAGGGTGAAGTGATGGTCGCGAGGGAGGCGTCTGCGAGAGGGCAACGCAACTACCTGAGACATCTGGCCGGTGGGAGGACCTCCGGCTTCTGGGTTTCTGGGAACACCCGCGTTACTGTTTCGCTTCTCGGATGAACTCATGGATAGTGTGTTGCCAACTCTTACAGAGACGGCCAAAGTCAGGCACCTTGTCGCACCGAAGAGCTTGCCAGGGCTGCGACTGCGGCTGCGGCTGGCTACCAAGACTGTGAAAAGACAGTGTCCATGTCAAGTCAATCATATGCCTGCGTGGCTCCTCGTGTATGTGACCAACAGTGTAGATGTCGCAAAGCGGCTCCAGATCGCCCAGGTACCTACCTACTTTTACTATTGTCAACCTTTCCACCACCCCGTCCCGTCCGTCTTCTTCAGGGGCCCGCACGCAGGCAAGGCAGGCCGAGGGCATGGCATGTCGCTCGTCTGCGACAGTAACGACGGCCCGTGTTCATCAGGGCAAGGGACTGACTCTGCCAGTTCAGTTCCTGGAGGCGTCGACTACCTGCTGGTGGCTCCAAAAAGGGCGGCCCCGACGGATTGGATCCTGGGATTCAGACGATGCACTGGTCGATGGTTGAGGCGCTGGACGATGCCACATCAATAGCTGTCGGAGCTCATCGCATCCGGTCAAGGTGCCTGCTGTAGGTAAGTAGTTAGGGCAGGCCGGGCTCCAGCTCCAGAATCAACACGCCCATCCCCCTCTCGAGAGAGAGTCCCGTCAAGTCAGTCAGTGTTGCTTTGACGGCGGCGGGTCGAGACGCCCACCCAATCCTGTTGCTCGGTGGCCCCTGTCCCTGTGGTTCTGTCCTGGGCTAGGTTGTCAACACCCCTACCCTAGGTACCCCACCCCCTGCCAATAGCCTTTGGTACCCCCGGGTCACTCATCAGCCTCCACCTGCACACCCCCTCCCAAGGCGCTACCTGCCCCAAACATCCATGGGCTGGCTACCTGCACATCTATCTCGACAGCGGCATCCCGGTGGCAGATCGAGAAAGTTTGTTATTGGGGGGTGAAGTTAATCGGCCTTTCCATCGTACCCCCAGTCCCGGGTGTCACGACTTTTTTGCTTTCCCCATACTACCATTGCACTTCATGCCATTTACGTTGGGCCCAGCCGCGCCCCATCCAGGTCTCCTCCCACGGATATTTCATCACCTCACGACCCTCCTTCCGAGTCAAGGTCTCTTTTCCAGAGCCTCAAATACTCCCCCCTCACCCACCCACCCATCAATCATCTCCATCTACAATCTACAATCTACAAATCTCAGATCAAAGCACACTTCTTCAACGCTTGATCAAACATTCTAAACTCCTTCTTTATTACACTACTCTACACTACACTTTTAATCTTTCGATAACTCACCTCGCTTACGACTCTACATCCTTCCACTCGCCCACTGGGTCGAATCTTTCCATCTACTGCAGCCCACCACCAGTCTTGCAATCATGTCGATGGGTCACCGGAGAGGTCCTTGGTCAAACGCCGAGGATGCGTATTTGATGGAACTTGTCAGCACCCATGGCCCCCTCAACTGGGTACGAATCGCCCAGACCCTTGGATCCAGGACGCCCAAGCAGTGCCGCGAGCGCTATCACCAAAACCTGAAGCCGAGTCTTAACCACGAACCCATCACCCCTCAGGAGGGTGCCCAGATCGATCAGCTGGTGCGGGAGATTGGAAAGCGTTGGGCAGAGATCGCTCGCCGCCTCAATGGTCGAAGTGACAATGCCGTCAAGAACTGGTGGAATGGCAGCCAGAACCGCCGCAAGAGGATGGATCGTCGACGTAACCCCCAGCCTTACGATGAGCAATACACCCATTCCCGACACTCACTCTCCATCTCAACACCAGGCCTTTCTATGCCTTCACAGCTATCACCCCTGGTGGCCACAAACCACCGCCACCCCGTGCCTTGGGTCGAAGCTCCTCTTCCTTCGCCCTGCACTTCCGAATCTGCCGAGTCGGATGCGGGCTCCAACTATACCACCTCGCCCGGACGTCACCACATCCCCCTGCACATGCCAATCGAGTTGCCGCCGATCAGGGACGCTCACTTCCACGTCCCAGCTGGTTCTAAGCTTCCCAGCCTGAGCGAGTTTGCCTCTCCCTCTTTCGGAGACCGACAGGACTGCCAACCCCGACAGCATCAGTTTGGTCCTCAAGGGCAGTTGCCTACCGCACCCAACTCGCCTGTGCAGCAGCAAGCACAGGCCCAACAGCAACAGCCATCGGATCAGGACTCTCGAATGAAGTTGGCTTCTCTTCTGCGATGATGAGAAACTCGATCAGTTGGAGCACAAGCATCTCATGGCTAGAACTGTAGCATGCACAGCCTATGACAATCACCGATCTGGGCGAATGCACACGACGGGGCATGGAAAATCAGATTTCCTACAGCTATATATTGGGCGGCCTCATTTTCTTTTTTGGCGTTGGTTTTCCTCCACGGCCTGCCTTGACTGGCAGCAGAACCTGGAGCACTGGGAAGAAGCACTTGGGAATGGCAAAGGGAGATACCAGGCGTTCAGGCAAGGAAAGGAAAGGATCTGGTGACTTGAAGGGCAGGGCCAAGTCTCCATGGTGGAGCAACTGTACAACCGGGGCGAATACGGCGTTTCAAGAGTGCTTTTTTTATGGTAGATGAGTTTTCAAGACGAGTCAAACGAGTTGAATCAATACCCCAACATGAGGATGTTTCCCCAAACTTCAAGACTGAACGAATACCTTGACGGCCGTGAAGCAAAAACCACAGAGTACATTCAGCCTGATGAGACTTTTTCCAGCCGTTGAGAGCGGCATGTGGCTCCACGAGGACCTGAACAAACCAGGCGGCCTTGGCGTCTGTCGGTTCCAACCGTATAGGGAAAGAAAGAATTTATGATTTGTCGTTGTTTGTCGTGGCCCTGTCTCGCGGGCAATCCGATCGATTAACTGAGTAACTAGCTGGGATGATGTGAGACTGGAATGTGGCAGCCGATAGGTAGCGAGGACAGCAGCAAGCTGCGCAAGTGGGGAGAGAGGATGGCGCTGGATGGAGACGCGGGAGCGAGGAGCATGCCCGGACGCCTGGGATTAAGCCCGGTGGAAGTAACCCACAGGACTGGATTTACGAGACTAGCTGGGTAGCTAGCTGGCCAGCTAGTGATAACTCGCATCTTGTATCGAGGCACGGCAGTTGAGGTCAGCGAGACCTGTGCTCGTCATGTTGTTGTTTTGCGTGCCAATTGATCACATCTGGACAGATATCTCTTCTACCTACTCCGTATGCATCTTCGGAAGCGGGGGACACGGGAAGAGCGAGTCTAATACGGGTAGGGACTGGTGAATGGCTGTTGAGACGCATGCATGCACGAGACTCAGACAGACAGAGAGGAGCAAACCGAGACACGCACGCACACAGGATCGACGTCGATCTGCAGAGGGTCGAGGGGACTGCATTGTCATGAGCCAGATCCAGATGTAAAATCTCGATTTCGCACCCCTGGTAAGCCATCAGAAAAGATGGCTGAATCTAGGACCACCCAGGCCATCCATCGCGCCAACGCCAGCTAGCTAACCACCGACCCGGAGGGGCTTGGGCCTCTTGGACCATGATACCCATATTGTTTCCCCCCCCCCCCCTTTGCTTTTCCTATTGCTTCCCAGCAGGGTCTGGCTTTCCCAGACAGCGGCCCTAGCGGTAACGAAGAACGGCGGACTGGCGCCCGGAGCGGCTCGGGCCCAATAGGGACCCCTTCCCATCGGGGATGGCGCTTTGATTTGCTGCCTTGGGGGGTGACATGGCATATTTTACGCTTTTGCTGCTAGCGGGTTGGATTCCTGATTCCCGGGCCCCCAGGCTTATTCTGTTTTGTCTCGGTGATGGATGGATCCCCATGCGTCTTTTGCTTGCTCTGCTGCATTGGATGGATGTCAAGCTTACTCCAGGAGTGTGAGGGATGACTGATGGATGATTGATGGGATGCATCTACCGCGTCCCGAACAAGGGGCTAGGCGCTCATGCTAGTCCAGAGTTGGCGCAGGACAAGGCCCAACAGGGAAGTGAGAGCAAGACGACGTGACATGGCGGCCTTTTCTTGATGATGATCCCATCCGTCAGGGCAAAGCCAAATCCCCCGTTCTTGGGTGCCCAAGGGCGCGGATATGGAGGGGGAGTCTTCGTGGTGGAGAGATCGGGGAACCGTTACCAGCCCCGGTGTCTGTCTGCTCTATTGATCCGGTGTGTCTCTCTTCTATTGGGGGCATAGAGAGGCCGTCTTTATTGTTCTCCTCTTGTCTCTTCAGTCTGCCCTGTTGCACGCGCCCCTGTACCTGTCCGCCCGCCTTTCTTTTCTTTTTTTTTGTTCCAGCTCAGTTGATTTGATTTGATTGATTAGTTATTCTAGATCATCTTTGCTTTTTTTTGCGCTGATGAAAAAAAAAACACCCCGATCCAGGTCCAAGGGTCTGCCCGCCCGCCCCCGGTAAGATGCAGCGCGGAACCGTCGACCGCCACCGATGCGAGCTGCAGGTGAGCATCACGACCGTTCAGATACAGAAAAAGGCCGGCCAGCAAATTAGGTCTCTTGGCTAGTGGGTGCTTTGCTCGGCCGCGGTCGATGAGTAGGGCGGTTAATCTCACGATTCGGCACTCGACGCACACACGGCACGGGAGTCAAAGGGCGTTCTTTGCTCTGACCTCAACCCGCAACGTTGCCTTGGCCCGATCCGACGGATGGGTCCCCCCTCCCCAGGGTAATCTGGATGTTGAAACTTCCGAGAAGGGTCCAATCGCGCTGCGGAATTTCGGTCCCAGCAACCGCACGATCCATGTCTTGTCAAACGAGAAAGAAAGAAGAAGGAAAATTGGCGGATCTGGGGATCTACATGTTCTCCTCCCTTCTTGTCGAATGGCACCTTTGTAGCTGTAGAACCGGTCCCTTTGTTAGTCATGACGTTCCCCTCCCCGTGAGAATGACTCTCCGAACAACTTCGGGAAGGTCTCTCTGTCGATGAACTTGACGCAGGTCAGCGCATGGTGGTTTCGAGTTCTTGGCTAGACGTTGCACCATTGCGCACGGCGTGTGAAACCTCTCTGTGTGCTGCCGTCGAGTCAGGCTGCACACGAGCTGCTATTTTCTGCGTCCTCAGTTACGTATGTGCTACGACGGCGATTCCGCGCCGTGGGTTTCGATGCCTGTTCGGGCGGTGCATGCATGTAACGCTCGAGATCCAATACCAGCCAACGCCGACGTAGCCTCGCACATCCTCAACGGCTGCCAGGGAGGGAGGGGGGCTGCGGGAGATGGAACCCTGACGACCTGAACCCAGGGAGAGTCGTGGATGGGCTGCTTGGGTATTTCACAGAGGACCCTTGCCAGGATACGAAGTTGCATCGATTGGCCACGAGGTCGAGTTTGGGGTCTAGAGGTAAATGAGCGACATGAGTTAACTGGGGCTAGTGATGAAATGAAATGATACAGCAGCAACCAAAAGGAAAGATGGATAGGCATCGCAATCAAAAGACGACGCCAGCCTCAAATGAAGACCTACTGCTAATCACAGCACGAGAGGGGGGGAAAGGATGGGCAGGCGGACTTTGAAATTTGGTGCTCGTTACAGGGTAGTATCACCGATGAGGCTGGCTTGCGAACTGAAGCTGAACAAGGTCCAGACAGGGATGTTGGTCGATGACATTCGGGGGGGAGGGGAGGGGGTGGTCTCACATGAAACCAAGACGTTTTGCCGATGACGACCCAACCACGAAACACGGGAGGGCGAAACACCAGGGAGAAATAAACCGAGCCCAAGTGTTTGTTTCTACGCACCAGATCGACATAGGGGGGAACAAGGTGGTGAGTAAGAGGGAAATGGTGGTAAACGTGCAACACGAGGATCCAATCTGTAGATGTCTCGTAACGTGTTGGCAGAGCATTTCCTCGTCAATTTTCTTCTTTGCCAGGTCAGGACCCAGTCGCTGGTGTTGCAGCATCACCAACAGAGTGCAGTTCCAGCCTCGATGACGACAACCCCTGACAGCTTCTGTAAATCGCATGTCGCTCGTGCATGCGATTTTTGGGAAACATGGGCCACTTTCCCTTGTTCAATTGCGATCTTCAACTAGACAAGTTTATTCTGTGTGCCCTGCAAGAAGACAATCCAGCAGCTCATGCCTGCAGACAAACACACACACACACCCCTCGTCGTGATCGATCCCCATGACGATGGCGCGCCGACAAACATCGCTGAGAGTGCGTCCACGACAGGGGGAGGAGCTTGTGACAAGGGGGGGGGGAGCTGCTGCTGGGAAGGGCAGACAGTCTCAACGGTTTTCTTTATTTTCACGATTACTGATCGCCAGGGGTCTACCTGGTTGCAAAAAAAGGTGTCACGTCACGATGGCCAGCCAGCCCGTGTCTGGGGCTGGTGCCAGTGCCCGAAGAATTTCGGGCGCCCGTTGCGTTTCGGCCTCGGGGCCTGCCCCCTGTCGCCCTGTGTCGCCCTCCCGCCCGTTGGAAACCCATCTCTGATTTGCTGACGGTGGACCAGAAGCAGTCATGCCCCGGGCCATGTTCCCCCTGCCAGTCTCTCATTGCTTCTCCCATCTCCCCTGAACCCTGTCGTCCCCTGTCAAACCTGCGCTTCCCTGGTTCTTCCACCGTTCTGGCGCCTGTGCTGGAGACGCAGACGCAGGCTTGTGCGGTTTTGCTGTCGATGGCCGTTGTTGATCGGGACCCATCTGATCGCCTCTCCTGTCGTGGTGTATACTGGACCGTTTTGAGAGAAGGCTCGTCTCCCTGACTGGCTGACCGGCAGACTAGTCCCTCGCTACTGGAAACCTTGAAAGCTGTACACGACTCAGAGACCCTTGATCAGTCATTAAACCAACCGTCCCTCTCGAGGCCCTGGGGCTGGACGGTTGGAAACTATTTGGAAAAGATTGTCTTTTGGTGCAGACTGCTTGCGGCTTAGGACATGCCGCTATTTGCTCCATCGGGGACCAGCCACACACGGGTTATTCTGTCTCTGGGCGGATGGAGATGCCATGTCCATCCATGCCAATGTCTTGGATCAAAGTCAAGAAGCAGCATGGATCATGGATCCGGCTACGAGGTCCACTACCGCTTCCCGCTCACGCTCACGCACCTCTCACCGTTGGCTAAAACCACTCCCCCTCCATCACCGCCCTTCTAGTTGGACGACGGGCCCCTGGTTCAATCTTGAACCCCTCCGAGACTGCATCGTGCTACCCCGTTTCTGTCCAATTTTCCCCTTCGCGGGCAGGCTAGCCGGCTGGGGAGGGTACGCTCTGGCAAGGCCCGTTGCGAGGGTCTCAGACCGAATCTTGGGTATCCCAGGGGGGGGGAGGGAGAGTCTTCTGTTGCACCTCATCTCATCTCAATCGTGCAACCCCAAAGAAATGCATGTGCCATGGTACGTACCCGTATTATATCCCGACGTCGCATCCGTCCCTGGTGCACCGTCGGCCCCAAGCCATGGCTTGTCTCTTTTGCGTCACGACGACGTCGCAAGCCGCTGCGATCTGGTCGCCGCTCATCATTTCCCTCTAATCGTGCTTGCGTGCCAGGAGAGGGGGGGGGCCGGCGGTACCTTGACGGCTGCTGGATCCCTCGATGCCATCACCATACCTTAAAAATTATTTGACTTTGTGCTGCGTTTTTGCGGGTGGTGTTGCTGATGAAACGGTCATGGATCGACGAGCCGAAACCACCAGCGAAGCAAGA
Source organism: Fusarium piperis (assembly GCA_027886205.1). NCBI lineage: Eukaryota > Fungi > Ascomycota > Sordariomycetes > Hypocreales > Nectriaceae > Fusarium > Fusarium piperis. The sequence goes on along the minus strand of RZGM01000020.1, from coordinate 144,418 downwards.
AGAAAAAGGCAAATGTGATGCCATGCAATGCACATCCAATCCATCCTAGGTAGTGGACAAACATCGAGACACGGCAACTCTTCCCTGTCTTGCTCATTTCAGCAGGGAAACATCTGCCTCGAGAATGCACACGGCTGGGTGCGTCGTGTCGCTCACGGTCACGCTGACCTGCGCAAAACCTTGTGCCCCCCATCGCATCGCGTGCAACCAACATTCATCTCCATGCCTCACCTCGACGAAAAAATCAATCAATGACAAATACTTCTTGTATGCTTCGGGGGGCCTTGAGCTGAGGGCGTATGTCTAGACCCGCGACAAAGAGGCAACACGCGCGGCGCACGCATTCCGCCTCCCTTTGGTCCCCTCATTATTCATTCCCCCCCATTCCCATTGTCGCGTCCGTCGTTGTCGTGTTGTTGCTGGGACTGTCCCCAGCAACGTGGACCGCATCCAGCCCCAATAGCCAAACCCGACAACCCTGCCGAGCCAGGCGCCTCAATGAATTATCGCCGACCAAAAAGAAAGGAAGAAAGTACAAAAAGTCAAATCATGACAAACCTCCACAGGTTTACTCGACGGTTGAAGCGATGGACTCCTCCATTTCGATTGCCCTAACCAAAGACAGGAAGGGGTGCGATGGGGGGGGGGGGAAGCAAAACACACAGAGAGGGACGGGAGCGAACCTCTCACGACGAATATGGATGGCTCCCGTCGGACAGGAGGTGCAAGACCCGGGGATCTGGGTTCAGCGCTCTCGCTTATCGTCCTTCGGGGGGTCGGAGAAGGGAAGGGGGGGGGGCGCTGCGCGATCCGCTGCCAGCTCCAGACGCTAGTTAGTCATCACCATGACCCCGTTTCGAGGTGCCTGGGGCTGTCAATGTGCTTGATGTTTTGATTGGCCAAAACTACCTCACACCCCCTCCGAGCTGAACCGACAGACGTTGGGGCTCGATCGCTACTAGCGAAGCCATCCCCATCCGTGTTCAAACACACTTGCATATTGGCTCATTGAGCAACGCATCAACCGCCAACTGCGTCCGTTGTTGAGCGTCCAAACTGCTGCCTCTGCATCCATCAAAATGCGGGCTCGGCAAAATCGGTTTGAAAAAACCGCCGACAAGGTTCGGATCATCCAACAGGAGAAAAAACTGAAAGCAGAGGGAATGTTACTTTGACTGATCTGATCAGATGAGGGGTAGAGAGGGAAGATGTGCACGAATCATGGATCCCACTCACCTCTCCACGATCCGTCTCGCGCACGACTCCAGATCTGCCAGCTGATGAGCTGCCTTGCTCTAGCCTAGCTGTTCCCGCCATCCTTCAGCCAAGGGGACAATAACAACAAAGCTCGCTCAGCTCTTCCCGCCTTACCCTACCGGTGGGTTCCTTGAATAGTGGCTGTCACATTCCTCCCTTCCCGCTGCCGATTCACCAACGGAAAAGAAAGAAAAAGAAAAATCAACGCCAGACGCCAACAGCATTCCTGTCCTCGAGTCTACTGTGCGCCACCCTAGAGCCGCTCCAAGTTTAACCTTAATTCTGACGGTTGTCAGTACACTGGAGCCTCATCTAAGGTTCGGCACCGGCGTCTTGTGCTTCATGACAGGCAGGTCCGGGCTTTGTCTAGCCTACAGTGATACTTCTTCCTCCGCGTTTTGCTCAACGAACAACCTGTCTTTCCTTGGCTAGATCCCGTCTCGCCCGCCGTGTCCGTGTCACTTCCGCCATCACACGCCTTGCTTCTTCCGTCGAGCTCTCGTCGACCCGACGCCCCTCGGTCTTGACCTGCCAGCCCCGGACTTCCCCATTGCGGATACCCGTGCCGTCCGCTGTCAGGAACATCTGGATTCACGCTGCCATCGTCCATCGCCGCAACACCTCTCGGGCACCCCCCTCCGGCGACCAGATGGGTCCTCCTCGGCCTCACCCCTCCAACAAACTTTCACCGTTGACCACTGTGAGAAACTCTGTTCTCGCTCGGCATGGCCGCATATCCATCACTGACTGGCTGCCAAGAATGTCTGTTCCAGCCTCGCTGTCCGGATTTCTCTGATGGCCAACTATTCCGCTCTACGGTGTCGAATTGGTCCAGGTCCGGTTCGAGAACGGCACGAGACCTGCCATACACTCTGCGGCTCCGGCGGTATCATCAGTGACCGGCGGTAGGATCGCTTCCGCTCTCATCCGCCCGGCCGATCTCGACCTCCGGTTTTGGTGGTCTCGGTTGTTCATCCAACGCTGCTGCCTGTTCGGGGTTTCCCTGAGCCGCTGCGGTGTTTCGTGACGCCATTGTGCCCGCCAGCCTCACTGCCGCCCCATCGTCTCCAGGTACAAACGAGAACTGGCGACGATGACCACGCACCCGCCGGTCATCATCGTTTCCAGGCTCATGCGCTGCAGCCTTGTCGTTCTGCGTTGCGGCTTTGGGCTGGCTGTCAATACCGGCACCATGTGATGCTCCCCCCTCGGCGGAATGCCGCTTCTTCTTGGCTTTGCCTTCCTGTGGCTGTTCATCACCAACATCTGACGAGCTTGTACCCGATGGGGAGCCGGTCTCTCTCCGGAAAGGCTGTCCGGCTCGGCCTTGCTCGTCGTAGGCCTCTCCGTTATTGGCACCCTCTTCGTCTACTCGGCAAGTTCCCTCAGCACGCTTCTCGAGGGCGAGTTTATCCAGCCGTCGGAAACGCCTGCTCAGCCTGACCTCGTTGCTAATGTCTATGGTTTGCTTTCGTGCCACTGTTTGTGCGACGTTAATTGACATGTACAACCGACTGTATGCCGACGATGGATACTTACGGATCGTGCCAGGTCGGCTTCGTAATCCGTTGTGTGATACTTTGTCTGAACTACCGTGCTGCAAGCCCCCATGAGCTGATATTGTAAGTGGTTTGCACATGTCATGTCAACAAGAGTAGCCTTCGTGAACACTTACTGCTGCCTGGAGAATGGTCATCGGCTGCATCTCCTCCTGGCGTCGCTCCCTCCTGAGATGTAGCTCTTGGCCTGGTTCTTATGAGGCTACCGGCTCTGGCCAGAGCCACAGCCTGCAGGCCTTTGCCCGACACTTCGTGAATGACCAGCTCAAGACGCTTGACCTCTGCCTTGTATCTCGCCTCTTGAACCATCCAGTGCTCCTCGATGGTGTCGTGCCGCTGAGCCTGTTTCTCAAGCACATCCTTGGTATTCTCCAAGTCCCTCTCGAGCTTGGCGATCTTGTGGTGGATGTTGCTGTACCCTTCCAGCAGGTACAAGACGTGCGGGCGGTACTCGGCAGAGAGCGGCTGGTTTGCAGGATTCGTCATCAGCGCAGCACGTAGAGCCCCTGCTATTTGATCCATGGATGGATTGTGCCAGACCTGCTGACCTGCGTTGATGAACAGCTTGTCCACATCGTCCGGCTCGACGACTAGGGTCTCGGGAGCAGAAGCAGTCGGCGTTTCCTGCTCGGCGCTGGCTAAACCCTGCCAGCTCGCTATGCGTGCCATGCCTGGCCTCTCGGGAGGGGTTTGCGCGTCGGTGTCTCTTTGACTCATATTGACAAGATCTTTGAGGGCGGGTTCGGACCGAGGTGACGATAGTCCGTGGGCGCGAGATTTGTTGGCCCCAAGGAACCGCAGCAAGCTAGAATCGGCCATGTGAATAGTGTTGTGGTGTCGGTATTCACTGTTTGCTCGGTGACTGAAGATTTGTGTGAATCAATGAGAGGGAGGATGTTACCCCTACGAGACAGGAAGCAGGAGCTGCCAGTTGCTGCCAGCTGTTGCCGGCTGCTGCCAGTGGCAATCAGTATACCAGGTAAACAAAGGGGGATTATAAACTACTCTGAAAGTATGGAGTGTGAATCATGATAATTCACCCACCAGGTGGTCTCGCTCGAGATAAAAGTATTGCATCTAAACCTCAAGATCATCATACATCTTTTACTTATACAAATGTACATCATAGTCATAATTCTTGCCCAGGAAGCCCATAAACTGTCTGCTGCTCGCCTCCTAGCAGTTCGTTCGACTCGAAACGAAATACAACGCCGTCTAATCAACGACCTCCTTTCATCCATTCGCTTTCACTCAAAGTCCATTCAGTTTTGAAAGATTGCTCCGTCTCTGTGACGATAGATACGATGTCAGATGTTAGTTCACCTTGTGTTTGGCGTCCTTGGTTGTTTCTGCCGTTCGTGGACTCTCGTGCCTGGCGTTGATCTTGGTCAGGTGTCTTGATCGGAAAACCCGACGACTTGCGAAGACTGGGCTGCATTCTTTCTTTAGTCAACGACAGTGGTTCTGGACGGCTTCCGAGCCCAGCTAATTTGAGCGGTCGTGGCTTGTTGCCGCGAAGAGACTCGGATCGTACGGGTATCGACTTTGCTATGCCAATCTCGACCTCCTCCTCTACCTCGCTTGGCTCTTCCTCAATGTATGGCAGAAGAGAGGGTGTGATAGAAGGTGCATACGATTCGAAAGACTTCTTTTGCGTTGGTTTTTTGGTAGGGATCTCTGGAAGGGGGCGAGCAGAACCCCCCGGGGGTGCCAACTTGGGAATCTCCTCGCCCGAGAGGCGACGACCTAGTGGTTTGGGTGGTAGCTTTAGTCTTGATAGGACATCGACCAGATCTTCATCGCTATCGGTGTCCACATGTTGGTCGAAGATATCTTCGGATCTGGTTGACCCGTGGTCTTTTGTTGCATGGTCGCGGGTAGAAACCCCTGATGAGGCTCCACGCGAGCTCCCCTGGATCAGGAGAGGGAACTCACCCATTTCCGTGAAAGCTGGGGCTAGATTGAGCTGGCAAAGGTTGGACCAAGAGCGATAGTGAAAGTGGAATGAGACAAATGGGAACTCCTTGGGATCGATCAGAATCCAGTCGTAGTAGCAAGTGGTTTCAGGGGACTCTACAAGTCCCCCTGATGGCGTTCTGTGTTGACGTTAGTTCGCAGACTTGGAGAAGAACCATGAAGACAAACGCTATGCCGTAGGTATCCTGATCGCGATGTTTTCCCAGTATGGGAGACCTTCTTTTGCGGCCCTTGGCTCGAAAGACTTGGACTTCGATGAGACCGCCGTCGTCTGCCACCGAGGTTCTGCTCGAAGTCGGAAGGAAGTAGAAGCAACGTGCCTCAATGCCCTCTCTTTTGTGCAGTACCCCATTCTCCTTGTAGTGCCATCGATCGCTGGGCTCACACAGTGAGCGTGTGATGGAGCCCGAGGCTTGGGAAGCAGGATTTACTCCGCAGTTGGTGACGTTTCGGCCGTTCATGAAGATCTTGAAGTAAAGGTAGCATGGCGGTTCGGGTATCTTGCTCAGTGAGTAATGGATTCCGAACTGAGCGCCTACAACTGGTGTTAGAGATGCCCTTCTACGTAAGAGCTCAAGGAGCGACCTGCCTGGGACGGATGGGACATAAACAGAGACTCGGGGGCTGGCTTTCTGGATATGCGGCGAGCCTGCACCTGGGGAGCCCGAGCCAGCGCCGGTTGGGTTGGACGAGCGATCAACAGGCGGCAAGATACGGACCGAGGATGCGTCCGAGTGAGGAAACTCCGGGAGCTTTTTGGAGCTGGGTTGAGCGATGATGGAGATGTCGACACCTCGAAAGCAGGGCATTGTCACGAGCCTGGCTAACCGGACCAACCCGCAAGTGGGGGTCAGCAGCAAATTGAAGGTATACAAGCTCAAAGATGACTTGAGGAGCTCGTTACCATGCGAGACGAATTGAGACAAGGAGGATGTGATGACTAGAAAACGTGGCAGGGCTTGGAGGTAGAAAGTCGACCAGACAGACCTAGAGGAGGAACTGCCCACCAGCTGCCACCAGCCGTACACACACACCACTTCCTGCCCACGCATCGCGCACTCCGCTAATAGGAATAGGACTCGAATGGGATAAGTTATGTCGCAGTCTTCCGAGGAAACACTTTGTGTTGGTTGTTAGTTGGCACTTCCATATTGCTGTGGGCTAGTTAATCATTAATATAGCTTTGTGGAAGGCATTCGGCCGCCTACGACAGCTTTCATGTATATTAGCATAGTACTCTCTCCATCATAGGACTCTGACTCTGGAAACTTGGATAGTCCCATCATAAAAGTCCTCGCCGCCCAAGACAGGCTCCATTGAGATTTCGACCAGGCAATGATTGGGCTGGGGAGCATCATTAGGTAGATAGCGAAACAGCGCGACGTCTTAGATTCCAACAAGCATTGCTCTCAGCACTCATGATGATTTCAAGTCGTCGGTCGTAGGACAAATCGGGTCGGGCCAGGTGAATTGAACCAAGATTTATTCCATCATCATATACAGACGACGCAGGTCACACACCAAAAACATCAGTGGCTCCCGCGTGCGTTTATCGGATCTGCCTTGTTCCCCCGTCTAGCTCCGCCCCAACACCTTCTTCGTGTCGTCTTCCTTATCGATGAGTCCCAAGTTCCGTATTTGCTTCACGCTCGGCGCGTCGTCTCGTGCGGTCGAAGACTCGGTTCTGGCGTAGGCGGCCTGGATCGCCTGGGCGCGGGCGTGCTGTGCACTATGGTCAATATCCTGTCCCGGGATGCCGAACGCACCGGCTTCTCTCGGCCCCGAACTCACCTCCTTCTTGTGGTGAAGGCACTCGTAGTAGTCCTCGAGGACCAGACCGCACTTCTTCTTGCCCGAGTCGTCGGTGGCCGAGGTGTTGACGACGTAGCAACCCATAACCTCTTGCCAGAAGGGAAAGCAGCGGCCGACTCCTAGAGACCGAGGTGCAATTGTTAGCTCAAGACCCCTCGAAATTGGATACCGGCGTCGCCATGTTGAACTCACCGCCGTTCAGACCGTATCCCGACGCCATCTTGAGCCAATTGAGTATATGTCGAGGCTTGTTACGGGTCGGGCGATGTATTGTCGTTAATTCGCGTCCGTCCGACGTTGAAGTGTCAGTCGTCAAGTGTTCCGGCACATGAGTTCACCCGACGAGTGTAGCAAATCGCTGCGCGGCGATTGGGTGAGTGGGTGGGCTTAGACATAACTGGAGCTACCTCTTCTTGTATTATATGAAAGCCAAAATTCCAGTAACATCTGCTAGTGCAACCACCACGGAAATGCCTCAGCCATCCGTGGCGCACCGAGACAAAACCAGGCACAGCAATATGTGGCTGGAGCTACCTGCTCCCACCACGTCTCTATCTTATCACTACACCTGCCACTTTGTTAGTTGTCGCCAACCATATGACGACGTCGAATTCAATGCGAAGGGCTTCTTCTGCCAGCACGCCGCAAAGCCTTGCGAATCCAACATACCCGGCGCCATTAGGGACTCCTAGGGCTTGACCAAGTAGCACGTTTCGATTCTCACCATGACTGGTCTCCCGCTCTCTCCTGCAAAGGTGGTCCTTCTGGCGGTGCATTTCGCGACCATCTCCGACCTTGAAAGCCTATCCTCCCTCACCACCCGACATGCCACTATTCTACGCCAGGAACTCATACTTCGAATTCTTCTCACGTACCTTCCTGAGACCGTCAGTCCTTCGATTTATGCGCCTTTTGTGCATGCCATAATCTCGGGCGAGCCTCTGTCGCAAACGACATCCGACGACCACCTTGACACTTCTCCTGTCGATACCCTCTCAGACGAGCAAGCTTCGAGAAAGATCAAGAAACTCCATCTTCTGCCGCTAAAAGGCCCCGATGTACTCTATAATACCGATATCGATCCCTTGATCTCCTTCCTATTCTCAAGGGGCTATAGGATGGACGAAGAGGCGGGCATGCTCTCTCTGGTCCCAGATCTCCTCGTACCTTTCCTCGACCATGCCCCATCGATACGCACGTGGATGATATCAACGGTTGTTCCGCTACTAAGGAGAGACCATCTATACTACCCCCAAAAGCAGGCAAGGTTTTCGCTCCTTGAGTTTGAGAATCTTCCGGATAGGACAGCTGTCGAGTACCTGCTTGCTGAGACTGGCGTTGTGGATGATGAGTATGGTCTCATAGGTCGCGATTTGAGAGGCTTGATCGGGCCATGGCTATACAACGACACAAGGTGGAAGCGGGACCTCTTCAACGAGGACACATCCAGCGATTCTGGCGCAGCATTAGAATTGTCCTGCCCTGGCTGGGAGCAAACTCTCGAGTGGCTCATATCGCAGGCTTCAGGGTCATGGAAGATAGCACTAAGAGCGATCGAGTCGTGGGATGGCCCGTCAGATACCGACCTGGGAGAAGAAACCAGTGCTTGGCTTCAGGAGAACCAGCAGCAGTACCTTGACCGCACATACGCCAAAGCTGTGTTGGCTTCAGCCTACCTTGTTCCCGACTCTGAGGTTGATGCGCTAGAGGGGGCATACAAAATGTGCTGCAAGATTAAATCTCTCCTGGATGAGGAGCCCGAGGGCAACCTCCAATCGACGGTAGCAGCCCTCGCGCCTGTGCAACCTTTTGATGCCAGCGCTTTCGATGGAGCAAAGGCCTCGGCACACTTGCGGAACGATCTATTACAGCCCACAAACCCTTTGACAACGCCCAAGGAAGAGTCAATTGATCTCCTCACTGTTCTGATACAAAGCGCTTTCCTCCTAACACGGTCTGGTGTTCCCTGCACGGTCCGAAAAGCTGGAGATCTCGCATTCATCCAAGATGTTCAAGACCAAAAGGCCGAGCTCGGGCGATTGATACGGACACTCTCTGCTCGTGCACCCAAGAATGACGATGACTTTTGGATCAGAGCACGACAGGAAGTCCTCTGGCTACACAGTTGGGGGAATGAACCCGGTCCTGTAACAACTGGTTCTATACGGGGCATCTTTGGAAATGTCCCCGTAGAGTTTATCGAGACGGAGCTTCTAAAAGCCTTGCTATCAAGTGGGCGTAAGTTGCGCCAAATGCCTCCCGTTGACAAGTTCATTATCTGACGCTTCCTAGGATACTCTCTTGCAAACTCCCTCTACGAAGCAACGCCAAATCAGCCTCTATCAGCATCAATACTACTCAACACGGTGCAGAACTCTGCCCTTGGAGCTTTTGATAATGCGTCCAATCCCAATCGGACGAGAGGGGGGTTAAAGAAGTGCAACGAGATGTAAGCCGTACACCACAGTACAGTACAGCAGAACAGGATTGTGCTAACAGCAGAAACAGCATCAGCGCGTTTCCCAAGACGATAGACAAGACCCATCCAGCAAGACAACGGATTGAAGCATTGCTCAGGGCTACACATGCCCTCAGTGATTACCGGCTTGTACTTAAACAAGGCGAACCCTTTAGTCCAGTAGTACTTAGGGTACACTCTGATCCAGTTTCCATCATTGGAAAGGTTTTAGAGCAAAACCCCAAAGCATACACCCGGCTACAAGAATTCGTCGAGCTTGGCAACAACATGGTCAACGCCGGCTTGCCTACATACACTATTCGAGGGAAGCAGTCACCAACACCCGATGACCATGATCTCATTCGATCAATGGTCGAAAAGCGCATCGTTGCCATGTGCATAGAAGCCGCTCTACGTGAGGACGACTTTGAGACAGCATACTCATATGTAGTCAGTCGTCTTGGAGTCACACATGGTAGTGAGAGCGAATCCCAGTCTTCCATCTTCAGCGATGAATGGTCATGGAAGGCAGCACTGGATGCTGGAAAATACGTTCGCACCGAAAGGTCTCAGAAACCAACACATCTTGGGACGGCGAGCGGGAACCCAGAAATCCGACATCTTGAGCAACGTATCGAATGTCTGGCCACTGCTCTACGTATTGCGCCTCCCCCTCAGCTTCAAGAAGTACTGAAAACTTTCCGTCGCTGCGAAGAGCAGCTGGATGCAGCCATCAAAGATGAGGCCGCCAAGGAGGACGCATGGAATGCTGCTGGCGATCTGTCTGGCCTCCCGGGGGCATTTCAGACTCCAGATCCTGACAAGGCCTATCCGCCCCGCAACATGACCGCCAGCGCGACCGCTCGTCAGGCTGAAGAAGCACCAATGTCCCTATTTGATCTCTCGAGGGCTACAGCCCGAGTTGCTCAGAGAAATTTCACATCATTGTCCAGCTTGCAGGGCTCCCTACAGAGTTCCTTTACCTCAGACAGGGCAGCACCGGAGCACGAGACGTCAGATACGGAAGGCCATGATCATAACCGTATGAGAAAGCGGGACCAGCTGAGGGAGGCGGCGACTGGCACTCTTGTATCTGGTGTTGGGTGGCTTCTGGGAGCCAATCCAACTCGATCCGGGAGTAGCCAGCAATAACCAGATAGAGTGACATGCATGCACTTCTAGTGATGAGCATAATAGGGGGCGATGTGAGTGGACAGGACTTGGAGGCGGCGGAAGCTCATGGTAGAACCAGCTCTCGAAGCTTCAAGGCGTAACTGTGAAAGAAAAGGATTGTTTGCCTTGATGGCAGATGTTATGATCTACGAGTACCAACGTAATTAAATATACTAAAATGTGACTTGACGTCAAGCGTAGTTGTCACTTGTTTGTTCGACATACGTTCAACATTCACGGTCAGGCCTTGTGTTGAAGCCAGTTCTACTTCACATGGTGGCAGTCAACCAAGTCTGTTAAATCTAGGCATGCATCGAGACGAACAAGCAGAATAATGCACATCTCCATGGGAATAGCTTGAGTTAAGGATACGTCGACGTTATGGGCGAGTCCAGAATACCTCGCGAGATTACCTCCTACTTTGATCAATAAGGGGTACAATGATACAAGGTCAAGCATGTCATCCATAAGACTCACGCTGCTCAATCGCATTTCATAAATTATCTTGATTTGGAACTACTATTAGGCAAAGGACCTCAGCGTCTGATCACATCACTTGATGCAGCAATTCACCATGCAGATTTACAGCTACTGCAACCAAACACTCAAGACAACAAGCAGGTGGAAGTACATGACGCCGCCTAATTCAGGAAGCAAAGCAAAGCCTACCACGACTTCCTCTGAGCGATGGGGGTGAAGAAATGCCCAACGAACCAGCCTGGTAATCGACATGTCCAAGTCCACCACATGCAGTGAATCGTAGTAGGGCCGCACTGTTTCGGCTTCGTTGTCAAGGGATTATCCCTGCCACTAAAGTCAGTAAAGTCCCGGCCTGCAGACCTTACCAATTGACATGTTTCCAGCTGCATCTCGGCCAGATGCTTCAAGAGGGTCCGGCGTATGTCAAGATCCGGCGCAGGAATGCTTCAACGGGCTTCGGTGACGTAAAGTTGTTGAGAAGCCCACCGACATACCAACAACGAACTCGCCCTTGCGCATTTTACCCTCACCGACGAATGACTCCAGCTATGGCGTTGTTCAAAAGATTTCAAGGTTGCATGGCGTCAAGTTGATTACAGCGATAGGTGATTGATTGGCGATGGGCGACATATTTACGGGTATGTCTGAGACAAAAAGAGGATGTCAGTCAAGGCGAGTAGGGCAGCATCCAGAGCCAGAACCCGCTCGGAGTTGCGCCGTCGCGACGACTCGCAGAGCCCATTCTTGTGTGTTTTGAAGACGGCACAGGGGCTGTGAGTAACGGAAACCGCATTCGATGTATGTTGTGTTTATAGATCCACGGGATTCACCGATGAGGCCGACGTCGACATCTGGTTGATGCTGTGCTGCCAATGCTATCAAGTAGTCGTCGATAGACGCGATGGATGACTGATGAAGTGTTTGATTTTGCAATGATCCGGAAGCTGCCAAATGTGGTCCTTCTGTGACCTCGTCGCCGCAAGACTGACCAGCAACAAGAAACTCAAGTGACGCAGGCCGAGTACCCATTTTTGATTCCAATCCCTTAACTGTCGCAATCACACGAAACTCCTGTGTAAGCAGAGCTTGATTTTAGATCTGCTGTCGTCCATGGAAGGAAAAGAAAAACGAAAAACAGTGAAACAGAAGAAAGTGCACAAGCAAAACAGGGAGGTTAGGAGAGGTAAGGAGAGGAGTCGCAACTCCGAGGACTGATCGGTCAGTCAGGCAATACTAAGGGCCGGTGATGCGATCACTGAATGTTGCGGTCGGGGGCACCTGGCAAGATTAGCGGATATATAGAAGGCAGAACTCAGTAGTAGCCCGAACCTGCGTAGGCGTCGCGCGTCTCGGAGCGAGAGGCAGACTCGCTGTACCCGGCAGCTCCAGCGCCGGCAGCTGGGTCTCGAGTTCGTGGAGCGTCGCGGTCGCCACCTTGGCGGTCGTATCGCTCACGTTCGTAGCCACCTGAGGAGCCGCCTGGGGCTCCACCACGAGGGCCGTAGCGATCCCGATCCTCGCGGCCGGCATATCGGTCCCGGCCGTAGCCTTCATCGCGATCACGGCGCTCGTAGTTGCGGTCATAGTCACGGCCGCCATAGTTGCCGCCGCCGCTACGGTCATCGTAGCGTCGCTCTTCACGATAGCCACGGTCGTAGTCGCGGCCGCCGTAGTTGCCGCTGCCGCCGCCGCCGCCGCCGCCGCTACGGTCGTCGTATCGTCGCTCGTAGTTGCGCTCGTAGCCACGGTAACGATACTGGTCGTCACGGCCGTAACCACCGCCACCGCTGTAGCCACCACGTCGGCGGTCGTCATATCGGGGACGGGGCTCTGGTATCGAGTCAACGGAATGCAACGAAAGGGAGTCATGCAGTGTTACGAACCTCGCTTAGGTGGACCAAAGTACTTGCCAGGAGTCGGGGTGCGAGGACGAGCTCGGCGGGCCTTCTCGATGCTCAATGTTCGGCCCTCGATCTGCTCACCCTGAAGACCTTCCTTAGCAGCCTCGGCCTGCTCGGAGGTGACCATCTTGACGAATCCGAAACCACGGGATTCCTTGGTGTGAGGGTCGCGCATGATCTGGCACTTCTCGACATCACCATACTTCTCAAACATCTTGGAGACCTCGGCCTCGGTGAGCTTGGGGTGGATGCCAGTGACGAAGAGGTTAGAACCAGGGTTTATAGCACCATCATCATCGTCTCGAGGAGCAGAAACGTCCTTCATGTTGCTGTGAAAAAAAGAAAACTGTGAGTAGGCGTCGGCGTGTCGATCAAAGGGGTGCGGGAACTAACCTGTCGCCATGGCCGCCGGGCGATGCAGAGCGACGGCGGCTTCCCTCGTTGTCGTCACGGGGACGGGGCGAAGCGCTTCGGTTGTCGCGCTCGTAGCGAGGTGCCTCATCTGAATCTTGGGTCAGCTATTTTTGAATCATGGCGAAACTGGTTGGTCGATGAGAAGTGAGGGAGACTCGAAATGATGGGCGATGGGTGACAGTGATGCAAGATGAGAGCAGGCGACGGTTGTGTGGTGCGGACGCGTCGCCGCAACGCGCTGCAGGGACGGCAACGAACCTTCGTATCGATCGCCATTAGCAGCCTCGTAGTCCATAGCGGTGGTAGCCATCTCGACAGACGTTCTTGAAGATGAGCCAGGTAGAAGATCGAGCCGAATATGGGTTAGGTGCGGTGGCTGACGATAGCTCAATCGCAAGCCGTGTGGTGGGAGTGAGGTTGAAAGAAGAAGGGAGAAAAAAAAAGTCGGCGCTGGGGAGAAGGGGAAAAGGAACGGCTCGGGAAGGTGCAGCAAGCCTAATATTAAAGGGCGTGAGCGCGCGGTAACAAAGAAGCTCGCCAGTTGCTTTCTAAATGAGCGGGCGCGTGGATGAGAACAAAGAAAACCTGAAAGGCACACAGTTAAGGGCCAGGTGATGAGGGATGGCGAAGAGAAGGCTCGAAATGGGGCATTGGGGAGAAGGGTGAAGGGTTGGATGATGACGGCCGCCTGGGGAAACAGGCAGACAACTGGCGAATTATTTCGTTGGTGCCGTCAGTGAGGCGACTCTGGCATGGTACCTGAAGGTAGGTGGGGGCTTCACTGCACAGCAGGTACCCGCTAAGTAGGAGGTGCTCAGGACTACCCAACGCATGGTGTCTCCAGTCAGCCAACCATCAGTGCCGTGGCTAGTGCCAAGGTGGCTGTGTCACTCTTTACTACCGCCACGCTCTCCACTAGCAAAACCACTCGTTGAGGACTCGAGTTCGCCAACTATCACTCAGCTTTGATTCAGATCCCCTTATCCTATTGCAGATCCAATCTTCCCTTTGTTGGTATATTTTACAAATGGGCGGATGGATTGGCCTGTAATCCTAACCCGCCGCCGTTGGCCTGCATTGAGACCCTTGTTGTTGGATATTCTGAGAATACACACATAATAGGACATAATCCATCAACCAACCCCCCCTGTCACATGCAATAGCCATAAAGTGAACGAGGTCAGGGGCAACGACACACCAGCCACAATATACACGTGAGAAGAGAGGACAATGCCAATTCAACGGTCGTGCTTGTGTCAACATCCGCGGAACTCATCAGGCCTACCCTGGAGAGGCACAAAGATCAGCTTAATATGACCACCCGGACCTGAAGGGAAACGACCCAGCAATAACATGTTGCGGATCGCCTCACATACACATATGGTCTACTAGCTACCTACTCAGACATGATCGTCAAGTACTGCCATATAAAGTTTAGGTACCTTCTGGCTGGACAAGGGCTCGTCATCCACCTAGCCACGAGCTAGGGGCAGACCAACCGTTTCCTTCAATATCGCCGATGAGAACTTCTCTACCATGTGCCGTGTGCGACGGAGACCGGCAATGCGTCCATATTATCCATCGTCTACCCCCCCAATCAACCTTAATTTATTCCTGCGGGGGTGGCAGTTCGGGTACCAAAGGCCCGACCCACGAACCCCCGGCCGCATATAAGACCGAGTAGAGCGAAGCCATCCTGCACTTCTCGTCTCCCACTTTGACTACAAACGAGCATACCTCACAACAAGCACACCGCAACTATCAACGGCACCGTACTCGATGTCACTCATAGGAAAGGTCTACGCAATCACTGGCGGAGCTAGTGGCATTGGTCTCGCAACGGCCAAGATCCTCGCGCAACGAGGTGCTACTGTAAGCATCGCCGACATCGACCCCGATGCCCGAGAGAGCGCAGCTTCGTACTTCCGAGAGCAAGGGACCCCCTTCTCAGCTACCGGGGTTGATATATCCAAGCGAGCCCAGGTCGAGGACTGGCTAGACGACACAATCCGAAAGTATGGGAGGCTTGATGGCGCAGCCAACGTGGCTGGTATCATTGGCAAGCATCACGGTGTGCGACCTGTAGCCGACCTTGAGGATGACGAATGGCACAAGATCATCGACATAAATCTGACTGGGACAATGTATTGCCTGCGAGCGCAGCTGCGCAGGATAGTGGACGGAGGATCCATTGTCAATGTCTCATCTATCCACGGTACCAAGGGTGCGCCGTACCAGCTGCCAGATACCATTCTGTCTTCTAACATAAAGCAACAGGATTCGCCAAGCATGGCGCCTACGATGCCAGCAAGCACGGCGTGATTGGGTTGACAAGAGCGGCTGCAAAAGAGAACGGCCATAGGGAAGTGCGCATCAACGCTGTCGCCCCAGGTGCTATCTATACACCATTGATGAAGAAGGCCTGGGTCATCCACAGTCGACCAGATGATGCCGAATTCGACGAGCCGAGCGCTTTCCAGCGCCAAGGAACCTCGGAGGAATGCGCCAATGTCATAGCTTTCCTCCTTGGTCCAGAGAGCACCTTTGTGAGCGGGAGTGTGTATGGAGTGGACGGAGCCTGGCTCTGAACGGCCTTGGTGAAAGCTATGTCCCGACACTTTCACGATAGTCCTGGGAAAAGCTGGCGTCGTGGGCAGGAGAATAACGCATCGAGCCTGATTGGAATATCGAGTATCGGGTTGCCCTTACCACACATCCTCAGGAACAACCACATGGTTCTCTCCGTCATCTCGAATGTGCTGATGGTCCTTGTCTCGCTTCATCGGCTTGCGCATGTCAAAAGCATCCTCGCTCGGCTGGGTAGGGTCAGTCGCATGGTCACCATAATAGTCCTTGACCACGCGGAAAACACTGTAGCCCAGGCTTTTGTAAAGCTTGATGGCGCGCTCATTGCTTCTCCGGACGAATAGATCCACGAACCAGGTGTTTTCTGCATCAGCCGCAACTTCCAACTGGTCGGTCAAGATCTTGGCAATGCCAGATCTTCGCGCCTCCGGGGCAACAGTGAGGGCCGTTATGTGGGCGTGCCACGGTAGGTAATGCTCGGAGAATTTGTAGGCATCTGGCGAAGATTCAACTTTTCCCATGACTGGAAACCAAGGTTAGCATGGAGCTAGCGATCCAAGGCGCCCAAGAGCAATCCCACTGTATCCAACAATATTCCCGTCAACGTCCTCGCAAACCTGGAAGAGTGACGGCCATTTTGCATGATATTGAAGATAGAAGTTAAGCTCGTATGTTTCCGTGAGCGGATCGAGGTTGCACTTGGAGAACTTGTTCACATCGTCGGGTCGGAATCGGCGAAATGTAGCCATTTTGGCAGGTGAGGAGTTCCCAAGCGACTGAATATGGTATCGGTATAGGAACAGCCCGCGCCCCAGGACAGTATAGGCTGTGGAAGCGCTGAACCTCGTGCTTTCGTGGAACCGCTGCAAGATGATAGTTGAAAGAAAAGCTGCCCCGCGAAAGTGCTAGGGAGCTGTTTTGTGACATGTGGCGGTGCGTCTGGAGTTCGCATTGACAGCCACAATGGGTAGGGGCATCCACGGAACAGGCTCATGAGAACCTAGCCCAGGCCGATACCTGGGTTTCAAGTCCCTGCACCCTTAGTTCACACGGTTAATGTACCTTTTCGTCATGTATGTCGACGCTAAAGGGCCCACCACCCGTTTTCGCTTGCCAGCATCACGCCGCCACGACAACGTTGAGCGCCTCAGTCATTGCGACAATGGCATGAAGGGGCATATCATATCACCCTTCTTATGATCTTTCCACGTGTCGATACATACAAGCTCCTTCTGACTCGACTCCTAGGCTGGGGATATCGGGTACTTTTTAATCTCCCGGAAGCCCGGTCTTTTCGCTCCCCCGTCCTTTGTGTACTGTTGGCCGCCATTTTGGTGCCATCAATAGTTAGTACCTAATAAAGGGTCCCTGGTCGCCCAAGCCAATATCATTTCGAGCAACGCCGACTCTCCCTCCTTCGACACCCCCATTTCGAAAGGAGACCATCCACCCCGCGGCATAGACACGAAAGAACGCTGCGAACGAACCTCGTCGATTCGATCCCCAAAGCCATTACAGGAACACCGTCCGCCTCTATCCGCCGTCCAGACCGCATCTGTCGTATTCAGCAGTACGACGATCGCCGTCACAGGCTTGCGAGGTTAGACCATCCAGGTCCAGGGAAGCAACATCCGGCTCCGACATACGAAAATGCCATCATCACCGCATACGCCGAGGCACTCTCGGAACTCGTCCGCTTTCGATAGCTTCTCTGGCTCCCCACAAGCTCGACGGCTCTCCAAATCGTCAGCACAGGACCCATTCCGCAACAGCTTTAACCAACAAGATACTCTGGAGCTGAACGGGAATGGCATGGGCAACCTGGCGGACGAACTGGCGGACGCCTTTTCGGACTCGGGAGACGAAGGTGACTATGTCGAGGGAGATGGCGATAGTGATATGTTGGGCCCAGAAGGTGATGAGCTTCAGCATGGGCATTCGACCGAGGAGGAAGAGGAGAAGGTGGGTGCCAGCAGTCCGACAAAGCAGAACGGCGACAGACCAAAAACTACGAACCTGACGATTCTCTCCCCACGCCGGAAACACCAACGATCATCGAGTATTTACGATGGCAGTCAGTACGGGTCCGAGTCTGATTTGGACTCTCCCGGTATGCCGCCCGGATTGGTCGCCAAGATGGACGCCGTAGAGTCGCTGGCTCGCCGGGGGACAGAGAATTACGGTGGCCCGACGGACGACGTATTCAAGCGAGTCACGAATGCGTTGCGGGATCTCGGGTCCCAGTCCAGTGTGGAGGCCAGCGCCTCAAGGTTTGAAACACAATCAAATTGATCATGAGGAACCATCAAGCTAACAGCGACGGCAGATTGATAACGGCACATTCTGCGCTGACCACTCACCTGAATCATCAAACCCGCCAAATCCACAACCTCACATTTCCGCTATTATCGCCTCTTGTCGCACCCCCAGATCCCGAGACCATCGACGACTTGATCCCGCTGCTCTTATCGCTTTCGGACACGATGCCACGACCCTCGACATCGGCATTCAACTCGTTGACAGGCCTCCATTCAATCACCTCTGACTTGGTACAAACCCTGAATTATCTCTCCGACACACTGCACATGTCCCGGCAGACAACAACAACAGCAACACGAAGGTTGAGGAGTGCAAAGGAGATCGTTACCGAGATGAGGAGGGAAGAAGAGCTCAGGGAGGAAGGCGAGCGATGGCTTACGAGGGGTAACTGGGGGGAGCGACTGGAGAAGAGAGAATGCGCAGGCGTATGCGGAGAAGTGATCGGTGGGTTTGAAGAGGTCTGCAACGGATGGCGGGAGAGGTTGCTCGCACAAGCAGAAGCACAGGCCTAAGTGAGGGAATGAGTTGAGGGACTCGTATTAGGCGGTGCAGGACATCACCCGTAGCCAATAGTGCCCCGTCATTATCTGGTTTTCTTTGTCTATGGAGAGACCTGATATCATCCTTTTTGTTTCTTTTGCTTTTCTTTGCACACAACCTCTTGCAATTTCTTTTGTCTATTTCTGGGGCGGCTTGATCACATGCTGGAGAGAACAAAGGCACAGCGAGGCATGGATATTGGGAGGATGACCCTACAATTATAGATGGATAGAAATAGCTCGTGTTTAGAGACATCGTCAAAGAACGAGCATAAGAACGAATATGAATGGATGATCCCGGAAGTCCGACAACATCAGTGAGCGAGCGAGCGAGCCGAATGGTAGGCTCAGGACCAGGCTCGACAATGCAGAGCAACACAGCCTGCAGATGGTCGAGTTCATTGGACACGTGTGTGAGGCCATCGTATCGCGACCTGCTCCTCTGTTATTGCAGCCGTGTTCTCCCCGGGCCACTGTTTGGTAGGTAGATGGGATGGGATGGGAGGCCACTTGTAAGCGGCCGGCAGGCCAGTTTTCCTGACCTCCTGCGGCCAAGACCCGGCCAAAACATGGACTGGAATTCAGGTGGGGGAGACAAAAAGGGGGCAGTGAGGGGGAAGAGACGTGCGCGACTGAGACGCGTTGAGTGGCGTTTCGTCGCCCGTTGACGCGCGCCTTCACAATTACCGTCTCCAGGACCTCGTGTTTGAAACAGTGCCATTTCTAGTGTCACTGTGCAGGCTGAGCACAGAGCTATCGGGACAAGGCATCGTAAAAAAAAGTGGCCCACCCAAGAGTACGTGAGCTTTCAGAGAGGAAAACCATAAAAGATAATATATAAAAAAATAATGAAAAATATCTATAACCCTATTAAGATCTAAATAATAGATTTATGGCCCTTGTTTTCCTCTATGCATTTATTTTATGAAGCTATAGTGCATTCAAATATGTATATGTTACTCTGTGCTTGGTCTCAAGGTGGCTTGGTGGGCCATTTTTTTTTACGATGCCTTGCGGGACCAGGTGTGGCTGGGGAGGTAGATTACACCAGGCACTGTGCGCGACGACCGGCTCGTCCCGATTGGCTGCTGACACGCTGGTCCATGTTCAGGAGCCCACGCCAGGGAGTTTGGGTTGACAGGCCAGCGAGAGAAGGGACACCAAAACAAGCGACTGGATGACTGGCAGCTGGATAGCCAATCGAGTCTGACGGCCCGGCTTTGTTTCTGCCGCACCACGTACCGCACCGCGCATCACGTCTGCCCTTACGCGCGTGTCCTTGCCCGCAGTGCAGACCAACATCTTACCCACAGGCAAATGCATCATCACACCAGACTCGCAGACGACTATCCTTGGACATGCTCAGGCACGCACCGTCCACACATTGGCGCACACACTGATGATTTCACATCGTGTTGACGACAGGGCTGCGGCGGCTGTGGGTAGCAAGCTAGCTGCGGAACGTCCCGCTACTGTTTGATAAGGTGTTGCTGGTCAGTCTTGTCAGGAAAGGGATTGGAGTCATCCTTAGCCCGAGACTGGCTCTGACGCTGGTAGATAGGTAGGAGATGAGAAGAACAGCAACAAGATGGAATTCTTGGGGAAACGAGATGACACTGGCCATGTCGGGACTGAATCCTTTCAGATAAATAGGACTGAGAGGGCGAATCGCTGATTTGTTAGGGGTCATTCATGTACGCCGGACTGCCAAAAAAACACACACAAACGCGCACTTACACGACGGGACCCGACCACATACCGGGTTTGCATGGATGGATGCACAACTCACATCAAAAACAACAAATATGCACGCGGGCAATGCCACAAAATGGCGCGCAAAGACACAACAAGCGGTGGACGGGACACTTGGCAGAACGGAACACTAGTAGACCAACTGAGACTTGCTAAAATGCCATGCCAGGTGCCCGTATTTATTTGTTATGGGAATAATAAATAGACGTCCACACCATCTGTCTATCCGAAGCCATCCTTTCTTGGGGGCCGTCATTGACCATGACGCCGCAGACAGTCTGCCCTGTTCCATGTGTGTCCTCACGTCGGCACCTACCGAGCTCTTGGACACGGGAGCTACCTCCAAATGGAGGTCGGCAGTAGAAAGGCAGAGACCGCGACCAGCAGGTAGGTAGGGGTCCAACGGGAGCTGAAGTGCGGGAAAAACCGAGAACCCGTCAATCGGTCCATGTTTGCAACGGGTTTGGAGGAGCATTGAAGGTGGTAGAGAGGATAGGTGCATGCATCAGGCACAACTAGAATAGGCAAAAAACAATGAAAGGTTTGACACACAATGCTGGATGCAAACCAAATTATCCAGCCCCTCGATTCCCCTTCAATGCCATTCTCTCTCGATTCATCTCATGGAACAACAGGGGATCACGGTCCTCTATTATTGTGGTGGTTGTTGTTATTGACCCGCGCGTTTCCTGGCCGTCCGCGGTCTTCCTTGTCAGAGCCCGCCCGGGGCGCAGGGGGGGTCCCGTCCTGGCGTCTTGGACCTCTGATTGGCCACGCGCCTGTTAGCGCGCCCTTCTGAGTCCTAGGTCAACCTCCCTCCAGCAGTAGCAACGGGCATCCATCCCTCACGAACCTGAGCCCGCGACCCTCTTTCCCGCCACCCCCAGCGCTCCTCTCAGAGGTAAACCCGGCAAAGCCCAGTACCTACCGCACCGCACCCGCCCACCTCGACCTCTATCCTGCTACTTGGATCTCGCACATCACGTCTCGCATCACCAGCTGCCGCGTTCTGCATCGCCTCGCCACCAGTTTCCCCTCTCTAGGTTGTTTTCCTTGTCATCGCGGCTTCGGATTCTCTGTTGCATATTTCATCTCTTGTCAACTCCAACCACTTGGCCAAACGAGCGCCCTTAGCCGAGCACCGTGCCTGACAACCCCCCCAGTTGCTGGGTCCTTGCGAGATCGAGACGATGCGATAGACGCCTTCCGAAAAACAAAGCCGAGATCTGCTTGACGGTGCTTGGGATTGCGCCCTCACCGTCTTGCCTGGACTCTCCCTCCGCCTTCGTCATCTGTTAACCTCATCAATCAAGCGTCGATTCGCTTGCCTGGCAATCCTTCCGCTTTCCTCTCGCGCCGTCACGACCCGTTCTCCCCACCGCTTCCCCCACGATCTCTTTAATCAGCTACTAGGAGTCGCAACACGACCGCGTCTCAATCATGGCGGCACTTCCTGGAGCTGCCGGCATTACTGCCTCGAGTCATCATCGCTCTAAGCGAGCTATGGACGAATCCAAAAGCCATGCCGCCGCTCCTCGCGCATCTACTCCTCCTCCCCGCTCGGATCGCGGTCGCTTGGAGCCCAGACAGGCCCTCGACAATGGATCCAATCGTTCTCTTCGCAGCAACGCAAGGAAAAGCGACGCCACCCGTGCGAGCCCATTCGATATCGACGCCGTCGATAATGCTTTGTTACGCGAATTCCAACGACCACAGCGAGAGAGCACACCGGGTGCCAGCCCTCATCGGAAGCGACAACGGATAAACGGCGATCGGTTGGTCAACCATGCAATGCATCTACGTCGTCCCTTGCTTACCCTTCCATAGATTCATCCCGACTCGTTCCGGCCAGGACTTGCAAGCCAGTTTCAGTCTTCTCCACGAGGATGGATCACCGGCTACCCCTTCCAAACAAAAGAAGCGTACTCCGCACGGTGAACTTCACTTCCAAAAGAGTATGAACCCCTCCGATGGCTTTGAGTGCTTGATATACTAACACCTGCTCCAGCGGAGGAGGCAAACCGCACTTTCTCGCACCTGCTTCGTGCTGAACTCTTTGAGAACTCAGTGCCCCAAGCAGCAACCCCAACTCTCTCCCCGAACCAAGCTCTCCCCACAACCTCTCACATCCCCGCCAACGATGGCACTCGAGCTCACACACCTCCCACTAACGCAACTGCACCTTCATTGCCGTCTTCATTAACGCCATCAACACCTCACAAGAATCTCTTCTCGTACATGTCACCACGCCACCACAGCAACGTTGCTGGACACCCGACTCCTTCCAAGACACCACAAAGCCGCCACGGCCCCAATTTGGATACTCGAGCTGAGATATATAGCCTATCGCCAGTACGATTTGGCAGCCAACAGATGCTGCTCAGCCCTAGGCGCCAGCCAAGA
This sequence comes from Fusarium piperis, assembly GCA_027886205.1. Classification (NCBI taxonomy): domain Eukaryota; kingdom Fungi; phylum Ascomycota; class Sordariomycetes; order Hypocreales; family Nectriaceae; genus Fusarium; species Fusarium piperis. Next base: position 121,788 of record RZGM01000020.1, on the reverse strand, counting down.
GCTGTCAGCAAAGTGCCCTACAAGGTCCTTGACGCCCCCGAACTGGCCGATGATTTCTATTTGAACTTGGTAGATTGGGGGAGTGCAAACATTCTTGGTGTCGGCCTGGGTTCCAGTGTTTACATGTGGAACGCGCAAACAAGCAAGGTAAACAAACTCTGCACGTTGGAGGACGACACCGTGACGAGCGTGTCATGGATACAAAAAGGCACACACCTTGCCATAGGCACTGGCAAGGGCCTGGTGCAGATCTGGGATGCGGAAAAGGCGCGAAGACTACGAACAATGACTGGTCACACGGCGCGTGTGGGATCCTTGGCTTGGAACACGCACATTCTTACCTCTGGATCGCGCGATCGACTCATCTATCACCGCGATGTGCGAGCTCCTGACCAGTGGCTGAGGAAACTGGTTGGCCACAAGCAGGAAGTTTGTGGGCTCAAGTGGAATTGTGAAGACGGGCAGTTGGCGAGTGGCGGTAACGACAACAAGCTCATGGTCTGGGATAAGCTCTCAGAAACACCGCTTTGGAAGTTTTCGGACCACACCGCAGCTGTCAAGGCTATCTCATGGTCTCCTCACCAACGGGGCTTGCTCGCGTCTGGAGGTGGTACTGCGGATCGCCGCATCATCTTCCATGACACGGTCAAGGGATCTGTCATCAACGAGATTGACACAGGTAGCCAGGTCTGCAATATTGCTTGGTCCAAGAACTCGAACGAAATTGTCTCGACTCACGGCTACAGCCAGAACCAGATCGTTGTTTGGAAGTACCCTTCCATGACCCAGGTGGCTAGTCTGACAGGACACACCTATCGAGTGCTGTACCTGGCTATGAGCCCGGATGGCCGAACGATTGTGACCGGGGCTGGAGACGAGACTTTGAGATTCTGGTCGACATTTGGTCGACGGCCGGGAACTCGAGAGGATGGAGACAACGGAGGTCGACTTGCTGACTGGGCTGTTATTCGATGAGCTTCTGTATCTGGAGGCAGTATATGTTTTCATTTGGTTGCCACCTCGTCGAATTTTCCGGCCGGCTTGGATTCTTCATGTTGACGACGTGTCATCTGGACACTTGAACGGCCGATTTATTACATGCCGCCCATCTACAAAAAGTTTGGGCGTGGAGAGCAAGTGGCTCTCGAAAAGTCCCATCTCACGCATTATGGAAGAATACCCTGAGGGATATCGCATCATCTGCATTAAACGGCGTCGCATCTGGACTTGGGCTCTTCTCTGACTTACGGAGGGCTTCACGGGTGGTGGTGTTGGTCGGGTTGCTTTGATTGGGAACATTTTGGGACATTGGAAGGGGCAGGCGGATATGCCCTCTTGAATGAATGGACGGGTTTGATGAGGGATGATGGTCTTGGGCGCATTGCTGGTCAGGTCTGGCTGGCAAGGCAAGGCAGAGCAAAGCAAGCAAGCGAAACATGCTCTGAAGTTGCAGCAATTGTCTTTATCTGCACTTTTGTTGTTTGTTATTTGGCCTGCATAGCGCAATGGGGCTGTTTAGCTAGGGCACAAAGATGCCACATGAATATAATGGACGGGTTGATACCCTTCCTTTCGAGTTAAAGCGTTATCCTTGTCTTGAGCATGCCGTGATATGTAAACATATTTGACACATGATTCCTTAAAAGAATGGCCTCAAGGCAGAACGCGATGGCCATAACACGACATAGTTCTAAATCACATCACGACTTGTCAACTCTCCATGTCAAAGTATCTGTAAAACAAGGGGTATTCTCCATGCATAAGGGTTGTAATGAACGGTAGGTTCTTATCAACTGAAGAACCAGCAAGATTTGAAACGCTCCATACACCTCCAGCCAAGTAAAGCAATAAACAGCCAATCAATCATAACAAGCGCCCAAACATCATGCCAAGGGTGAGATCGCAGCAATCATCAGAACAACAAGAACGCAACAAAGCCCAGAACGTCGACTACGTAGCCGTCTATCAAGGGTTCAAACATCAAGCAGCCGGTGTCTCACCCGACTTCCTTTCCCGAGCCGTGTCGTTACGCTCCCCGTCGATTCCAGTACTGGTAGAGCCCCTTGTCTCGTCGAGAAGAGGAATCTTATCCACACTCACTGGCCGAGCGGCTTCGTCTTTGGGCAGAGAGGTGTCGCCCAACATTTCCTTTTCGCGAGCTACTTCGTTCGTCGTTGGGATCTGGCTGGTAGATGCGGAACCAGCCGCTCCTTTGTGAATCTGGCCAGGAGCTGAGGATCCTTCCGGCCGAGGCCCCAAAGGAGGCGAGTGTGGCATGTGATCTGGTGAGTTCTGCCATTGAATCACCTCGGCCCTCATAGCCTCCAATTCCTTCTGGAACCGGACGCCAAACACGTCAATGTAGTATGTAGCACCGTTGTAGATGCTCCATGTAAAGACGGCCATGAGGAATGCGGTGGAGGCCCAGCGGCTCAAGAACCAGAGGGGGCACGGAAGCATGGTGAGAACGGCGTAAGAGTACTGAATCATCATGAAACAAGCCTCCTGCATGCGCTCAGGTCGTGCCAGCACCAACTTCCCGATCCATGTCTTGGAGTACGACTTTCGCAACCAAGTGAACGAGGTGGGGCGGCCGGCAGCAATCTTCTCCTTCCGACGGACCGTGATGAAGAAGTAGTACGAAAGCTGCCAGATAGTATACGGGATCGTGCTCCAAGCCAGCATGGAGACAACGTTTGCATATGCAGTGGGTGATCCTGGAGGCGAAGTTTTGACGGTCCAAATGGCCGGAAACCGTTCCCTCTGAGTTTCCGGAGGCAGCAGGTGGACGATGCAATGGAGAGTTGCACAGGGCATGATGTGGATGAAGAGCGAGGTGACCTTGTCGAAGCTGTGGAAGACGAGTGAGTTGCGCCACATGATGATGGCAACTGCATTGTTCCCAAACGCGAGGCAGTAAGAGGCTAAGAAAAGTCGCTTCGAACCAGGGAAGACCCAAATGGAGAGGAAGAGCAGAAAGTTGACGAAGTAGCATAGATCCGCTAAGAAGTAGTGATAGCCGCGTCGATGATAGGTGAAGAAGCGGATGGGCATAAAGTACAACAGTTGAACCGTGTACCATAGAGGAAAGTACTCTGGGAATCCGCCGATGAGGTATCCGCTGACGAATATGTTCATGACGCCAAAGATGAAGGACACCTTTTCCCGTGCGCTGATAACCTTTGTATCGTTCCAACGCTTCCCTAGCTTATCGACACGGCGCTGCATCTGCTTGCGGTATCGATCAAGCTGTTCGTCAGCTGAAGGAACGCGGCGCCGCCATTCTTCCACCATGCGATCACGAGCGAGCGCAGTCTTGGACTTGATGGCCTCCCTCGATCGCCTAACTTTGTCCGTCTGAGCAGAGATGCCCTTTTGCAACTTCTCAAGCTGCTGGGGCAGCGCAAAGTTGTCGAGTAGATCGAGAACTGTCAATCGATCAAGAGGTGGCAGAGCGTCCCAGTCTTCATGGTTAGAGCTGCTGCCGGAGAAGGATGGATTTCTCGAATGGAGCGAGCCTCCGGGTGTCGTGGCACCTAGCACTGGTGTATCAAGCAGGGAAGAGTCGGCGGGCAAGGAGTTGGGAGAAGCAGGAGCTTCGGGCCCGGGGGTAAGGACGGGATCGCTATCAGTAGAGATGTTGTCGGATTTGAGGCCGTGGGAGGCACCCGAAGGTGCCTTGGTATCGTCCTCCATGGTGTTGTTCTTGGTTGGCGTCGTGTTTGATCCGCGCGTCGAAGGTTGCTGTGCAGGTCGTGGCTAAGCTCCTAGCTATTGGAACGAGTGTTAGCAATCGTTGATAACCAACGAAAGGCAAAACCAACGTTGCCAGGAACGAGAAGAAATACTCACAAGGTGAGGGATGCAGGGGCTGCTCTAGCACGGACGGGGAAGGACAGTGTAAGGGAGCGCAGCGCGAGCCAAGTATTTATACAAAGCCAGCTGCACAAGCTTCAGAGACAAGGGAGGGAGTGACCGGGCGGTTACAAGGCCATCTGTGCTCTGCGAGACCCTGAAGAAGCGGTGACTAGGGATGGAGGGGACAAATAAGACAGACAAAGAAGATGAAAAGCGAGAAGGAAAAAGAAAAGAAGGAACAAAGAGGACAGAAGGTGAACGTGAACGGAAGCACCAGCGGTGACGGAACATCCACGTGGGATTGCCTGGATGTTCAGAGTCCCCAACACCTCACGTCGAGTCGAAGCTGGACCCCAGGCCTATGATGAAAGCAACGGGCTGAAAGCTTGCTGGGGTAGTGTGGCACACCTGCTGCGTACACTGCCGGAAGAGCTGGGTAGGTATGGAGTACTTGGTTGATCCGCAGCACATTCTGGTCCTTATTTCACAGGAAAGACGTGTATGATGATAATGCTTGTAAATATGTCCATCTCTCTTATCATTACTCTACTATTTAATTAATATCTTCTTTATACAAGCTACGGATTAAAAGTCACTTCAGCTCCAGCTTCCTTCCACCCCGTCAGTGGGGCAAAGCAGCCACGGGCACATGCATTTGCGCCACAACCTCCGTCAACTGGCGATCAAGGGCCGTTTCAGGGCACAGCTTTGCCGTCATCGTCCGGGCACTTAGGCAAGAATCGTTTTCATCGTCATACTTGGCCACCAAGCGAAGCCCCTACATCTTGGCCCTGCTTCGTCACCTCGCCTGCAACTGCATGTCATTCATGGCTTGGAGTCAGATGCACTCTAGTTCCAGGTGTGTTTCAAAACCAAATCCACTGCGAGTATCACGATACCCAAACCTATCATGTGAATCTTGGCCTGGACCAGACCCATTCTATTATTGGTTGTTCTACCAAGTTGGCATGTACGTGTACAGCCGTTGGCCTCTGACTGGTTGCTTCGGTTCGGACGTCACTTGGTTTGCTGTAGGCAGTTGATCAGTACTCTGGCCCTTGAAGGCACAGCCCTACCTAGGCACAGAGTTTTCTTCTTCTCCCCTTTAGAGCATCCCCGATGACTTTCTTGTGCAGTCTGCGGAATGATGCAACCTGGAAGCTACTGCTGCTGCCCGCTCAACCCGAGGTGGACCTGGGGTTAAAAGTCATGTTTGGATGATAGGTAGATAGGTAGGTAGGGACTAGGTATGTACCGCTTATCGGTATGCCTTATCTGTAGCTTTTGATTGGACGCTGCTTTCGGCACACGCAGCACAGGCCATAAACCAAGCTTGCAAGCACTGAGGGAAGCCCCCAAGAGGCTCCCGCCTCAGGTACCAACCGGCCAGCCTTGGTCGTCGCGCGTCGCGTTATCCATCATTTTCAAGCGTCGCAATACGGGCCGCAACCAACATTCATCTTTACCCGCCCATTCTCGCCGTCGACTATGCGTGCTCGTCACATCGAATTGGAAGAATTTGCTGCATAGCATTATTCGGCCTCCGAGACTTGTCTTGACGCGCTTCCTTCTTGCCCTTTCCTTGCGCGACTCGCCGGCGCACTGGGTCCCGGGCCACTTGACGCGCCCTCTTCCTCCGTCGCATTCGCTTCGCGAGCCGTGATACCCCTCTAAACCAACCTCACTCACTTCACTCTCTTCCGCAAACCTCCCCTCGACCACCGATACCCGGGCTTGCTGCCCACCGACGCCACCATGGGCAAACTCATTCGTCTCGAGTTGTTCAGTGCGTTATTCCCTCTTCTTTCAGGTTAAGTCAAGCAACGAGGGACCCTAGAGCTGACTTGCGCGCGATAGACTTCAAGTCCTACAAGGGCCACCATACCCTTCTCTTTGGCGATTCATACTTCACTTCCATCATCGGACCCAATGGATCGGGAAAATCCAACTCGTAAGTCGCATGCTGCTCTCTTCGCGCCGCCCGCTTTACTGAATCTCGCCAGTATGGACGCCATCTCCTTCGTCCTGGGCATCAAGTCTTCCCACCTGCGCTCCGCTCACCTCAAAGATCTTGTCTACCGAGGACGAGTCCTGAAAACTGCCAAGATCAACGACGATGGTTCAGCTCAGACCAATGGTGATGCAAACGGCCATGCTGACGGAGACGACAAGGCTTCCCGAGGTGACCCCAAGACCGCTTGGGTCATGGCCGTGTACGAGGACGATGCTGGCGAGGAGCAAAGGTGGAAGCGCTCAATCACCAGCCAGGGCGCCAGCGAATACCGTATCAACGACCGTGTCGTCACCGCTCAGCAGTATAACGAAGCCCTCGAGTCGGAAAATATCCTCATCAAAGCCCGGAACTTCCTCGTCTTCCAAGGAGATGTTGAAGCGATTGCCTCACAGTCTCCTCAAGACCTCACGCGCCTGATTGAACAGATCTCAGGCAGCCTGGAGTACAAGACAGACTATGAGAGGACACAAGCGGAGGCGGAGCAGGCTGCTGAGAACCAAAACTACCAGCTTCACAAGCGACGTGGCATCAATTCCGAGATCAAACAGTTTCGCGAACAGAAGAAAGAAGCCGACAACTTCCAGAAGAAAACAGATGATCGTGATGCTGCTATTGTCACGCACAGCCTGTGGAAGCTATATCATTTCCAAAAGGCCATTGACGACTCATTTAGCGCCATCCAAGACCACCAACAAGAACTCAAGGAGTTGCGCCGCAATGTCGAATCTTTTGAGAAGCGTCTGGAGGCTGCCCGGAAGGAGCAGGCCTCAGCGAGTCGTCAGGTCGCTCGCATCGACAAGGATATCCGGGCGAAGCAGAGGAGCATCGAGGACAAGGAGAGCAGTCTTGTTCCAATCGAGGAAAAGATTTATGAATCTACACAGCAAGTCGAGGGCTTACAAGCCCAAATCGCCAAGGTCACAAAGGAGCGCGACCAGCAGGCAGAGATTGTACTCAAGATCCAGAAGGATATTGAGAATGTGGAGAAAGCCCGGGAAGTCTTTGAGAATGACTACAAGGAGCAGATGAAGAAGCAAGGGCGAGAGGTCAGCGACGAGGATCGCAGGGAGTACAACACGCTTCGCGCCCAGGTCATGGCTCGCTCCGGTCCAAATCAAGCCAAGCTTGAGAACCTCGAACGACAACGAAAGGCAGACGAGGTTACGGTCAACAACCTCAAGGGTAAAGTCGACAGTATTGCAGCAAGCATCGAGAAGATCGAGGCCGAGCTCACGAGTATCGACGAGAGGAGAACCGCAGCACAGACTGCCTCCAAGGAGCTCTCACAGGAAATTGATACCAAGAAGAAGGAGTTCAACCAACTTCAGTCGGAGCGTGTTAGAACCAGTCAAAAACGAACCGAGCTCGAGGAGAAGCTCGAGGACGTGGCCCGGAAGCTCAGGGAGGCCGATGATGGCAGGCGGCAGAGCGCCAAAGACACCCGGATGAAGGAGATGGTGTCTGCTCTGAAGCGCATGTTCCCTGGAGTCCACGGCCGCATCGGTCAACTCGTCAAGCCGAAGCAGAAGAAGTTTGACGAAGCTATTTCTGTCGCCCTTGGAAGAGACTTTGACTCGGTTGTGGTCGACACAGAGAAGATCGGTGTCGAGTGTGTTCAGTATCTCAAGGAGCAGAGGTTCCCGCCAATGACCTTCATCCCCCTGGACAACATCAAGGTCAACGCTGTGAACACTGCAGTCAAGGGATTTTCTGGAGCCCGATTGACCATTGACACTGTCGAATTCGATTCAGTTGTTGAGCGAGCCGTGTCTTATGCATGCGGTAGCTCAGTTGTGTGCGATACCCTTGACATTGCCAAGCACATCTGCTACGACAAGAAGATTCCGGTCAAGGCTGTTACGCTCGAGGGCTATATCATCCACAAAGCAGGTCTTATGACAGGTGGTCGTGGACCTGAGTCAAAGAACAAGAGGCGCTTCGAGGAAGCTGATGTTCAGAACCTTCAACGGATGGCCACCAAGCTCAAAGATGAGATTGAGCGGTTGCCAAAGGCTGACAGACGCGGCACACAAGAAGAGTCACTACAAATCGACCTAGCTGGATTGGAGAGGCGCTTGGCAGCTGTCAAGGACGAGCTGGCTGCTTTCAACAAGAACCATGCAAGCAAGAAGCGTGAGTTGGACAACCAAAAGAGGCAACTCAGGGAACTGGAGCCGAAATACCAAGAACAGGCCGCGCAGCTGGAGAACACTCAAAGAACATGCCAGGAGTTCCGAGATGCCATCGCACAGGTTGAGGACCAGGTGTTTGCGGACTTTTGCGCACGACTCGGTTACAGTGATATCCGTGCTTACGACGCCTCCCAAGGCAAGCTTGAGCAGGAGGTTTCAGAAAAGCGCAACCAGTTTGAGGTTCAGAAGCAGAAACTGTCGAGGCTATTGACATGGGAACAGTCCCGTAACAACGACACAATTGCCCGGATCAACAGACTACAAAACGTCATTCGACGCGTCCGCAACGATGCCAAAACATATGTCAAGGAGAAGGACGAGATTCAGAACGCGATGCGAGATGAGCAGGAAGAGTTGGAGGCTCTCCAGGAGACACTTGAGGAGAATAAGGCCGAGCTTGCTGAGAAGAACCAGAAGGTGTCCGAGGCCAAGGTTGAGGTGCAAAAACGCAGTAAGGACATTGATGAAAACCAGAAGGAAATCAGCGCGCTTGAAACGATCTTGCAAAAGAACAGTGCCAGCAAGTCTGCACTGCTCAGAAAATGTCGCCTGGAACAGATTCGCATACCTCTCGAGGAAGGTACTTTGGATGATCTGCCAACGGAGGATGACCTCCTTCGTCAGGACCCGGATGCAATGGATCTTGATGAGGATGACGAGGACATGATGGACATGGCAATGGCGACCTACGGAATTGCAATCGATTTTGACAGTCTCGACGAAGAGCTTAAAGCCGTAAGTGACCCTCTGGGTCTTATTTGGACAAGTTTGCTAATTGCGCACAGTCGGACGATGCTAGTGTTGAGGAGAACCTGTCAGACAAGATTGCAAACCTGACCTCTGAGCTGGAGAAGCTGAACCCCAATATGCGAGCGATGCAGAGGTTGGAGGACGTGGAGACCAGACTCAAACTCACAGAACAAGAGTACGAGGACTCCAAAACGGCGGCACACGAGGCCAAGGAGGCTTTCAACGAAGTCAAGCAAAAGAGGTTTGAACTCTTCAACAAGGCCTTTACCCACATCCAGGAGCAAATATCACACGTCTACAAGGATCTTACCCGATCAGAAGCATACCCCCTCGGTGGTCAGGCGTACCTTGACATCGAAGAGGATACAGATATGCCATACCTATCTGGCATCAAGTATCATGCGATGCCACCGCTGAAGCGCTTCCGAGACATGGAGCACCTGTCGGGAGGTGAGAAGACGATGGCCGCACTGGCGCTTCTCTTCGCTATTCACAGCTACCAGCCAAGTCCCTTCTTCGTACTTGATGAGGTAGACGCCGCCTTGGATAACGCCAACGTTGACAAGATCAAGAAATACATTCAGGACCACTCAGGACCAGGAATGCAGTTCATTGTCATTAGTCTCAAGGCTGGTCTCTTCCAAGACAGTGACAGCCTGGTGGGTGTCTATCGCGATCAGGAGGTGAATAGCTCACGCACCCTTACTCTAGATGTGAGTCACTCCCAACCCACTTGCTTCTCGGTTCATGTTTACTGACATTAGATACAGCTGAGAAATTACGCATGATGAAGACTAAAATTCTATTTTCTTTTTCTCTTTCTTTTTCTTTCGTGGAGCATGGGTGGACTCATGAAAGTTTTTGCTGCAATTGAGTACCGAGCCTTGCGAGCTCTGCGCGCGCTGTGTCACATATGAGTTTATGAGTTGTTACTGCGCTGGGAATTCATGTAAAATTACACCGAATACGTAAATCATGCAGCGCTTAACGGATTGAACACTGATTAGGCGCAACTTGTTCACTATCTCTATCTACCTAATTACACTTGATACTCTCGATGGTGAAGTTGCATAAGGCTGAGAGTTGAGGCTGAGATGAAGCTAGGCGCATGCAGGATGGGTAGGTCCCATGGGGTCCAAGCCACACCAGAGCCCAGGCACCCTGCAGCCTGCTTGTCTGGAGACAAAAGAAACTCGTCCAACTCGGCATTGGATATCCAAACTCTCCCCCATCAAGAACTCAAAGGCGTACTAGAACCTCTTTACGCTCCCGCGCGAAGCTTGGAAAGGCTCCCAATCGGCTGCACATTCTAGGCCTCATCCCCCGCCATGTTCGATCGCCCGTAAAATGGTTGTTGGGCCACGCTTTGTTGGAGACGGCAACCTCTATCGCATTCCCATGCTCTTGTCGCGACGATCTACAACATCCTGATCGGGACCCGCGCAATCCCCTTCTGCCATCTCACCCTCTCGAATCGCTGTCATCGTCCTCTCGACCCGATCAAAATCCCCAGTACGATCCTATTCTCGGTCTGCGCAAATCCTTGCAGTGGCGACCACTCTGCGTTTCGCGACCGACACCATGGATCTCGCAATCACTCTCATCAAGTCCGTGATGCGGGCTTTCTATCAAACTCGCGATATACTTGTCATCGATGCACTTATCCTCCACGAGGCGTATGTCTCTCGATCTGGAGAAGTGTGAGGCTCCCGCTAATGTGGTGTGGTGGTAGGCTGAGAGATGATGACCTGGCCTACCTGATGGCTATCAATACAAAGGACCTCCACAAGATCTGCGGCAAGCTGCGTGAAGATAGATTCTTGACTGTGTATGCGCTCCCCAGTCTTGATTGGAAACAAAGCTGCTGACTGCTGACTCTTGGTGCAGGCACACGCGATCGGAGCTGCGAGAAGGAAACCCGAGACCGAGTAATCGAACTTGGTACTATATCAATTATCGAAATACCATTGACGCGATCAAATGGCGCGTCTACACGATCGACAAGGAAGTGCAGGGCACTACGCAAGTGGCCAGCGAGAAGAAGGAATACTTTTGCTCATTCTGCAAAGCGGAGTGGACAGCCATGGAGGTCTTGGACAACGTTGGCCCGGATGGCTTCCTGTGCCATCGCTGCCATCATACACTCACGTTCGAGGCAGACCGAACATCGACCGGTCACGAGCAGTCGACTCGCCTCAACAACCAGTTCAAGTTCATCAGCGAGCTCCTTCCCAAGATTGACGCAGTACACATCCCCGAATGCGACTTTGATCGTGCCTTGGCCAACGCTCGCCCAGTGAAGCGAGATGCGACACATCAGCGCGCCCAAACCATCGCGGCCGACGCCGGCGCGAACCGACCCATGGCGGTAAAGGGCTTGACAAATACTGGACCTCAGTCTATCGCAGTTAATATCTCGACTTCTGATGGGCTAACAGATGCTGAAAAGGCGGCGGAGCAAGCGCGCAAAGAAAAGATTGCCAAGCAAAACGCGTTGCCATCCTGGATGTCCAACAGTACAGTCACCGGCGAGTCCTTCTCGGCAACTGCTGCACCAGGCACTACCACGACCATTAAGAAGGAGGCCGCTGCAAGCTCATCACTTGCGGCTGCGCCCGACACAAAGACCACCACTCAGATCGATGATATCTTTGAGAAGCTCAAGGCAGAACAAGCTGCAGAACGGGCTCGGGAAGAAGACGAATTCGGATCCGAGGAAGAAGACGAGGACGAAGATGAGTTTGAAGACGTGCCCCCAACAGGCAACGTATCCAGCCGGGACACTCCTATCACTCCAGCAATCAAGCGGGAAGCGACAGCAGACGGGGACAACTCGGATGAGCGACAAGCGAAACGAGTCAAGGTCGAACCCGAGCCAGTGATTAAGAAGGAAGAAGAGGACGAGGACAGCGAAGAAGAGATTGAATTTGAGGATGTATAAAAGGCGCTGATTTGCGCACGCCAATGGGTTTCTTCTCGTTTCTAGAGGCCACAAGCGCTTGTCGCGTGCAGGTTGTCTTTATGTTTTAATAATGATTTGTTTAGGGGGTATGGATGGACTGGCAAGAATGGATCCATCGAGACGGGAGAGAACCAGCCAGATTGGTATTAAAAAGCCCGCGAGGGTAGGGACATGATACTGTGCCGATACGATTTCACAGGGATGAACGGCAGAGGGCGCAAAGATTACTATAGACAATATGAATTGGGGAGCGATACTTGTCCTCCCACCTTGACAAGACAAGACTACTTACGCGTGCGACGGGGGGTTGGAGAATTCTATTTGCAATCATAAAGCCAGCCTAATCAAGACGGCATGATTTCAAGAAGTAATAGCTAAATTATACAAGTCTATCACAAAGTGTAATAGTTCGTGTACCGTTCCATTATGATGATCCTCTTACAGATCATAGTAAGGTATTGTGTCGCATCCTGTCCTCGCGCCAGAAAGTCGTCTTGATATATCGAACCTCGCGACCTTGATCATTTCGCGCGATATCTTCAAGGAATCGTCCCCCTCCCGCCCCTCCCAGTCGAATCTCCCCAAAGATCGTATACCTGCTCGAAGTGGTGACCTGTCTCCCCTCGTTGGTTCCATAGCGCGATTCCTTGTCGAACGTAGGAGGGGATCATCTCCAAGTGAGCGATCCTCAGCTTGTCCTGCCCAACCTTCAGGGAAAATGCCCGAACGAGATTGAGAAAGCTGTCCTTGTAGTTGGCGTTTCGGCCCTTTGTGTTCCATGAGGATGTCGTTGTGAAGTGGAGTCGTTCGCCGCTTTTCTTGTGTGTATATAGTAACCGCCTTTTGTCCATTCGCTGTAGTAGACGACTTTATCCTCGACGGTTCTGGGGATCAAAGACTTTTTGTAGAATTCATACCAAGCCGTGTGGTCAAGCTAGTTGACGGCCTGCTTCAGCGGCTATATAGACCAAGCTGTGTGGCTTGGGGTCAAACGAACTGGGGAAGTATGACTTCCTTCTGTTCGGCCACACTTGTTGTTCTCTGGGATCGAGTGGGATGTCTGAGGTCAATATGGCTGGCTTGTTGTCTCCTGGCTGATCGCCTTTGCGAGTGCGTATCACCAATTTGGGGAGCCCATCTTCCCGACAACCCGTGTCGTCAGGAGGCGCTATCAGGGAAGTCGCTCATTCTCTAGCACCTCAAGGTCCTCTCCCTACCGAGGATGAATGGTATAATAATATAAGAAGGAAGTGTGCTAGGAGGAAGCGTATAGAGCAAGTATATAATGGAGTATGTAGAGGAAGGATACCAAGAGGAAGAAAATGCACGGGGAGGAAGTGTGTAGGTTTATATAGAAGCGTTGTTTGCTTCTACCACTGCTGCCTGATAATGCTAAGCAAATACAACAGAGACTGATTTTCGAAAACTCGACAATCACTGCTGTTGTTTCCCAGTTGGCGACGGTTGTCATCTCACGGCACTCAGCTTGTCTGACTTGTTGGTCGGGCCTCCACCATGGGATGGGGTAAGCTAATATGTGTGTTCCGGTTTGCTCGACTTGCTCTCAGTCACTCTATACCTGCCAAGAGCCGTGGTGTCACGATAAATATATCGGCCACGTCGGGATATATGTTTCGTGGCGCGACTTGAAACATTGCCTGGAGGGTAGGGACATGGACTATGCCGATACGGTTGCACAGGGATAAGTGGGAGAGGGCGCAAAGACTGTTATATACTATAAATGTAGGAGAAGCAAGGGTGTCACTTCTACTAATTCTATTTAACTGAAACAAACATATCTGCTGGAGGGATCCGACAGAAGACTGCCACCATTTCTATGGGAAACGATCATAAACAGACACCTGTAGAAAGGATCAACTTGACCTAATAATAAGGAAACTGAGGGATCAAGTTGTGAAATAATGGTAAAACTATTTCTATAAATTACCTTGTGTCACGACTGGAGGGGGTATGCGGGTGATGGTAATGTGACAAGCTATGGGCGGACCAAGCATTTGCACTTTCTGTCCGCTACCCGCGAGAGGCGGTTACCAGGCTTGTGTCGTTCCATTGTTTGGTTTTGTCAAAACACCTGCTGGCTTGTCTTTGTTTCTTACTTCAACCGTCGCCACGATTCTTCAGCATCTGCATAGCACAGCACAACTCAGCCAGTTTATCATTCTGGTGTTAGTACATACATGCCTCTTATTCTTGGTTACACTATTGGAAACACGCTGCACACTCGCCTCTATTTTATTTCCCCTCCTTTTGAATAATGTCTAAACCCAGCTCTTGTTTAATATGTGGGATATCCGTAGACGACCAAATCGAGCCCAATAAGCATGGAAGGATATGTGAATGGACACACACCATCTCTGGAGGCGCCAGCCTCTACCCACACCAAGAGAGGGGCACCTTCTTGCAAGAGACCTCCTCCTCCAACTTCGACGAGACAAGCAGCTCGCACCAAAAAACCAGTTACAGCAGAGAATCCAACGACACGTTTACCACCCACCCAACCTTTTCGGGCGAAAAACAGCAGACCGGCCTGCAATCATCACGGCGCGAGAGCCCACTCACCCGTAATTGTGATAGCAAACCGAAGCCGAAATCAGGTCTTTCATTGTACATTGACACCCTCAAAGAACGAGCCAGACGTCTGAGGCAACGACCAGTCATCAAACCCACCCCCTCACAAAGCGCTCTTGAGCATTCCAGCACAAGCGTCATCAATCGTCCAGAGCTCTCATCTACATCGCCCGTCGAGCTTGACCAGAGCGACGCTAGTAGCTTTGTCATGGCCCCGGACTTTCCACGCATCTTTTTGCTTCCGACGCATCTCAGTGTCCAAGAGTTGCACAAGCTCGAGAACCAGACTCCGACCTTGACATATGACATGAACGAGGCTGAGGTTGTGGTGGGCAATATCTCGCAAGAGGGGCGCGCCAAGTTTGAGCTGAGAAAGGCCAAACTCGAGACTGTACCTATCGAAACATACACCACCACCATACAGAAGAGGGATGCCCAAGGTGCTCCTAGCCCAAAGCGGAGAAGAGTTGCTGAACCGCCGACACCGGATGATGCTGGTATTATCAAGGTTGTCAAGCTGACATGGCTGACAGACTCTTTTGAGCATGGGACTGTTTTGCCCGTTGAAGGGTATCTCTTGTACCAAGGCAAGAAGGTCTCCCCGAGAGATGCGACGCCATCAGCTACGGTCCAGCATTCTTCAACAAGCATACTAGAGCGAGCTAGACAAGACCAACAAGCACAACCGGCAAACAGTTCACCCCGTAATCAATCCAAGCAACGCCCTCCAGATTCAGCAACCTCAGCTAAACATGCACCCAGCTTGCTTCATCAGACAACTTCGGAGCATGATATCACATTACCCCCGGTCCCCGATTTTCTTCAAACTCCCTACTCTTGTCAGCGGCCAACGCCGATGAACCCGCCTAATGAGGCCTTCGTTGCGGCCTTGATCAAGGTCAGGACCATTCGTCGACTCCAAGGAGACGAGGTTGGTGTTAGGGCGTACTCTACTTCTATCGCCACTGTATCAGCATATCCACACAAGTTGCAGAACACACAAGGTGAGTCTCCCCATCAGGCAATATTTCACAGCTAAGCACCTTATAGAAGTGGAGCGATTGCCGGGCTGCGGTGCTAAGATTGCCGAGCTTTGGCGTGAATGGGATAAGACAGGGGAGTTGGCGGAAGTTGGCAAAGCTGACGCAGATCAGATGATCTCGGTACTCAAACTCTTCTACAACATCTGGGGAGTTGGAGACACGACGGCCCGGGAGTTTTACCGCAAGGGTCAGCGCCCAAGGCATAATTCTTGAGGCTTATAATGGAAGGCTGACGGACTATAGGATGGCGAGATCTGTACGACGTTATCGAGTTCGGCTGGGACTCGCTCAGCCGCTCCCAGCAGGTTGGGGTCAAGTTCTATGACGAGTTTCTACTCAAGATCCCGCGGGATGAAGTCGAATCCATAGGAGCCGTCATACTAAAGCACGCACGCAAGATTGACCCTGGCTTTGAGATGGTTATCGCGGGAGGATATCGACGGGGCAAACTGCAGTGTGGTGACATTGATGTCATTTTGAGCCACCGGGACGAAAACAAGACACTGAGGGCTGTGAGCCCGTTGATACAGAGCCTTGAACAGGGCCATTTCATCACACACAGCCTCTTAGTCTCGCTCCACAACAGCGAGCGAGGACAGCGGCCAGTGTCATGGAAGGGTGAGGGCGTAAGCGGGTCGGGCTTTGATACCCTGGATAAGGCGCTGGTTGTATGGCAAGACCCGGGTCAAGAGGACGCTCCGCATCGACGAGTCGACATCATCATCAGTCCATGGAAAACGGTAGGATGCGCGCTTTTAGGCTGGAGCGGCGGAACAACATTCCAACGAGACCTCCGACGATACTGTAAGAAGGTCAAGGGGCTCAAGTTTGATAGCAGCGGCATCCGGCGCAGGGACGGGGCGTGGGTGGACCTAGAAAAGGGCCCCGCTGGAGATGTAGCCCCCGATATGGAGACTGCGGAACGGAGAGTGTTTGAAGGACTTGGGCTGACATGGAGACCGGCTACGGAGCGATGCACCGGGTGAGACGGGGCGGAGATGTGGACCCCGGCGCCGAGAACTCGACCGGAGACACGTGACTGAGAGACGACTGACATTGAATGAGCGTTTGAACATGTGTGTTTACCCATCAATTTTTATTCTAGTTACTCGGTCTCATTAGATAATGGCATCCGTCTCGTGTCTTGTGTCTACATGACTCGTGAAATCGGGTATGAACAGTTGCGGACTTTGGACGGAGTTGCGGGCTTTGAGTCAAGACCACGCGTAGCAAGCAAGCGCCACAGAATAAATCAGAAACTTGGCTCGGGATTCAGTTGGACCGTCGGCGCAACCTTGCTGTTTCCGCCAGGGGACAATGGCGTTTGAGACCCCACGCCGTCTGGAGCGAGCCCAGAAGGCTGGAGCTTGAGAGGAGTTGGGCGATCATCCAACATCCCAATTCCTTTTGAGGCTGCTTACATGAGTGACAAGTCTTCCCCCCCCCAACTGCCTGACTGCCTGGGGTTTCCCTAGCCTCAGCTCATGATCGGGGCATCGCGCGCGGGGCGGGTCTCGCGTCGGCTTCTCGCCCTTTCAACCCCCTTTTTTTTCGCAGGCGGCGATCCGACGACGCACCATCCAATTGCGGGACGGAGCAACAGTTGGACGATACGTAGAGCAACAAGGAGTCGTTTCGCGCATGTACGGAGTAATTGCAAGCTAGAGATTGGCCATCCCTCCGTGGCAATCCTTCTGTGGCTTTCCTTTCCGGGTGGAGCTTCCCGGGTCTTGGACAAGCTTTGCAAACCTGGTGAATATTTATTTAAAGCTAAGAGACCACGTAACTATCCTCAGTCTGTTTAACCTGTACACACACACATAACTCTCCGGAACATCATCACGTCTCATCTCTTGGTCCCATCTCCTCTTTCAACTAGCAACAAACCATCAACCTCCCCATCATGCCTCTCAATATCCAGGTCCCTGAGGAGTACGGGTAAGGAACAGCTTCACCTCCAACAGCCAAAAGCACAACTCAACTAACACGACCGCCTCAAGCTACGTCCTTGTCGTCGCCACCTCCACCTTCTTCGTCAACACCCTTCACGTGGCGCTCACAAGCATGGCCCGCAAGGCCAGCGGTCTCAAGTATCCCATCCCGTACGCCTCCAACGAGCTCGCCGAGAAGAGCGAGGTGGCATACAAGTTCAACTGCGGTACGTCATGACCTCACACCCCATGAAAGCCTCCTTTGCTGACAATGACATTCTCTAGCCCAGCGGTCTCACGCCAACTTCACCGAGAACCAAATCTCCTTTCTCGGTGCTCTCCTCATCTCTGGTCTGCGCTTCCCCGTCGCTGCCGCTGTCATCGGCGGCGGCTGGGCTCTCTCCCGTGTCATCTATGCCATCGGCTACTCCTCCGGCGGACCTCAGGGAAGAATGCGAGGTTCCATTGGAGGCATGCTCTGCGACACCATCCTCAAGTTCATGGCCGCCTACACCTCCATCAGCTACGCTCTGGGCCAATAAGCGGGGCCGTTGCAAAAGAGAATGAGAATTGATGTTGTCGATATTAATTGATTCCGTGTAAGACTAGGCCACCCACAATATTCCTGCGCCATTTTCCCCAAGTCCTGCCTTGTGTAGTGACCAATCGACGCCCCAATCTTTGTACCTCGTAGCATGATATAAACTAAACAAAACCGAGAGTTCATGACCTATAACCAACCGCCCGTGTTCCGACCCATACGTTGCATACCCGTCCCTGTGAACCAAAGAGTCCAGTCTTGCCATTATCTCCTCATCCTTCTCCTCCTCAGCTCCTGAGTAAATGAAACATCTTCCTCACTGGCGGGCGTAGTCTGCTTCTCATTCGCCTTTGCCCTATGGCCCTTCTCGGCCCCTGGGAACCACTCGATTCCATTGTTGCCGAGGAGATAGTCACCGTAGTACTTCATGGCGTTGAAAATCTCCTCTCCCGTTGGAATAATGTGCTCCTTGGGTAGCAGGAAGCCGTAGCTGCCTGTATCTCGGAGCTTGAGTTGGTAGCTGTAATGGGCTCTCATCTCGTGGTAGAACCAGTCAACTGCGGATCCGCCACCGGACTCGATGCGAGACCAGAAACGGCCTCCACTGGATTCTCGTGCTGATACAGCACCCTCGCATGCCGAGGTCACTGTATACGACTCTCCATTCGATAACCTGATTGACTTGGCAATGCCTGCTGCGAGCTCCTCGAGGTTCTCCAAGTTTGGTGGGTCGACCGAGCAGGTATAAGAATAGGGGTATAGAATCTGCTGCGAATAAGAATGCAGATCGATCAGGCCGACGAACCGAACGTTGTTGTTCCACGACGCATTACGCGCCCAGTCGGCAATCTGGACAGCCTCGGTAGCCTGGAAAGGCTTTTCTCCTCCATAACTCTCAGAGCATGGGTCGCGCTGAGCTCGGGAGCCATCCCATTCATATCCATAAGCGCGGTCCAAGTCCAGTCCACGACAAAATTGGAGGTTCGTCTGTTGCCTCGTCTTGCGCCAGAGCCGGTCAATGTGCCATGTGTACTCGAAGCCATCCGGGTTAGCGATTGGCAAAAAGACCATGTCAAACTCATCAAGCAGCTTGGTGATCATCCGCTCCTTGCCATAGCTTGTGATGAAAGACCAAGCCAGATAGTTGACAGTGCTCGTCGAGATCCACTCGCGGGCATGAGAGCCACCCATAATCATAATCGTCTTCCTCCTGGGCGCATCGGGTTCAAGTACCGGAACACCAACACGAAGGGCAGGAATGTCGCGCCCCTCGTAAGACTTGCCAACGTTGATATATTCCACGTATGACGGGAACATGGCCTCCAGCAGACGCATCCAGCGAACCACCACCGCCAGCGGCTGGTAATCCTGGAAAAAGAGGTTGTCACCAGGCGAAACAGTAGTCTTGACCATTGGGGCGACGGTCTGAGGATCGGAGCGCGTCGGGTTGCCATCGGTTGGGAGAGAGTTGTAGACCGCGGCGGCCAAGTCGGGGATCAGAGTTGAATGCGAAGTGTGAAGCGACTTGGGGAGTAGGCTGAGCAGAGGGCCGACCTCGTCGGTATGCATTCGAATGTCGACGTAGTCTTGGGTAAACGCCCATACATCAAGAAATAGTCGAGCAGCGGCATCGGCGAGAGCGCCCTCCTCGTGGGAAGTGGTGACATTGAAACGAAGGACGATCTGGTTGGCATACTGGGCACGGAATTGGTTGAGGATGGGCGGCTGGTTGCTATCCTTGGTGGGATGTCGCCCGAATATGAACTCGATAGCATTATCGCGAAGCTTTGTAAGGAAAGGAAACAGTCGTGCATTTGTCTTATCGGCGTGGGAGTTAAGACTGGCCCGTTGAGTATCGATGCCAGCGGCGTCAGCGTTGTAGGCCTGCAGCAGCAACAGTGCTGCAGCGAGGAGCTTCAACTTCATGTTGGGCACGAGGAACGCAGTCGGCGCAGCCGATTGATATTTCTTAATAAGAGTACCCGATGCTGAGGATAACCGAGCCCTCGGCAAGGGGAGTGATAAGTTGGATATGAGAGGCGATAGATGATCAAGTATGATGTCGTAGTGGAATCGGAGATGGATGGATCGTGGTCGCTGGATAGTGGATGCACAGCCTCAAGAGCATACCTAGTGCCTCGCCTCGCCTCAGCGCATGGGTGCAATGGGTACAGTGCGAGATTGGCCAGAGCCACGGTCGACCTGCCCCTCTGTAAGCGCTTTGGTCTGTCCTCGGTCCTCTCCCATCGTCTCCCGCCTGCAAGTTTCCCACTCAGGAGCAGGAGGAGAACCAACTGGCATGATGCCGTCGTCCGGAGAGCGGGGGCTTCTCGCTTGGGCTGAGCTTCCTGTCCCGCTTAGGTACCCAGGTGGTGGTGGTTGTGGTGAAGAGAAATGGACGTCTGGATGATCACCGAGACTTAAGATTGCTCTGATCTCTCACGGCAAGCTAAGTCCTAAGCGAATAGTTTCAACAGCCTCGTTAAATGGCGAACAGTACCGTTAATATCTCCACATGCTGTGGCTGATAGGTGCTGAAATTGTCGGATTCCTTCCACAGGAATTCGACTTGGAACACCGGCCAAGCATTCTTTGCTTACTGCCCATTGCTAGCCGCTAAGATTGCGCGGAGACGCGCCATCATCAGACCCCCAAAAACGCTCGCCCTAGGACACGACAGCGCTGATGCACTGTGCACCAGCCACATCAACAGCCTGAGGGACTAGCGCGCAAAAGCCTTTTACAGTGGGCCTTTCAGGTACCTCCCAGCCACATGGGATCCAGTGGGCTGGCACTGTACATGGGAGTCTAGCAGGCGTTGGGCCAATTGAGGCTGTAAAGTGGCCCAGCCCCTGGGCCTTGGTGGAAGGCGCTGCATCAGGGTACCAGAGTGATCAAAGACAACTCGGAGCATCGACGACCACGAGCCTCGCGATCCCGTCCGCACTCGTCATCTCTCCCCTTGCTATCCGCACTTTCCCATCATCTCACCGCCATCGACGCGCTTGAGCTGCCTCAATGATACCCGCCGCGCCTGGGTCAAGACTCTAGCTCGGTAGGTCGTCAGACGCCTGCCGCCCTGCCACGCTCTCTTGCCAAACGCCGCCTGGATCTCGACGACGCCCGGGCTGGCCGCGTACCATGAGAAGTCGCCGCCATGCCTTTCCTACGCCGCCGCGGCAACATGGCCAGTGAGACCGATATACGCCGTCATACCTTCTTTGCGTCCAGCACTTCCGGCGATCTCCCACCTCCGCTGCCCTCCCAACCCGAACAGACCGATGATGATGATGATGACGGTCCCAACGAGCAGCATGTCCACCCCCAGCCCACCGACGAATCAACCAACGACCGCCCAGAAAGCCGTCCCGAAAGCCGTCCGGATACACCCCCTATCCAGGAAGAGAATAACAAGCATCACCGCTTCTCTGTCCTTCGCTTCCGCAATGCTTCCGACTCCCAGCTGTCTCTCCGAGCGAAGCAGCAGGCTGAGAAGCCCCCTCCGCTACCGCGACGTAACCATCCCTCCTTCCTCTGGTAGATGTAGTTGGCTGACGTTGACCTAGCACCCGAGATCATCACTACTGCCCCTACCAACGACTTCAATGGACCCAAGAAGAAACCGTCCCGCATGAGCCTGGCCGCCAAGTTTCGCCGTTCGACAGACATACCTCGTGATGATGACACTTCGGACCGTGCTCTAGGACGTCAGAGGACCCTTCGCAAATCTTTTACAGACGAGAGGCGCCGCCCTGCGCTCGCAACACTGGAGGAACCAGAGTCTCCCCGACCTTCTACAACGGCTACGCATAGCAGCCCCAACGGGACTGTGCTGACGCCTCCGGAAAACCGACCATCCGAGTCGTCACGATCGGATGCCAGTTCCAACGATCGCCTGTCCCACCAGAGTTTCTCGTACCAAAGTCCCGAGACGACCCCTAAAAAATCCACTGGTCGCTTCTCCAAACTACGGAGAGCAAAGAAGCCACCAGAACCACTCTTCCCCTTGGCGCATCTCCAGCAGAGAGGAAGGGCGCCCCCTGGGATATCCTCTGTGTCTTCCCTTGGTATCTCGGCGACTCCGCGCCCGGCGTCCGCACAGAGTGGCAGAACGGCTGGGGGAAGTACCGCCAAGGGCGAGCAGAGCTATCGACCAACCCAGTCGCCTGGGGGGAACTTGTTCGCGCCCGGAGGAGACCAGTCAGGGCATTCCTCTCCAACTAGGGGTAATCTTTTGCGAGGCAGGTCCTCGACCATGAGTTCCATGGGCCGCGACTCAACCGATGATCACCTTCTACCCCCGACAACTCGCACATCGTCTTCTACTGGCCGAAAAAGCTTTGGCGACTTGTTTGGGCTAAGCCGCTTGCGCCAGAATTCCGAGCTCAGTCGCCAGGGCACTCTGACACCGACAACTCCGGGATCGATTGGGTCTAAAAACAATTCGTTGCAACTCGCAAGAGAACCATTCGTCCTGCCGGAGCGCCGAGAAGACGAGTCAGCAGCCAAGTAT